>CM074718.1:696254715-696597215 GCA_037306005.1 Rhinophrynus dorsalis
TCCATACACTCTGTGTCACCTCCCACAGATAACTGTAACCCTCCATACACTCTGTGTCACCTCCCACAGATAACTGTAACCCTCCATACACTGTGTCACCTCCCACAGATAACTGTAACCCTCCATACACTCTGTGTCACCTCCCACAGATAACTGTATCCCTCCATACACTGTGTGTCACCTCCCACAGATAACTGTAACCCTCCATACACTCTGTGTCACCTCCCATAGATAACTGTAACCCTCCATACACTGTGTCACCTCCCACAGATAACTGTAACCCTCCATACACTATGTGTCACCTCCCACAGATAACTGTAACCCTCCATACACTGTGTGTCACCTCCCACAGATAACTGTAACCCTCCATACACTGTGTGTCACCTCCCACAGATAACTGTAACCCTCCATACACTCTGTGTCACCTCCCACAGATAACTGTAACCCTCCATACACTGTGTCACCTCCCACAGATAACTGTAACCCTCCATACACACTGTGTCACCTCCCACAGATAACTGTAACCCTCCATACACACTGTGTCACCTCCCACAGATAACTGTAACCCTCCATACACTGTGTGTCACCTCCCACAGATAATTGTAACCCTCCATACACTCTGTTTCAGTACAAATGTGTAATGTTTCCATAAAATACAAACTCAGGGATAAACTTAACAGCAACTCTTTTATTTAACCCTTTCAGTGCCAGAGGAGTACACAACACATTGCTTTGCAATGCGTTGCATACCCCTCTGGCACTCAAAGGGTTAACTCTTTTCATCTCTTCAGTCACCTCACTGTCTGTTTTCAACTGTCACTCCTCCACTTCCTGATTCCCACCCTTTCTCCTTAAAGGGAGAGAGATGCTTTGCTGTATGTTACAGAGAGCAAGCCTCAAACACCACTTTCTATTTGATCCCTCAGCATATTGCTACGTTGCCTCAACTGAAGAGCCACTGTGTGTTAAATTGCTATGTTACCTCAGCTTAAGTAAGGAGTTACTGTTCCCACTGGGTGATTCAATGGAGGAGTTATTTAAATCATTCAGGGAGTTGGCCTGCCCCCACTATCCAGTCCGCCCACCACTATCCAAGGGACTGAAAAAACAAAATGGCTGCCACTCGCTCCTACACCACAGACACACACAAGCCACACACACAAAAGCCACACACACACACGCACACAAAAGCCACACACACAGAGTCCCCAGGGGTCCCTCCACCAACCTGAGGCACACAACGAGCTGATCCAACAAAGAGAGGGCAGGATCGGCTCCAGTGTACCTTCATTATCCGCAACACAACAATGCTTTCGGCTCCTGGTGCACAATGTGCTTTTGCTGCAGGAAGCCCAGCTGCTTCATGTAGCTCGGAGGCAGGCAGGCCCAGTACCAAATCCTTCATGTTCCCCCTTCATGAAGCTCAACACTCCACCCCACAACAGCCCGGTCATGCGGCCCTTCAAGGAGCTCTGTACAAGCAGCAGCTGGATGCGGCTATTACCCGTGGCTGAGGGGCTGGAGACAGACCATGCTGGGGCCACTCTGTAGTACACACTCTTACACACAAGCTTCTTCACCACCGCTCTCTGCCCGCGGTCACACACCTGCACTGTGTAAGTACCCTGGCCCAAAAAATATACATGCCGCACTATAGCTGCTCCAACCACACACACCATCCCTGCTCCAACCACACACACCATCCTTCCTCAGTTCCCGCTCTCGGTGCCCGGGCTGCGTTCTTAGTAATGCTCTTGGCCGAGGCCTGGGGCAGGAGATGTCTCCTGGCCAGGGAGCCGGGCCGGCGGTTGTCTGGCAGTCTCTGAATGTGAATGTACAGAGTCCACTTCAGGGGCTGTGGAGTCCATGATTCTCGCTACATACTGGGATAGCTGGTTAACCCTTTTTGTGCCAGATGATTAAGCAACACAATGAGCAATGCCTTGCCTACCCCTCTGGAACTTACAGGACCGTAATAATATCTGTATGTGTGTGTGTGTGTGTGTGTGTGTATGTACGTGTGTATGTATGATCAATGTCTGTATATGTCACTGTATCTGTGTGTATATGTATGTGTGCAATATGATTCTTTCTGCTTCACACAGTACACAAGAAAACATCAGTCAATACAGCTAAATGAAATGTACAATACAAACACAAAAAATTCTTACAAAATACCTTCAACATGCCATCTACAACATTTCAAACAAAAAATGCTACATAACACATACCCTACTAGGATTGCCACCTTTTGTTAAAAAAAATACTGGCCAAGGCATTCCCTCCATATACTTAACATTGGAAAGAAGCCAATTTTTTACCGGCTGGGTGGCAGCCCTATACCCTACTACAATAACGGGCAACGCTGTCACATATTGCTAGTATATATATATATATATATATATATATATATATATAAATATATATATATATATATATATATATATATATATAAATATATATATATATATATATATATATATATATATATAATTTTTAAGTTTTAATTAATGGATTTGTACTCATCCTCTTCTACAGCTCTTACAGATTGATATATATTCTCATAAAGAGCTAAGTCTTTTTGCTATATTGGATTTAAAAATATCCTATCTAAACTCTTAGAACACACATATTTACTTATAAACTCCTTTATTTATTAATTTTGTTTATATTATTTAAAACGTTTATTATTTAAAAAGTATATTGGCAACGACTGTGTCACAATGAAACATGCGGAAGGTGATTTGGTTCATTGACTGATTTGGCATATATTGGTAAATAATAGTGATGAGCGAGCATGCTCGGCCGAAGCTCGGTTCAGCTCGAGCATCGCTCTGCTAGGCACATGGCGGTACTCGTACGAGTACCGCATGTGCTCGCCCGCCATGTACGGGTCTCCTCCCCGCACGTTTTGCGGCTGCTGAACAGCCAATAAACGTGCGGGGAGGCTCTGACATCAGTGTAATGCCAGCAGCCATGTTGGCTGCTGGCATTACACTGATTGGCTGGCCAGAACCCGTGATCGGGTGCTGTATAGCACCTGACCAGCGAGTTCGGCTCAGTCTTAGCCAGGGAGAGATGAGGATAGGAAGAGAAAGTCAGTGTAGGCAGAAAAAAAGCGCGCTTGAACAAAAAAAAGACCCAAAAGTCCTTTTTAGGACTACTATGTGTGGGGGCAGCAGATATATTTTGTTTTGGGGGGCAGAGTTTAAAAAAAAAACGTCACATATTCCGTTCACTGTGCCTAGCCGCAGATTAGCAGCACATTCTGTTTAGTGTGCAAAGTTTCAGATTAGCAGCACATTCTGTTTAGTGTGCAAAGTTGGAGATTAGCAGCACATTCGTTTTAGTGTGCAAAGTTGCAGATTATCAGCACATTCAGTTTAGTGTGCAAAGTTGCAGATTAGCAGCACATTCTGTTCAGTGTGCAAAGTTGCAGATTAGCAGCACATTCTGTTCAGTGTGCAAAGTTGCAGATTAGCAGCACATTCTTTTTAGTGTGCAAAGTTGCAGATTAGCAGCACATTCTGTTCAGTGTGCAAAGTTGCAGATTAGCAGCACATTCTTTTTAGTGTGCAAAGTTGCAGATTATCAGCACATTCTGTTTAGTGTGCAAAGTGTAAAAAATAAAAGTCACTTATTCCGTTCACTGATCCTAGCCGCAGATAAGCAGCACATTCTGTTTAGTGTGCAAAGTTGCAGATTAGCAGAACATTCTGTTTAGTGTGCAAAGTGTAAAAAATAAAAGTCACATATTCCATTCACTGTGCCTAGCCGCAGATAAGCAGCATATTCTGTTTAGTGTGCAAAGTTGCAGATTATCAGCACATTCTGTTTAGTTTGCAAAGTGTAAAAAATAAAAGTCACATATTCCGTTCACTGTGCCTAGCCGCAGATAAGCAGCATATTCTGTTTAGTGTGCAAAGTTGCAGATTATCAGCACATTCTGTTTAGTGTGCAAAGTGTAAAAAATAAAAGTCACTTATTCCATTCACTGTGCCTAGCCGCAGATAAGCAGCATATTCTGTTTAGTGTGCAAAGTTGCAGATTATCAGCACATTCTGTTTAGTGTGCAAAGTGTAAAAAATAAAAGTCACTTATTCCATTCACTGTGCCTAGCCGCAGATAAGCAGCATATTCTGTTTAGTGTGCAAAGTTGCAGATTTGCAGCACATTCTGTTTAGTGTGCAAAGTGTAAAAAATAAAAGTCACATATTCCATTCACTGTGCCTAGCCGCAGATAAGCAGCATATTCTGTTTAGTGTGCAAAGTTGCAGATTATCAGCACATTCTGTTTAGTGTGCAAAGTGTAAAAAATAAAAGTCACTTATTCCGTTCACTGTGCCTAGCCGCAGATAAGCAGCACATTCTGTTTAGTGTGCAAAGTTGCAGATTAGCAGCACATTCTGTTTAGTGTGCAAAGTGTAAAAAATAAAAGTCACATATTCCGTTCACTGTGCCTAGCCGCAGATAAGCAGCACATTCTGTTTAGTGTGCAAAGTTGCAGATTAGCAGCACATTCTGTTTAGTGTGCAAAGTGTAAAAAATAAAAGTCACATATTCCGTTCACTGTGCCTAGCCGCAGATAAGCAGCACATTCTGTTTAGTGTGCAAAGTGTAAAAAATAAAAGTCACATATTCCGTTCACTGTGCCTAGCCGCAGATAAGCAGCACATTCTGTTTAGTGTGCAAAGTGTAAAAAATAAAAGTCACTTATTCCGTTCACTGTGCCTAGCCGCAGATAAGCAGCACATTCTGTTTAGTGTGCAAAGTTGCAGATTAGCAGCACATTCTGTTTAGTGTGCAAAGTGTAAAAAATAAAAGTCACATATTCCGTTCACTGTGCCTAGCCGCAGATAAGCAGCACATTCTGTTTAGTGTGCAAAGTGTAAAAAATAAAAGTCACATATTCCGTTCACTGTGCCTAGCCGCAGATAAGCAGCACATTCTGTTTAGTGTGCAAAGTGTAAAAAATAAAAGTCACTTATTCCGTTCACTGTGCCTAGCCGCAGATAAGCAGCACATTCTGTTTAGTGTGCAAAGTTGCAGATTAGCAGAACATTCTGTTTAGTGTGCAAAGTGTAAAAAATAAAAGTCACATATTCCATTCACTGTGCCTAGCCGCAGATAAGCAGCACATTCTGTTTAGTGTGCAAAGTTGCAGATTAGCAGAACATTCTGTTTAGTGTGCAAAGTGTAAAAAATAAAAGTCACATATTCCATTCACTGTGCCTAGCCGCAGATAAGCAGCATATTCTGTTTAGTGTGCAAAGTTGCAGATTATCAGCACATTCTGTTTAGTGTGCAAAGTGTAAAAAATAAAAGTCACTTATTCCATTCACTGTGCCTAGCCGCAGATAAGCAGCATATTCTGTTTAGTGTGCAAAGTTGCAGATTTGCAGCACATTCTGTTTAGTGTGCAAAGTGTAAAAAATAAAAGTCACATATTCCATTCACTGTGCCTAGCCGCAGATAAGCAGCATATTCTGTTTAGTGTGCAAAGTTGCAGATTATCAGCACATTCTGTTTAGTGTGCAAAGTGTAAAAAATAAAAGTCACTTATTCCGTTCACTGTGCCTAGCCGCAGATAAGCAGCACATTCTGTTTAGTGTGCAAAGTTGCAGATTAGCAGCACATTCTGTTTAGTGTGCAAAGTGTAAAAAATAAAAGTCACATATTCCGTTCACTGTGCCTAGCCGCAGATAAGCAGCACATTCTGTTTAGTGTGCAAAGTTGCAGATTAGCAGCACATTCTGTTTAGTGTGCAAAGTGTAAAAAATAAAAGTCACATATTCCGTTCACTGTGCCTAGCCGCAGATAAGCAGCACATTCTGTTTAGTGTGCAAAGTGTAAAAAATAAAAGTCACATATTCCGTTCACTGTGCCTAGCCGCAGATAAGCAGCACATTCTGTTTAGTGTGCAAAGTGTAAAAAATAAAAGTCACTTATTCCGTTCACTGTGCCTAGCCGCAGATAAGCAGCACATTCTGTTTAGTGTGCAAAGTTGCAGATTAGCAGAACATTCTGTTTAGTGTGCAAAGTGTAAAAAATAAAAGTCACATATTCCATTCACTGTGCCTAGCTGCAGATAAGCAGCACATTCTGTTTAGTGTGCAAAGTTGCAGATTAGCAGAACATTCTGTTTAGTGTGCAAAGTGTAAAAAATAAAAGTCACTTATTCCATTCACTGTGCCTAGCCGCAGATAAGCAGCATATTCTGTTTAGTGTGCAAAGTTGCAGATTTGCAGCACATTCTGTTTAGTGTGCAAAGTGTAAAAAATAAAAGTCACATATTCCATTCACTGTGCCTAGCCGCAGATAAGCAGCATATTCTGTTTAGTGTGCAAAGTTGCAGATTATCAGCACATTCTGTTTAGTGTGCAAAGTGTAAAAAATAAAAGTCACTTATTCCGTTCACTGTGCCTAGCCGCAGATAAGCAGCACATTCTGTTTAGTGTGCAAAGTTGCAGATTAGCAGCACATTCTGTTTAGTGTGCAAAGTGTAAAAAATAAAAGTCACATATTCCGTTCACTGTGCCTAGCCGCAGATAAGCAGCACATTCTGTTTAGTGTGCAAAGTTGCAGATTATCAGCACATTCTGTTTAGTGTGCAAAGTGTAAAAAATAAAAGTCACATATTCCGTTCACTGTGCCTAGCCGCAGATAAGCAGCACATTCTGTTTAGTGTGCAAAGTGTAAAAAATAAAAGTCACATATTCCGTTCACTGTGCCTAGCCGCAGATAAGCAGCACATTCTGTTTAGTGTGCAAAGTGTAAAAAATAAAAGTCACTTATTCCGTTCACTGTGCCTAGCCGCAGATAAGCAGCACATTCTGTTTAGTGTGCAAAGTTGCAGATTAGCAGAACATTCTGTTTAGTGTGCAAAGTGTAAAAAATAAAAGTCACATATTCCATTCACTGTGCCTAGCTGCAGATAAGCAGCACATTCTGTTTAGTGTGCAAAGTTGCAGATTAGCAGAACATTCTGTTTAGTGTGCAAAGTGTAAAAAATAAAAGTCACATATTCCATTCACTGTGCCTAGCCGCAGATAAGCAGCATATTCTGTTTAGTGTGCAAAGTTGCAGATTAGCAGCACATTCTGTTTAGTGTGCAAAGTGTAAAAAATAAAAGTCACTTATTTCATTCACTGTGCCTAGCCGCAGATAAGCAGCATATTCTGTTTAGTGTGCAAAGTTGCAGATTATCAGCACATTCTGTTTAGTGTGCAAAGTGTAAAAAATAAAAGTCACTTATTCCATTCACTGTGCCTAGCCGCAGATAAGCAGCATATTCTGTTTAGTGTTCAAAGTTGCAGATTTGCAGCACATTCTGTTTAGTGTGCAAAGTGTTAAAAATAAAAGTCACATATTCTGTTCACTGTGCCTAGCCGCAGATAAGCAGCACATTCTGTTTAGTGTGCAAAGTTGCAGATTTGCAGCACATATTCCGTGTAATATGAAAAAGGCGGGTAAAAAGGGACGGGGAAGTGGACGTGATCCTGATAGTTCAGGGCGCGGGTCAGGACGCGTAGAAACTGTGCCTGGTGCCAGAGCACAAGAAAGAAAGACATCCACCATACCTAGCTTCATGTCTCAGTTTACAGGGCGTCGCAGGACATCACTCTCGAGGTCAGACCACTGCGAACAGGTGGTCGGTTGGATTTCAGCTGATACTGCTTCCAGTCGGTTAAGCACCACCCTGTCTTCCACCAAGTCCACTCTCAGTAGCCAAGAGTCTGGTCAACATAATCCTCACCCTGATCATCCTTCCTCCCACCATAGAGGGTCTGGTCAAAGAAGTGATCCCACACTGGGATATAGTGAGGAGCTCGTCTCATCACCAATCCTTAATTTGAACCTCTCTCCAAGCACGCTTGCAGAGGAACATGAAATCTTGTGCCCTGATTCACAACCTCTAGAGGGTACCCAATCACAAGAAGATGACAGAGGTGAACGGCATTTAAGGTCAAAGGAAGTGGATGATGATGATGATGAGACACAGTTGCCATCAAATCAACCACTATTACTGTCTCAAGACCTTGATGAGGAGGATGATATACAGTTGTCAATGACTGAGTATGTGGTGGGATCAAGAAATGAGGAGGATGATCAGAGTGAGGAAGTGGAGCAGGACTTGGTGGACGATGAGGTGACTGACCCCACCTGGGAAGGTGGAGAGCCGAGCGATGACAGCAGTCCTGAGGGTGAGCCATCTGCAGCACCGCAACAGGCTGGAAGAGGCAGTGGTGTGGCTACAGAAAGAAGGCGGACCGCACCAAACCGGCCCGCAAATGTTCCACGGAGCACCCCCTTGCGTAAATCTCCCTTACCAAGGGCTAGGTGTTCCGCGGTATGGCGTTTTTTTAAGGAAAGTGCGGACGACAAAAAAATTGTAGTTTGCAACCTGTGCCACACCAGAATGAGCCGAGGCATGAACACTAGAAACCTCACCACCACCAGCATGATCCGACACATGGCATCCAAGCACCGTAATAAGTGGGAGGAACGCCCGGATCGCCAATCTGCATCTGCAGGCCACACCACTGCCTCCTCTTCCCCTGTTTTCGGTGCCGGCCAATCGCCTGTCGAAGGCGCAGGCCCGCATACCTCCCGCCCTGCCCCTGTACCATCTGAAGCACCATCAGCGACCACATCCACTTCCCTGTCCCAGCGCAGCGTCCAAATGTCGTTACCCCAGGCATTTGAGCGCAAGCGAAAATACCCAGCCACCCACCCACAGGCCATAGCACTAACCTCACACCTTTCCAAATTACTGGCCATCGAAATGCTGCCATTTAGGCTTGTGGAGACTGAGTCCTTCCGCAGCCTGATGGCAGCAGCTGTCCCTCGGTACGCAGTCCCCAGCCACCACTACTTTTCCCGGTGTGCTGTCCCCGCCTTACACCACCATGTGTCCCGTAACATCACCCGTGCCCTGACCAACGCAGTTACTGGGAAGGTCCACTTAACGACTGACACATGAACAAGTGCTTGTGGCCAGGGACGCTACATTTCCCTGACGGCACACTGGGTGAATGTCGTGGAGGCTGGGAGCGACTCGGACCCTGGGATGGCACAGGTGCTACCCACGCCGAGGATTGCGGGCCCTACCTCCATCAGGTTTTCCGCCAGCACCTACATTATTGGCTCCTCCTCCTCCGTTTCCATCTCCGAATTCTCTGCGCGCAGCGCCACTCACCCATCAGCCGGTAGCTGGAAGCAGTGTAGCACTGCAGTGGGGAAGCGTCAACAGGCCGTGCTGAAGCTGATCTGCCTTGGGGACAAACAGCACACGGCCTCAGAGCTGTTGCAGGGGATTAGTCACCAGACCGAGCAGTGGCTCTCGCCACTCAACCTTCAACCAGGCATGGTTGTGTGTGATAATGGGCGTAACTTGGTGGAGGCTTTGGAGCTCGGCAAGCTCACACACGTACCATGCCTAGCGCATGTATTTAATTTAGTGGTTCAGCGATTTCTAAAAACCTACCCCAATTTGCATGATCTCTTGACCAAGGTGCGCCGCGTGTGTGCACATTTCCGTAAGTCATCAACAGCTTCAGCCGGCCTGTTGAAGCTGCAGCAGCGCTTACAATTGCCAGCTCACCGGCTGCTGTGTGACGTGAGCACGCGCTGGAACTCCACCTTCCACATGTTGGCCCGGCTTTGTGAGCAGCAGAGGGCATTAGTGGAGTACCAGCTGTTACACGGTCGTCGCCTCTCCGTTCAACTTCCTCTAATCAGAAGTGAGGAGTGGGAATGGATGTCAGACCTCTGTGAGGTTTTACGCAATTTTGAGGAATCGACACAGATGGTGAGCGGCGATAACGCTATTATCAGTGTAACCATCCCACTTCTGTGTCTACTGAAACGCTCGCTGCTCACAATTAAAACCGACGCTTTGCATGTGGAAGAGGTGGAAATGCGGGAGGAAGAGCTTACACAAGGTGATAGCCAGAGCACCCTCACTTCGTCTTCTCAGCGACAATTGGAGGAGGCGGAGGAGTAGGAGGAGGAGGAGGAAGACACGGTTGCCTCCGCTACAGAGGGTAGCCATGGAACTTTAGTTCCATCTCTTCAGCGTGGGTGGGCAGAAGAGGAGGAAGAGGATGAGGAGATTGAGAGTCATCCTCCTGGTGAGGACAGCGAAATCTTGCCTGTTGGTACTCTGGCACATATGGCTGACTTTATGTTAGGCTGCCTTTCCCGTGACCCACGCGTTATACGCATTTTAGACAACACGGATTACTGGGTGTTCACCCTTCTGGACCCCCGCTACAAAGAGAATTTCTCATCTCTCATTCCTCCAGTGGAGAGGACAAGCAAAATGGTGCAATACCAGAAGGTTCTTGTTGAAAAATTGCTCCAAAATTTTCCATCTGACAACGCTGGCGGCAGAGTACGTGCTACCTTGGCCAAACGAGAAGGGGAGAAAAGGGGAGCACACAGCAGTTCCGACAAAGGCAGGGCAACACTCTCCAAGGCGTGGGACACCTTCATGACACCCCGCCAGCACCCTCACCCTGATGCGCAGCCTAGTGTCACAAGGAGGGAAAAGTTTTGGAAGATGGTGAAGGAGTACGTAGCAGACCGTGTCAGCGTCCTCAATGATCCCTCTGTGCCTTACAACTACTGGGTGTCCAAGCTGGACACGTGGTATGAACTGGTACTCTACGCCTTGGAGGTGCTGGCCTGCCCTGTCGCCAGCATTCTGTCTGAGCGGGTATTTAGTGCTGCTGGTGGCATCATAACAGATAAGCGTATCTGCCTTTCCACCGAAAATGCTGATAGGTTGACACTTATAAAAATGAACAAGGCCTGGATTTCCCCTGACTTCTCCACTCCACTGGAGGAAAGCCCCGGGGGAACATAAAGTCACTTTAGATATGTTATTTACAATGATGGGAATACTCTGTATTCCCATTCACCCCTTCCACCCAAAAAATGGGTATATGGTTGACTCTCTTCCATATACCCTGTGATATAATTTTTATATAGGGCCAGCTCACCAGCGGGCCCTGTGATATAATTTTTATATAGGGCCAGCTCACCAGCGGGCGCTGTTTGACAATTTTTGTATAGGTCAGCTCACCAGCGGGCCTTCTCATATAATGTTTTATTGGGTCAGCTCTCTAGCGGGCCCTCTCATATAATGTTTTATAGCGTCAGCTCACTAGCGGGCCTTCGCATATAATGTTTAGGATGGTCAGCTCCGCAGCAGACCCTCACCCATAATGTTTTAGATGGTCGGCTCAGCGCACGTTTCCCTCTTAATCATGGCCCCAGTTCCGAAAAATCGAGGAAATTTTTTGCAGAATTTGCCTCTGTGCACGTTTCCCTCTTAATCATGGCCCCAGTTCCGAAAAATCGAGGAAATTTTTGGGAGAATTTGCCTCTGCGCACGTTTCCCTCTTAATCATGGCCCCAGTTCCGAAAAATCGATGAAATTTTTTGCAGAATTTGCAGATGATATACAAGTAAATATACAGCAAATACTGTTTGGTAACAATTTTTCGCCTAAAGTCGTTTTTATCTTCCTTTTTGTGTGTTTTACGGTCAGTCTGTAAAAATGGCATACTACGGGTGAAAGATCGTTCCCAGCAGCGATGTTGGAGTCCAAGATGCATCCAGACATCCTCCCTATGCTGTCCCTGAACCATTTCTGTGGTGTTTCCATCATTTTCTGCCCTTTTCCTATGGACCAGGCACCCTCCCCTCATCAGAGCAGGGGGTGCCTGGTGTAATGCTCGAGTCCTCCCATTAACTTCAATGGGGCTCGGGTGCTCGGCCGAGCACTCGAACCTCCGGGGGCGCTCGGTCAGAGCACCCGAACACCCGAGCATTGGGGTGCTCGATCATCACTAGTAAATAATAGTTACATCAGAACATACTCTGAATGAATCAAGTGACGGAGAAAGAGAAAGAGATGGAGGGAGAAACAGACAAACAAAGAGGGATGAGAGAAAGAGATGAAGTGAGAAAAAAAAATATTCCATATTACCTATACAGAATGATCACTCCAGATCTCCATACTAAATATAACCTCCACTCCACTAACAACTCACTGACTATTCCACACTACCTGAGCAGTATGATCACTCCAGATCTCCATACTAACTATAACCTCCACTCCACTAACAACTCACTGACTATTCCACACTACCTGAGCAGTATGATCACTCCAGATCTCCATACTAACTATAACCTCCACTAATAACAACTCACTGACTATTCCACACTACCTGAGCAGTATGATCACTCCAGATCTCCATACTAACTATAACCTCCACTACTAATAACTCACTGACTATTCCACACTACCTGAGCAGTATGATCACTCCAGATCTCCATACTAACTATAACCTCCACTAATAACAACTCACTGACTATTCCACACTACCTGAGCAGTATGATCACTCCAGATCTCCATACTAACTATAACCTCCACTCCACTAACAACTCACTGACTATTCCACACTACCTGAGCAGTATGATCACTCCAGATCTCCATACTAACTATAACCTCCACTAATAACAACTCACTGACTATTCCACACTACCTGAGCAGTATGATCACTCCAGATCTCCAAACTAACTATAACCTCCACTACTAACAAATCACTGACTATTCCACACTACCTGAGCAGTATGATCACTCCAGATCTCCATACTAACTATAACCTCCACTACTAACAACTCACTGACTATTCCACACTACCTGAGCAGTATGATCACTTAAGATCTCCATACTAACTATAACCTCCACTCCACTACTAACAACTCACTGACTATTCCACACTACCTGAGCAGTATGATCACTCCAGATCTCCATACTAACTATAACCTCCACTACTAACAACTCACTGACTATTCCACACTACCTGAGCAGTATGATCACTCCAGATCTCCATACTAACTATAACCTCCACTCCACTACTAACAACTCACTGACTATTCCACACTACCTGAGCAGTATGATCACTCCAGATCTCCATACTAACTATAACCTCCACTAATAACAACTCACTGACTATTCCACACTACCTGAGCAGTATGATCACTCCAGATCTCCATACTAACTATAACCTCCACTACTAACAACTCACTGACTATTCCACACTACCTGAGCAGTATGATCACTCCAGATCTCCATACTAACTATAACCTCCACTACTAACAACTCACTGACTATTCCTCACTACCTGAGCAGTATGATCACTCCAGATTTCCATACTAACTATAACCTCCACTGCTAACAACTCACTGATTATTCCACACTACCTGAGCAGTATGATCACTCCAGATCTCCATACTAACTATAACCTCCACTACTAACAACTCACTGACTATTCCTCACTACCTGAGCAGTATGATCACTCCAGATCTCCATACTAACTATAACCTCCACTGCTAACAACTCACTGACTATTCCACACTACCTGAGCAGTATGATCACTCCAGATCTCCCTACAAAACTATAACCTCCACTACTAACAACTCACTGACTATTCCACATTACCTGAGCAGTATGATCACTCCAGATCTCCATACTAACTATAACCTCCACTACTAACAACTCACTGACTATTCCACACTACCTGAGCAGTATGATCACTCCAGATCTCCATACTAACTATAACCTCCACTCCACTAACAACTCACTGACTATTCCACACTACCTGAGCAGTATGATCACTCCAGATCTCCATACTAACTATAACCTCCACTAATAACAACTCACTGACTATTCCATACTACCTGAGCAGTATGATCACTCCAGATCTCCATACTAACTATAACCTCCACTCCACTAACAACTCACTGACTATTCCACACTACTTGAGCAGTATGATCACTCCAGATCTCCATACTAACTATAACATCCACTAATAACAACTCACTGACTATTCCACACTACCTGAGCACTATGATCACTCCAGATCTACATACTAACTATAACCTCTGCTTCACTGCTTACAACTCACTGACTATTCCACACTACCTGAGCAGTATGATCACTCCAGATCTCCATACTAACTATAACCTCCACTACTAACAACTCACTGACTATTCCACACTACCTGAGCAGTATAATCACTCCAGATCTCCATACTAACTATAACCTCCACTACTAACAACTCACCGACTATTCCACACTACCTGAGCAGTATGATCACTCCAGATCTCCCTACAAACTATAACCTCCACTGCTAACAAGTTACTGACTATTCCACACTACCTGAGCAGTATGATCACTCCAGATCTCCCTACAAACTATAACCTCCACTACTAACAACTCACTGACTATTCCACATTACCTGAGCAGTATGATCACTCCAGATCTCCATACTAACTTTAACCTCCACTACTAACAACTCACTGACTATTCCACACTACCTGAGCAGTATGATCACTCCAGATCTCCATACTAACTATAACCTCCACTACTAACAACTCACTAACTATTCCACACTACCTGAGCAGTATGATCACTCCAGATCTCCATACTAACTATAACCTCCACTGCTAACAAGTTACTGACTATTCCACACTACCTGAGCAGTATGATCACTCCAGATCTCCATACTAACTATAACCTCCACTACTAACAAGTCACTGACTATTCCACACTACCTGAGCAGTATGATCACTCCAGATCTCCATACTAACTATAACCTCCACTCCACTGCTAACAACTCACTGACTATTCCACACTACCTGAGCAGTATGATCACTCCAGATCTCCATACTAACTATAACCTCCACTACTAACAACTCACTGACTATTCCACACTACCTGATCAGTATGATCACTCCAGATCTCCATACTAACTATAACCTCCACTACTAACAACTCACTGACTATTCCACACTACCTGAGCAGTATGATCACTCCAGATCTCTATACTAACTATAACCTCCACTACTAACAACTCACTGACTATTCCACACTACCTGAGCAGTATGATCACTCCAGATCTAAATACTAACTATAACCTCCACTCCACTAACAACTCACTGACTATTCCACACTACCTGAGCAGTATGATCACTCCAGATTTCCATACTAACTATAACCTCCACTGCTAACAAGTTACTGACTATTCCACACTACCTGAGCAGTATGATCACTCCAGATCTCCATACTAACTATAACCTCCACTACTAACAACTCACTGACTATTCCACACTACCTGACAAGTATGATCACTCCAGATCTCCATACTAACTATAACCTCCACTGCTAACAACTCACTGACTATTCCACACTACCTGATCAGTATGATCCCTCCAAATCTCTATACTAACTATAACCTCCACTGCTAACAAGTTACTGACTATTACACACTACCTGAGCAGTATGATCACTCCAGATCTCCCTACTAACTATAACCTCCACTGCTAACAAGTTACTGACTATTCCACACTACCTGAGCAGTATGATCACTCCAGATCTCCATACGAACTATAACCTCCACTCCACTAACAACTCACTGACTATTCCACACTACCTGAGCAGTATGATCACTCCAGATCTCCATACTAACTATAACCTCCACTCCACTAACAACTCACTGACTATTCCACACTACCTGAGCAGTATGATCACTCCAGATCTCCATACTAACTATAACCTCCACTGCTAACAAGTTACTGACTATTCCACACTACCTGAGCAGTATGATCACTCCAGATCTCCATACTAACTATAACCTCCACTACTAACAACTCACTGACTATTCCACACTACCTGAGCAGTGTGATCACTCCAGATCTCCATACTAACTATAACCTCCACTCCACTAACAACTCACTGACTATTCCACACTACCTGAGCAGTATGATCACTCCAGATCTCCATACTAACTATAACCTCCACTAATAACAACTCACTGACTATTCCACACTACCTGAGCAGTATGATCACTCCAGATCTCCAAACTAACTATAACCTCCACTACTAACAAATCACTGACTATTCCACACTACCTGAGCAGTATGATCACTCCAGATCTCCATACTAACTATAACCTCCACTACTAACAACTCACTGACTATTCCACACTACCTGAGCAGTATGATCACTTAAGATCTCCATACTAACTATAACCTCCACTTCACTACTAACAACTCACTGACTATTCCACACTACCTGAGCAGTATGATCACTCCAGATCTCCATACTAACTATAACCTCCACTACTAACAACTCACTGACTATTCCACACTACCTGAGCAGTATGATCACTCCAGATCTCCATACTAACTATAACCTCCACTCCACTACTAGCAACTCACTGACTATTCCACACTACCTGAGCAGTATGATCACTCCAGATCTCCATACTAACTATAACCTCCACTAATAACAACTCACTGACTATTCCACACTACCTGAGCAGTATGATCACTCCAGATCTCCATACTAACTATAACCTCCACTACTAACAACTCACTGACTATTCCACACTACCTGAGCAGTATGATCACTCCAGATCTCCATACTAACTATAACCTCCACTACTAACAACTCACTGACTATTCCTCACTACCTGAGCAGTATGATCACTCCAGATTTCCATACTAACTATAACCTCCACTGCTAACAACTCACTGATTATTCCACACTACCTGAGCAGTATGATCACTCCAGATCTCCATACTAACTATAACCTCCACTACTAACAACTCACTGACTATTCCTCACTACCTGAGCAGTATGATCACTCCAGATCTCCATACTAACTATAACCTCCACTGCTAACAACTCACTGACTATTCCACACTACCTGAGCAGTATGATCACTCCAGATCTCCCTACAAAACTATAACCTCCACTACTAACAACTCACTGACTATTCCACATTACCTGAGCAGTATGATCACTCCAGATCTCCATACTAACTATAACCTCCACTACTAACAACTCACTGACTATTCCACACTACCTGAGCAGTATGATCACTCCAGATCTCCATACTAACTATAACCTCCACTCCACTAACAACTCACTGACTATTCCACACTACCTGAGCAGTATGATCACTCCAGATCTCCATACTAACTATAACCTCCACTAATAACAACTCACTGACTATTCCATACTACCTGAGCAGTATGATCACTCCAGATCTCCATACTAACTATAACCTCCACTCCACTAACAACTCACTGACTATTCCACACTACCTGAGCAGTATGATCACTCCAGATCTCCATACTAACTATAACATCCACTAATAACAACTCACTGACTATTCCACACTACCTGAGCACTATGATCACTCCAGATCTACATACTAACTATAACTTCTGCTTCACTGCTTACAACTCACTGACTATTCCACACTACCTGAGCAGTATGATCACTCCAGATCTCCATACTAACTATAACCTCCACTACTAACAACTCACTGACTATTCCACACTACCTGAGCAGTATAATCACTCCAGATCTCCATACTAACTATAACCTCCACTACTAACAACTCACCGACTATTCCACACTACCTGAGCAGTATGATCACTCCAGATCTCCCTACAAACTATAACCTCCACTGCTAACAAGTTACTGACTATTCCACACTACCTGAGCAGTATGATCACTCCAGATCTCCCTACAAACTATAACCTCCACTACTAACAACTCACTGACTATTCCACATTACCTGAGCAGTATGATCACTCCAGATCTCCATACTAACTATAACCTCCACTACTAACAACTCACTGACTATTCCACACTACCTGAGCAGTATGATCACTCCAGATCTCCATACTAACTATAACCTCCACTACTAACAACTCACTAACTATTCCACACTACCTGAGCAGTATGATCACTCCAGATCTCCATACTAACTATAACCTCCACTGCTAACAAGTTACTGACTATTCCACACTACCTGAGCAGTATGATCACTCCAGATCTCCATACTAACTATAACCTCCACTACTAACAAGTCACTGACTATTCCACACTACCTGAGCAGTATGATCACTCCAGATCTCCATACTAACTATAACCTCCACTCCACTGCTAACAACTCACTGACTATTCCACACTACCTGAGCAGTATGATCACTCCAGATCTCCATACTAACTATAACCTCCACTACTAACAACTCACTGACTATTCCACACTACCTGATCAGTATGATCACTCCAGATCTCCATACTAACTATTACCTCCACTACTAACAACTCACTGACTATTCCACACTACCTGAGCAGTATGATCACTCCAGATCTCTATACTAACTATAACCTCCACTACTAACAACTCACTGACTATTCCACACTACCTGAGCAGTATGATCACTCCAGATCTAAATACTAACTATAACCTCCACTCCACTAACAACTCACTGACTATTCCACACTACCTGAGCAGTATGATCACTCCAGATCTCCATACTAACTATAACCTCCACTGCTAACAAGTTACTGACTATTCCACACTACCTGAGCAGTATGATCACTCCAGATCTCCATACTAACTATAACCTCCACTACTAACAACTCACTGACTATTCCACACTACCTGACAAGTATGATCACTCCAGATCTCCATACTAACTATAACCTCCACTGCTAACAACTCACTGACTATTCCACACTACCTGATCAGTATGATCCCTCCAAATCTCTATACTAACTATAACCTCCACTGCTAACAAGTTACTGACTATTACACACTACCTGAGCAGTATGATCACTCCAGATCTCCCTACTAACTATAACCTCCACTGCTAACAAGTTACTGACTATTCCACACTACCTGAGCAGTATGATCACTCCAGATCTCCATACGAACTATAACCTCCACTCCACTAACAACTCACTGACTATTCCACACTACCTGAGCAGTATGATCACTCCAGATCTCCATACTAACTATAACCTCCACTCCACTAACAACTCACTGACTATTCCACACTACCTGAGCAGTATGATCACTCCAGATCTCCATACTAACTATAACCTCCACTGCTAACAAGTTACTGACTATTCCACACTACCTGAGCAGTATGATCACTCCAGATCTCCATACTAACTATAACCTCCACTACTAACAACTCACTGACTATTCCACACTACCTGAGCAGTATGATCCCTCCAGATCTCCATACTAACTGTAACCTCCACTACTAACAACTCACTGACTATTCCACACTACCTGAGCAGTATGATCACTCCAGATCTCCATAGTAACTGTAACCTCCACTACTAACAACTCACTGACTATTCCACACTACCTGAGCAGTATGATCACTCCAGATCTCTATACTAACTATAACCTCCACTACTAACAACTCACTGACTATTCCACACTACCTGAGCAGTATGATCACTCCAGATCTCCATACTAACTATAAACTCCACTCCACTAACAACTCACTGACTATTCCACACTACCTGAGCAGTATGATCACTCCAGATCTCCATACTAACTATAACCTCCACTGCTAACAAGTTACTGACTATTCCACACTACCTGAGCAGTATGATCCCTCCAGATCTCCATACTAACTGTAACCTCCACTACTAACAACTCACTGACTATTCCACACTACCTGACCAGTATGATCACTCCAGATCTCCATACTAACTATAACCTCCACTGCTAACAACTCACTGACTATTCCACACTACCTGATCAGTATGATCCCTCCAGATCTCTATACTAACTATAACCTCCACTGCTAACAAGTTACTGACTATTCCACACTACCTGAGCAGTATGATCACTCCAGATCTCCCTACTAACTATAACCTCCACTGCTAACAAGTTACTGACTATTCCACACTACCTGAGCAGTATGATCACTCCAGATCTCCATACGAACTATAACCTCCACTCCACTAACAACTCACTGACTATTCCACACTACCTGTACAGAATGATCACTCCAGCTCTCCATACTAACTATAACCTCCACTCCACTAACAACTCACTGACTATTCCACACTACCTGAGCAGTATGATCACTCCAGATCTCCATACTAACTATAACCTCCACTGCTAACAAGTTTCTGACTATTCCACACTACCTGAGCAGTATGATCACTCCAGATCTCCATACTAACTATAACCTCCACTGCTAACAACTCACTGACTATTCCACACTACCTGAACAGAATGATCACTCCAGCTCTCCATACTAACTATAACCTCCACTCCACTAACAACTCACTGACTATTCCACACTACCTGAGCAGTATGATCACTCCAGATCTCCCTACTAACTATAACCTCCGCTCCACTACTAACAACTCACTGACTATTCCACACTACCTTAGCAGTATGATCACTCCAGATCTCCATACTAACTATAACCTCCACTGCTAACAAGTTACTGACTATTCCACACTACCTGAGCAGTATGATCACTCCAGATCTAAATACTAACTATAACCTCCACTCCACTAACAACTCACTGACTATTCCACACTACCTGTACAGAATGATCACTCCAGCTCTCCATACTAACTATAACCTCCACTCCACTAACAACTCACTGACTATTCCACACTACCTGAGCAGTATGATCACTCCAGATCTCCATACTAACTATAACCTCCACTGCTAACAAGTTACTGACTATTCCATACTACCTGAGCAGTATGATCACTCCAGATCTCCATACTAACTATAACCTCCACTGCTAACAACTCACTGACTATTCCACACTACCTGAGCAGTATGATCACTCCAGATCTCCATACTAACTATAACCTCCACTGCTAACAACTCACTGACTATTCCGCACTACCTGATCAGTATGATCCCTCCAGATCTCTATACTAACTATAACCTCCACTACTAACAAGTCACTGACTATTCCACACTACCTGAGCAGTATGATCACTCCAGATCTCCATACTAACTATAACCTCCACTACTAACAACTCACTGACTATTCCACACTACCTGAGCAGTATGATCCCTCCAGATCTCAATACTAACTGTAACCTTCACTACTAACAACTCACTGACTATTCCACACTACCTGAGCAGTATGATCACTCCAGATCTCCATAGTAACTGTAACCTCCACTACTAACAACTCACTGACTATTTCACACTACCTGTACAGAATGATCACTCCAGATCTCCATACTAACTATAACCTCCACTACTAACAACTCACTGACTATTCCACACTACCTGACCAGTATGATCACTCCAGATCTCCATAATAACTATAACCTCCACTACTAACAACTCACTGACTATTCCACACTACCTGAGCAGTATGATCACTCTAGATCTCCATAATAACTATAACCTCCACTACTAACAACTCACTGACTATTCCCCACTACCTGAGCAGTATGATCACCCCAGATCTCCATACTAACTATAACCTCCACTACTAACAACTCACTGACTATTCCACACTACCTGAGCAGTATGATCACTACAGATCTCCATACTAACTATAACCTTCACTACACTACTAACAACTCACTGACTATTCCACACTACCTGAGCAGAATGATCACTCCAGATCTCCATACTAACTATAACCTCCACTACTAACAACTCACTGACTATTCCATACTACCTGAGCAGTATGATCACTCCAGATCTCCATAATAACTATAACCTCCACTACTAACAACTCACTGACTATTCCACACTACCTGATCAGTATGATCACTCCAGATCTCAATACTTACTATAACCTCTGCTTCACTACTAACAACTCACTGACTATTCCACACTACCTGATCAGTATGATCACTCCTGAACTCCATACTAACTATAACCTCCACTACACTACTAACAACTCACTGACTATTCCACACTACCTGAGCAGTATGATCACTCCAGATCTCCATACTAACTATATCCTCCACTACTAACAACTCACTGGCTATTCCACACTACCTGATCTGTATGATCACTCCAGATCTCCATACTAACTATAACCTCCACTACTAACAACTCACTGGCTATTCCACACTACCTGATCTGTATGATCACTCCAGATCTCCATACTAACTATAACCTCCACTACTAACAACTCACTGACTATTCCACACTACCTGAGCAGTATGATCACTCCAGATCTCCATACTAACTATAACCTCAACTGCTAACAACTCACTGACTATTCCACACTACCTGAGCAGTATGATCACTCCAGATCTCCATACTAACTATAACCTCCACTACTAACAACTCACTGACTATTCCACACTACCTGAGCAGTATGATCACTCCAGATCTCCATACTAACTATAACCTCCACTACTAACAACTCACTGACTACTCCACACTACCTGAGCAGTATGATCACTCCAGATCTCCATACTAACTATAACCTCCACTGCTAACAACTCACTGATTATTCCACACTACCTGAGCAGTATGATGACTCCAGATCTCTATACTAACTATAACCTCCGCTTCACTACTAACAACTCACTGACTATTCCACACTACCTGAGCAGTATAATCACTCCAGATCTCCATACTAACTATAACCTCCACTGCTAACAACTCACTGACTATTCCACACTACCTGAGCAGTATGATCACTCCAGATCTCCATATTAACTATAACCTCCATTACTAACTCACTGACTATTCCACACTACCTGAGTAGTATGATCACTCCAGATCTCCATACTAACTATAACCTCCACTGCTATCAACTCACTGACTATTCCACACTATCTGAGCAGTATGATCACTCCAGATCTCCATACTAACTATAACCTCCACTACTAACAACTCACTGACTATTCCACACTACCTGAGCAGTATGATCACTCCAGATCTCTATACTAACTATAACTTCCACTACTAAGAACTCACTGACTATTCCATACTACCTGAGCAGAATGATCACTCCAGATCTCCATACTAACTATAACCTCCACTGCTAACAACTCACTGACTATTCCACACTATCTGAGCAGTATGATCACTCCAGCTCTCCATACTAACTATAACCTCCACTGCTAACAACTCACTGACTATTCCACACTACCTGAGCAGTACAATCACTCTTGATCTCTATACTAACTATAACCTCCACTACTAACAACTCACTGACTATTCCACACCACCTGAGCAGTATGATCACTCCAGATCTCTATACTAACTATAACCTCCCCTGCTAACAACTCACTGACTATTCCACACTACCTGAGCAGTATGATCACTCCAGATCTCCATAATAACTATAACCTCCACTACTAACAATTCACTGACTATTCCACACTACCTGAGCAGTATGATCACTCCAGATCTCCATACTAACTATAACCTCCACTACTAACAACTCACTGACTATTCCACACTACCTGAGCAGTATAATCACTCCAGATCTCCATACTAACTATCACCTCCACTACTAACAACTCACTGACTATTCCACACTACCTGAGAAGTATGATTACTCCAGATCTCCATACTAACCGTAACCTCCACTACTAACAACTCAGTGACTATTCCACACTACCTGAGCAATATGATCACTCCAGCTCTTCATACTAACTATAACCTCCACTGCTAACAACTCACTGACTATTCCACACTATCTGAGCAGTATGATCACTCCAGCTCTCCATACTAACTATAACCTCCACTGCTAACAACTCACTGACTATTCCACACTACCTGAGCAGTACAAACACTCTAGATCTCTATACTAACTATAACCTCCACTACTAACCACCTCACTGACTATTCCACACTACCTGAGCAGTATGATTACTCCAGCTCTCCTTACTAACTATAACCTCCGCTTCACTACTAACAATACTCTGACTATTCCACACTACCTGAGCAGTATGATCACTCCAGATCTCCATACTTACTATAACCTCCACTCCAGTGCTAACAACTCACTGACTACTCCACACTACCTAAGCAGTATGATCACTCCAGATCTCCATACTAATTATAACCTCCACTGCTAACAACTCATTGACTATTACACACTACCTGAGCAGTATGATCACTCCAGATCTCCATACTAACTATAACCCCCACTACTAACAACTCACTGGCTATTCCACACTACCTGAACAGTATGATCACTCCAGATCTCCATACTAACTATAACCTCCACTCCACTGGTAACATCTCACTGACTATTCCACAATACCTGAGCAGTATGATTACTCCAGCTCTCCTTACTAACTATAACCTCCGCTTCACTACTAACAATACTCTGACTATTCCACACTACCTGAGGAGTATGATCACTCCAGATCTCCATACTTACTATAACCTCCACTCCATTGCTAACAACTCACTGACTACTCCACACTACCTAAGCAGTATGATCACTCCAGATCTCCATACTAATTATAACCTCCACTGCTAACAACTCATTGACTATTACACACTACCTGAGCAGTATGATCACTCCAGATCTCCATACTAACTATAACCCCCACTACTAACAACTCACTGACTATTACACACTACCTGAGCAGTATGATCACTCCAGATCTCCATACTAACTATAACCTCCACTACTAACAATTCACTGACTATTTCACACTACCGGAGCAGTATGAACACTCCAGATCTCCATACTAACTATAACCTCCACTCCACTACTAAAAACTCACTGACTATTCCACACTACCTGAGCAGTATGATCACTCCAGATCTCCATACTAACTATAACCTCCACTGCTAACAACTCACTGACTATTCCACACTACCTGAGCAGTATGATCCCTCCAGATCTCCATACTAACTGTAACCTCCACTACTAACAACTCACTGACTATTCCACACTACCTGAGCAGTATGAACACTCCAGATCTCCATAGTAACTGTAACCTCCACTACTAACAACTCACTGACTATTTCACACTACCTGTACAGAATGATCACTCCAGATCTCCATACTAACTATAACCTCCACTACTAACAAGTCACTGACTATTCCACACTACCTGACCAGTATGATCACTCCAGATCTCCATAATAACTATAACCTCCACTACTAACAACTCACTGACTATTCCACACTACCTGAGCAGTATGATCACTCTAGATCTCCATACTAACTATAACCTCCACTACTAACAACTCACTGACTATTCCCCACTACCTGAGCAGTATGATCACCCCAGATCTCCATACTAACTATAACCTTCACTGCTAACAACTCACTGACTATTCCACACTACCTGAGCAGTATGATCCCTCCAGATCTCCATACTAACTATAACCTCCACTACTAACAACTCACTGACTATTCCACACTACCTGAGCAGTATGATCACTACAGATCTCCATACTAACTATAACCTTCACTACACTACTAACAACTCACTGACTATTCCACACTACCTGATCAGTATGATCACTCCAGATCTCCATACTAACTATAACCTCCACTACACTACTAACAACTCACTGACTATTCCACACTACCTGAGCAGTATGATCACTCCAGATCTCCATACTAACTATATCCTCCACTACTAACAACTCACTGGCTATTCCACACTACCTGATCTGTATGATCACTCCAGATCTCCATACTAACTATAACCTCCACTACTAACAACTCACTGACTATTCCACACTACCTGAGCAGTATGATCACTCCAGATCTCCCTACTAACTATAACCTCCGCTCCACTACTAACAACTCACTGACTATTCCACACTACCTTAGCAGTATGATCACTCCAGATCTCCATACTAACTATAACCTCCACTGCTAACAAGTTACTGACTATTCCACACTACCTGAGCAGTATGATCACTCCAGATCTAAATACTAACTATAACCTCCACTCCACTAACAACTCACTGACTATTCCACACTACCTGTACAGAATGATCACTCCAGCTCTCCATACTAACTATAACCTCCACTCCACTAACAACTCACTGACTATTCCACACTACCTGAGCAGTATGATCACTCCAGATCTCCATACTAACTATAACCTCCACTGCTAACAAGTTACTGACTATTCCATACTACCTGAGCAGTATGATCACTCCAGATCTCCATACTAACTATAACCTCCACTGCTAACAACTCACTGACTATTCCACACTACCTGAGCAGTATGATCACTCCAGATCTCCATACTAACTATAACCTCCACTGCTAACAACTCACTGACTATTCCGCACTACCTGATCAGTATGATCCCTCCAGATCTCTATACTAACTATAACCTCCACTACTAACAAGTCACTGACTATTCCACACTACCTGAGCAGTATGATCACTCCAGATCTCCATACTAACTATAACCTCCACTACTAACAACTCACTGACTATTCCACACTACCTGAGCAGTATGATCCCTCCAGATCTCAATACTAACTGTAACCTCCACTACTAACAACTCACTGACTATTCCACACTACCTGAGCAGTATGATCACTCCAGATCTCCATAGTAACTGTAACCTCCACTACTAACAACTCACTGACTATTTCACACTACCTGTACAGAATGATCACTCCAGATCTCCATACTAACTATAACCTCCACTACTAACAAGTCACTGACTATTCCACAATACCTGACCAGTATGATCACTCCAGATCTCCATAATAACTATAACCTCCACTACTAACAACTCACTGACTATTCCACACTACCTGAGCAGTATGATCACTCTAGATCTCCATACTAACTATAACCTCCACTACTAACAACTCACTGACTATTCCCCACTACCTGAGCAGTATGATCACCCCAGATCTCCATACTAACTATAACCTTCACTGCTAACAACTCACTGACTATTCCACACTACCTGAGCAGTATGATCCCTCCAGATCTCCATACTAACTATAACCTCCACTACTAACAACTCACTGACTATTCCACACTACCTGAGCAGTATGATCTCTACAGATCTCCATACTAACTATAACCTTCACTACACTACTAACAACTCACTGACTATTCCACACTACCTGATCAGAATGATCACTCCAGATCTCCATACTAACTATAACCTCCACTACTAACAACTCACTGACTATTCCATACTACCTGAGCAGTATGATCACTCCAGCTCTCCATACTAACTATAACCTCCACTACTAACAACTCACTGACTATTCCACACTACCTGATCAGTATGATCACTCCAGATCTCAATACTTACTATAACCTCTGCTTCACTACTAACAACTCACTGACTATTCCACACTACCTGATCAGTATGATCACTCCAGAACTCCATACTAACTATAACCTCCACTACACTACTAACAACTCACTGACTATTCCACACTACCTGAGCAGTATGATCACTCCAGATCTCCATACTAACTATAACCTCCGCTTCACTGCTAACAACTCACTGACTATTCCACACTACCTGAGCAGTATGATCACTCCAGATCTCCATACTAACTATATCCTCCACTACTAACAACTCACTGGCTATTCCACACTACCTGATCTGTATGATCACTCCAGATCTCCATACTAACTATAACCTCCACTACTAACAACTCACTGACTATTCCACACTACCTGAGCAGTATGATCACTCCAGATCTCCATACTAACTATAACCTCAACTGCTAACAACTCACTGACTATTCCACACTACCTGAGCAGTATGATCACTCCAGATCTCCATACTAACTATAACCTCCACTACTAACAACTCACTGACTATTCCACACTACCTGAGCAGTATGATCACTCCAGATCTCCATACTAACTATAACCTCCACTACTAACAACTCACTGACTACTCCACACTACCTGAGCAGTATGATCACTCCAGATCTCCATACTAACTATAACCTCCACTGCTAACAACTCACTGATTATTCCACACTACCTGAGCAGTATGATGACTCCAGATCTCTATACTAACTATAACCTCCGCTTCACTACTAACAACTCACTGACTATTCCACACTACCTGAGCAGTATAATCACTCCAGATCTCCATACTAACTATAACCTCCACTGCTAACAACTCACTGACTATTCCACACTACCTGAGCAGTATGATCACTCCAGATCTCCATATTAACTATAACCTCCATTACTAACTCACTGACTATTCCACACTACCTGAGTAGTATGATCACTCCAGATCTCCATACTAACTATAACCTCCACTGCTATCAACTCACTGACTATTCCACACTATCTGAGCAGTATGATCACTCCAGATCTCCATACTAACTATAACCTCCACTACTAACAACTCACTGACTATTCCACACTACCTGAGCAGTATGATCACTCCAGATCTCTATACTAACTATAACTTCCACTACTAAGAACTCACTGACTATTCCATACTACCTGAGCAGAATGATCACTCCAGATCTCCATACTAACTATAACCTCCACTGCTAACAACTCACTGACTATTCCACACTATCTGAGCAGTATGATCACTCCAGCTCTCCATACTAACTATAACCTCCACTGCTAACAACTCACTGACTATTCCACACTACCTGAGCAGTACAATCACTCTAGATCTCTATACTAACTATAACCTCCACTACTAACAACTCACTGACTATTCCACACCACCTGAGCAGTATGATCACTCCAGATCTCTATACTAACTATAACCTCCCCTGCTAACAACTCACTGACTATTCCACACTACCTGAGCAGTATGATCACTCCAGATCTCCATAATAACTATAACCTCCACTACTAACAATTCACTGACTATTCCACACTACCTGAGCAGTATGATCACTCCAGATCTCCATACTAACTATAACCTCCACTACTAACAACTCACTGACTATTCCACACTACCTGAGCAGTATAATCACTCCAGATCTCCATACTAACTATCACCTCCACTACTAACAACTCACTGACTATTCCACAATACCTGAGAAGTATGATTACTCCAGATCTCCATACTAACCGTAACCTCCACTACTAACAACTCAGTGACTATTCCACACTACCTGAGCAATATGATCACTCCAGCTCTTCATACTAACTATAACCTCCACTGCTAACAACTCACTGACTATTCCACACTATCTGAGCAGTATGATCACTCCAGCTCTCCATACTAACTATAACCTCCACTGCTAACAACTCACTGACTATTCCACACTACCTGAGCAGTACAATCACTCTAGATCTCTATACTAACTATAACTTCCACTACTAACCACCTCACTGACTATTCCACACTACCTGAGCAGTATGATTACTCCAGCTCTCCTTACTAACTATAACCTCCGCTTCACTACTAACAATACTCTGACTATTCCACACTACCTGAGCAGTATGATCACTCCAGATCTCCATACTTACTATAACCTCCACTCCAGTGCTAACAACTCACTGACTACTCCACACTACCTAAGCAGTATGATCACTCCAGATCTCCATACTAATTATAACCTCCACTGCTAACAACTCATTGACTATTACACACTACCTGAGCAGTATGATCACTCCAGATCTCCATACTAACTATAACCCCCACTACTAACAACTCACTGGCTATTCCACACTACCTGAACAGTATGATCACTCCAGATCTCCATACTAACTATAACCTCCACTCCACTGGTAACATCTCACTGACTATTCCACACTACCTGAGCAGTATGATTACTCCAGCTCTCCTTACTAACTATAACCTCCGCTTCACTACTAACAATACTCTGACTATTCCACACTACCTGAGGAGTATGATCACTCCAGATCTCCATACTTACTATAACCTCCACTCCATTGCTAACAACTCACTGACTACTCCACACTACCTAAGCAGTATGATCACTCCAGATCTCCATACTAATTATAACCTCCACTGCTAACAACTCATTGACTATTACACACTACCTGAGCAGTATGATCACTCCAGATCTCCATACTAACTATAACCCCCACTACTAACAACTCACTGACTATTACACACTACCTGAGCAGTATGATCACTCCAGATCTCCATACTAACTATAACCTCCACTACTAACAATTCACTGACTATTTCACACTACCGGAGCAGTATGAACACTCCAGATCTCCATACTAACTATAACCTCCACTCCACTACTAAAAACTCACTGACTATTCCACACTACCTGAGCAGTATGATCACTCCAGATCTCCATACTAACTATAACCTCCACTGCTAACAACTCACTGACTATTCCACACTACCTGAGCAGTATGATCCCTCCAGATCTCCATACTAACTGTAACCTCCACTACTAACAACTCACTGACTATTCCACACTACCTGAGCAGTATGAACACTCCAGATCTCCATAGTAACTGTAACCTCCACTACTAACAACTCACTGACTATTTCACACTACCTGTACAGAATGATCACTCCAGATCTCCATACTAACTATAACCTCCACTACTAACAAGTCACTGACTATTCCACACTACCTGACCAGTATGATCACTCCAGATCTCCATAATAACTATAACCTCCACTACTAACAACTCACTGACTATTCCACACTACCTGAGCAGTATGATCACTCTAGATCTCCATACTAACTATAACCTCCACTACTAACAAGTCACTGACTATTCCACACTACCTGACCAGTATGATCACTCCAGATCTCCATAATAACTATAACCTCCACTACTAACAACTCACTGACTATTCCCCACTACCTGAGCAGTATGATCACCCCAGATCTCCATACTAACTATAACCTTCACTGCTAACAACTCACTGACTATTCCACACTACCTGAGCAGTATGATCCCTCCAGATCTCCATACTAACTATAACCTCCACTACTAACAACTCACTGACTATTCCACACTACCTGAGCAGTATGATCACTACAGATCTCCATACTAACTATAACCTTCACTACACTACTAACAACTCACTGACTATTCCACACTACCTGAGCAGAATGATCACTCCAAATCTCCATACTAACTATAACCTCCACTACTAACAACTCACTGACTATTCCATACTACCTGAGCAGTATGATCACTCCAGCTCTCCATACTAACTATAACCTCCACTACTAACAACTCACTGACTATTCCACACTACCTGATCAGTATGATCACTCCAGATCTCAATACTTACTATAACCTCCGCTTCACTACTAACAACTCACTGACTATTCCACACTACCTGATCAGTATGATCACTCCAGATCTCCATACTAACTATAACCTCCACTACACTACTAACAACTCACTGACTATTCCACACTACCTGAGCAGTATGATCACTCCAGATCTCCATACTAACTATATCCTCCACTACTAACAACTCACTGGCTATTCCACACTACCTGATCTGTATGATCACTCCAGATCTCCATACTAACTATAACCTCCACTACTAACAACTCACTGACTATTCCACACTACCTGAGCAGTATGATCACTCCAGATCTCCATACTAACTATAACCTCAACTGCTAACAACTCACTGACTATTCCACACTACCTGAGCAGTATGATCACTCCAGATCTCCATACTAACTATAACCTCCACTACTAACAACTCACTGACTATTCCACACTACCTGAGCAGTATGATCACTCCAGATCTCCATACTAACTATAACCTCCACTACTAACAACTCACTGACTACTCCACACTACCTGAGCAGTATGATCACTCCAGATCTCCATACTAACTATAACCTCCACTGCTAACAACTCACTGATTATTCCACACTACCTGAGCAGTATGATGACTCCAGATCTCTATACTAACTATAACCTCCGCTTCACTACTAACAACTCACTGACTATTCCACACTACCTGAGCAGTATAATCACTCCAGATCTCCATACTAACTATAACCTCCACTGCTAACAACTCACTGACTATTCCACACTACCTGAGCAGTATGATCACTCCAGATCTCCATATTAACTATAACCTCCATTACTAACTCACTGACTATTCCACACTACATGAGTAGTATGATCACTCCAGATCTCCATACTAACTATAACCTCCACTGCTATCAACTCACTGACTGTTCCACACTACCTGAGCAGTATGATCACTCCAGATCTCCATACTAACTATAACCTCCACTACTAACAACTCACTGACTATTCCACACTACCTGAGCAGTATGATCACTCCAGATCTCTATACTAACTATAACTTCCACTACTAAGAACTCACTGACTATTCCATACTACCTGAGCAGAATGATCACTCCAGATCTCCATACTAACTATAACCTCCACTGCTAACAACTCACTGACTATTCCACACTATCTGAGCAGTATGATCACTCCAGCTCTCCATACTAACTATAACCTCCACTGCTAACAACTCACTGACTATTCCACACTACCTGAGCAGTACAATCACTCTAGATCTCTATACTAACTATAACCTCCACTACTAACAACTCACTGACTATTCCACACCACCTGAGCAGTATGATCACTCCAGATCTCTATACTAACTATAACCTCCCCTGCTAACAACTCACTGACTATTCCACACTACCTGAGCAGTATGATCACTCCAGATCTCCATAATAACTATAACCTCCACTACTAACAATTCACTGACTATTCCACACTACCTGAGCAGTATGATCACTCCAGATCTCCATACTAACTATAACCTCCACTACTAACAACTCACTGACTATTCCACACTACCTGAGCAGTATAATCACTCCAGATCTCCATACTAACTATCACCTCCACTACTAACAACTCACTGACTATTCCACACTACCTGAGAAGTATGATTACTCCAGATCTCCATACTAACCGTAACCTCCACTACTAACAACTCAGTGACTATTCCACACTACCTGAGCAATATGATCACTCCAGCTCTTCATACTAACTATAACCTCCACTGCTAACAACTCACTGACTATTCCACACTATCTGAGCAGTATGATCACTCCAGCTCTCCATACTAACTATAACCTCCACTGCTAACAACTCACTGACTATTCCACACTACCTGAGCAGTACAATCACTCTAGATCTCTATACTAACTATAACCTCCACTACTAACCACCTCACTGACTATTCCACACTACCTGAGCAGTATGATTACTCCAGCTCTCCTTACTAACTATAACCTCCGCTTCACTACTAACAATACTCTGACTATTCCACACTACCTGAGCAGTATGATCACTCCAGATCTCCATACTTACTATAACCTCCACTCCAGTGCTAACAACTCACTGACTACTCCACACTACCTAAGCAGTATGATCACTCCAGATCTCCATACTAATTATAACCTCCACTGCTAACAACTCATTGACTATTACACACTACCTGAGCAGTATGATCACTCCAGATCTCCATACTAACTATAACCCCCACTACTAACAACTCACTGGCTATTCCACACTACCTGAGCAGTATGATCACTCCAGATCTCCATACTAACTATAACCTCCACTCCACTGGTAACATCTCACTGACTATTCCACACTACCTGAGCAGTATGATTACTCCAGCTCTCCCTACTAACTATAACCTCCGCTTCACTACTAACAATACTCTGACTATTCCACACTACCTGAGGAGTATGATCACTCCAGATCTCCATACTTACTATAACCTCCACTCCATTGCTAACAACTCACTGACTACTCCACACTACCTAAGCAGTATGATCACTCCAGATCTCCATACTAATTATAACCTCCACTGCTAACAACTCATTGACTATTACACACTACCTGAGCAGTATGATCACTCCAGATCTCCATACTAACTATAACCCCCACTACTAACAACTCACTGACTATTACACACTACCTGAGCAGTATGATCACTCCAGATCTCCATACTAACTATAACCTCCACTACTAACAATTCACTGACTATTTCACACTACCGGAGCAGTATGAACACTCCAGATCTCCATACTAACTATAACCTCCACTCCACTACTAAAAACTCACTGACTATTCCACACTACCTGAGCAGTATGATCACTCCAGATCTCCATACTAACTATAACCTCCACTGCTAACAACTCACTGACTATTCCACACTACCTGAGCAGTATGATCACTCTAGATCTCCATACTAACTATAACCTCCACTACTAACAACTCACTGACTATTCCCCACTACCTGAGCAGTATGATCACCCCAGATCTCCATACTAACTATAACCTTCACTGCTAACAACTCACTGACTATTCCACACTACCTGAGCAGTATGATCCCTCCAGATCTCCATACTAACTATAACCTCCACTACTAACAACTCACTGACTATTCCACACTACCTGAGCAGTATGATCACTACAGATCTCCATACTAACTATAACCTTCACTACACTACTAACAACTCACTGACTATTCCACACTACCTGAGCAGAATGATCACTCCAGATCTCCATACTAACTATAACCTCCACTACTAACAACTCACTGACTATTCCATACTACCTGAGCAGTATGATCACTCCAGCTCTCCATACTAACTATAACCTCCACTACTAACAACTCACTGACTATTCCACACTGCCTGATCAGTATGATCACTCCAGATCTCAATACTTACTATAACCTCCGCTTCACTACTAACAACTCACTGACTATTCCACACTACCTGATCAGTATGATCACTCCAGATCTCCATACTAACTATAACCTCCACTACACTACTAACAACTCACTGACTATTCCACACTACCTGAGCAGTATGATCACTCCAGATCTCCATACTAACTATATCCTCCACTACTAACAACTCACTGGCTATTCCACACTACCTGATCTGTATGATCACTCCAGATCTCCATACTAACTATAACCTCCACTACTAACAACTCACTGACTATTCCACACTACCTGAGCAGTATGATCACTCCAGATCTCCATACTAACTATAACCTCAACTGCTAACAACTCACTGACTATTCCACACTACCTGAGCAGTATGATCACTCCAGATCTCCATACTAACTATAACCTCCACTACTAACAACTCACTGACTATTCCACACTACCTGAGCAGTATGATCACTCCAGATCTCCATACTAACTATAACCTCCACTACTAACAACTCACTGACTACTCCACACTACCTGAGCAGTATGATCACTCCAGATCTCCATACTAACTATAACCTCCACTGCTAACAACTCACTGATTATTCCACACTACCTGAGCAGTATGATGACTCCAGATCTCTATACTAACTATAACCTCCGCTTCACTACTAACAACTCACTGACTATTCCACACTACCTGAGCAGTATAATCACTCCAGATCTCCATACTAACTATAACCTCCACTGCTAACAACTCACTGACTATTCCACACTACCTGAGCAGTATGATCACTCCAGATCTCCATATTAACTATAACCTCCATTACTAACTCACTGACTATTCCACACTACCTGAGTAGTATGATCACTCCAGATCTCCATACTAACTACAACCTCCACTGCTATCAACTCACTGACTATTCCACACTACCTGAGCAGTATGATCACTCCAGATCTCCATACTAACTATAACCTCCACTACTAACAACTCACTGACTATTCCACACTACCTGAGCAGTATGATCACTCCAGATCTCTATACTAACTATAACTTCCACTACTAAGAACTCACTGACTATTCCATACTACCTGAGCAGAATGATCACTCCAGATCTCCATACTAACTATAACCTCCACTGCTAACAACTCACTGACTATTCCACACTATCTGAGCAGTATGATCACTCCAGCTCTCCATACTAACTATAACCTCCACTGCTAACAACTCACTGACTATTCCACACTACCTGAGCAGTACAATCACTCTAGATCTCTATACTAACTATAACCTCCACTACTAACAACTCACTGACTATTCCACACCACCTGAGCAGTATGATCACTCCAGATCTCTATACTAACTATAACTTCCACTACGAAGAACTCACTGACTATTCCATACTACTTGAGCAGAATGATCACTCCAGATCTCCATACTAACTATAATGATCACTCCAGATCTCCATACTAACTATAACCTCCACTACTAACAACTCACTGACTATTCCACACTACCTGAGCAGTATGATCACTCTAGATCTCCATACTAACTATAACCTCCACTACTAACAACTCACTGACTATTCCCCACTACCTGAGCAGTATGATCACCCCAGATCTCCATACTAACTATAACCTTCACTGCTAACAACTCACTGACTATTCCACACTACCTGAGCAGTATGATCCCTCCAGATCTCCATACTAACTATAACCTCCACTACTAACAACTCACTGACTATTCCACACTACCTGAGCAGTATGATCACTACAGATCTCCATACTAACTATAACCTTCACTACACTACTAACAACTCACTGACTATTCCACACTACCTGAGCAGAATGATCACTCCAGATCTCCATACTAACTATAACCTCCACTACTAACAACTCACTGACTATTCCATACTACCTGAGCAGTATGATCACTCCAGCTCTCCATACTAACTATAACCTCCACTACTAACAACTCACTGACTATTCCACACTGCCTGATCAGTATGATCACTCCAGATCTCAATACTTACTATAACCTCCGCTTCACTACTAACAACTCACTGACTATTCCACACTACCTGATCAGTATGATCACTCCAGATCTCCATACTAACTATAACCTCCACTACACTACTAACAACTCACTGACTATTCCACACTACCTGAGCAGTATGATCACTCCAGATCTCCATACTAACTATATCCTCCACTACTAACAACTCACTGGCTATTCCACACTACCTGATCTGTATGATCACTCCAGATCTCCATACTAACTATAACCTCCACTACTAACAACTCACTGACTATTCCACACTACCTGAGCAGTATGATCACTCCAGATCTCCATACTAACTATAACCTCAACTGCTAACAACTCACTGACTATTCCACACTACCTGAGCAGTATGATCACTCCAGATCTCCATACTAACTATAACCTCCACTACTAACAACTCACTGACTATTCCACACTACCTGAGCAGTATGATCACTCCAGATCTCCATACTTACTATAACCTCCACTACTAACAACTCACTGACTACTCCACACTACCTGAGCAGTATGATCACTCCAGATCTCCATACTAACTATAACCTCCACTGCTAACAACTCACTGATTATTCCACACTACCTGAGCAGTATGATGACTCCAGATCTCTATACTAACTATAACCTCCGCTTCACTACTAACAACTCACTGACTATTCCACACTACCTGAGCAGTATAATCACTCCAGATCTCCATACTAACTATAACCTCCACTGCTAACAACTCACTGACTATTCCACACTACCTGAGCAGTATGATCACTCCAGATCTCCATATTAACTATAACCTCCATTACTAACTCACTGACTATTCCACACTACCTGAGTAGTATGATCACTCCAGATCTCCATACTAACTACAACCTCCACTGCTATCAACTCACTGACTATTCCACACTACCTGAGCAGTATGATCACTCCAGATCTCCATACTAACTATAACCTCCACTACTAACAACTCACTGACTATTCCACACTACCTGAGCAGTATGATCACTCCAGATCTCTATACTAACTATAACTTCCACTACTAAGAACTCACTGACTATTCCATACTACCTGAGCAGAATGATCACTCCAGATCTCCATACTAACTATAACCTCCACTGCTAACAACTCACTGACTATTCCACACTATCTGAGCAGTATGATCACTCCAGCTCTCCATACTAACTATAACCTCCACTGCTAACAACTCACTGTCTATTCCACACTACCTGAGCAGTACAATCACTCTAGATCTCTATACTAACTATAACCTCCACTACTAACAACTCACTGACTATTCCACACCACCTGAGCAGTATGATCACTCCAGATCTCTATACTAACTATAACTTCCACTACGAAGAACTCACTGACTATTCCATACTACTTGAGCAGAATGATCACTCCAGATCTCCATACTAACTATAACCTCCACTGCTAACAACTCACTGACTATTCCACACTACCTGAGCAGTATGATCACTCCAGATCTCCATAATAACTATAACCTCCACTACTAACAATTCACTGACTATTCCACACTACCTGAGCAGTATGATCACTCCAGATCTCCATACTAACTATAACCTCCACTACTAACAACTCACTGACTATTCCACACTACCTGAGCAGTATAATCACTCCAGATCTCCATACTAACTATCACCTCCACTACTAACAACTCACTGACTATTCCACACTACCTGAGAAGTATGATTACTCCAGATCTCCATACTAACTATAACCTCCACTACTAACAACTCAGTGACTATTCCACACTACCTGAGCAGTATGATCACTCCAGCTCTTCATACTAACTATAACCTCCACTGCTAACAACTCACTAACTATTCCACACTATCTGAGCAGTATGATCACTCCAGCTCTCCACACTAACTATAACCTCCACTGCTAACAACTCACTGACTATTCCACACTACCTGAGCAGTACAATCACTCTAGATCTCTATACTAACTATAACCTCCACTACTAACCACCTCACTTACTATTCCACACTACCTGAGCAGTATGATTACTCCAGCTTTCCTTACTAACTATAACCTCCGCTTCATTACTAACAATACTCTGACTATTCCACACTACCTGAGCAGTATGATCACTCCAGATCTCCATACTTACTATAACCTCCACTCCAGTGCTAACAACTCACTGACTACTCCACACTACCTAAGCAGTATGATCACTCCAGATCTCCATACTAATTATAACCTCCACTGCTAACAACTCATTGACTATTACACACTACCTGAGCAGTATGATCACTCCAGATCTCCATACTAACTATAACCCCCACTACTAACAACTCACTGGCTATTCCACACTACCTGAGCAGTATGATCACTCCAGATCTCCATACTAACTATAACCTCCACTCCACTGGTAACATCTCACTGACTATTCCACACTACCTGAGCAGTATGATTACTCCAGCTCTCCTTACTAACTATAACCTCCGCTTCACTACTAACAATACTCTGACTATTCCACACTACCTGAGGAGTATGATCACTCCAGATCTCCATACTTACTATAACCTCCACTCCATTGCTAACAACTCACTGACTACTCCACACTACCTAAGCAGTATGATCACTCCAGATCTCCATACTAATTATAACCTCCACTGCTAACAACTCATTGACTATTACACACTACCTGAGCAGTATGATCACTCCAGATCTCCATACTAACTATAACCCCCACTACTAACAACTCACTGACTATTACACACTACCTGAGCAGTATGATCACTCCAGATCTCCATACTAACTATAACCTCCACTACTAACAATTCACTGACTATTTCACACTACCGGAGCAGTATGAACACTCCAGATCTCCATACTAACTATAACCTCCACTCCACTACTAAAAACTCACTGACTATCCCACACTACCTGAGCAGTATAATCACTCCAGATCTCCATACTAACTATAACCTCCACTACTAACAACTCACTGACTATTCCACACTACCTGAGCAGTATGATCACTCCAGATCTCCATACTAACTATAACCTCCACTTCTAAAAACTCACTGACTATTCCACACTACCTGAGCAGTATGATCACTCCAGATCTCCATACTAACCGTAACCTCCACTCCACTACTAACAACTCACTGACTATTCCACACTACCTGAGCAGTATGATCACTCCAGATCTCCATACTAACTATAACCTCCGCTTCACTACTAACAACTCACTGACTATCCCACACTACCTGAGCAGTATAATCACTCCAGATCTCCATACTAACTATAACCTCCACTACTAACAACTCACTGACTATTCCACACTACCTGAGCAGTATGATCACTCCAGATCTCCATACTAACTATAACCTCCACTACTAACAACTCACTGACTATTCCACACTACCTGATCAGTATGATCACTCCAGATCTCCATACTAACTATAACCTCCACTACTAACAACTCACTGACTATTCCACACTACCTGAGCAGTATGATCACTCCAGATCTCCATACTAACCGTAACCTCCACTCCACTACTAACAACTCACTGACTATTCCACACTACCTGAGCAGTATGATCACTCCAGATCTCCAAACTAACTATAACCTCCGCTACTAACAACTCACTGACTATTCCACACTACCTGAGCAGTATGATCACTCCAGATCTCCATACTAACTATAACCTCCACTACTAACAACTCAGTGACTATTCCACACTACCTGAGCAGTATGATCACTCCAGCTCTTCATACTAACTATAACCTCCACTGCTAACAACTCACTGACTATTCCACACTATCTGAGCAGTATGATCACTCCAGCTCTCCATACTAACTATCACCTCCACTGCTAACAACTCACTGACTATTCCACACTACCTGAGCAGTATAATCACTCCAGATCTCCATACTAACTATAACCTCCACTACTAAAAACTCACTGACTATTCCACACTACCTGATCAGTATGATCACTCCAGATCTCCATACTAACTATAACCTCCACTACTAACAACTCACTGACTATTCCACACTACGTGAGCAGTATGATCACTCCAGATCTCCATTCTAACTATAACCTCTGCTGCTAACAACTCAGTGACTATTCCACACTACCTGAGCAGTATGATCACTCCAGCTCTTCATACTAACTATAACCTCCACTGCTAACAACTCACTGACTATTCCACACTATCTGAGCAGTATGATCACTCCAGCTCTCCATACTAACTATCACCTCCACTGCTAACAACTCACTGACTATTCCACATTACCTGAGCAGTATAATCACTCCAGATCTCCATACTAACTATAACCTCCACTACTAAAAACTCACTGACTATTCCACACTACCTGATCAGTATGATCACTCCAGATCTCCATACTAACTATAACCTCCACTACTAACAACTCACTGACTATTCCACACTACCTGATCAGTATGATCACTCCAGATCTCCATACTAACTATAACCTCCACTACTAACAACTCACTGACTATTCCACACTACCTGAGCAGTATGATCACTCCAGATCTCCATACTAACTATAACCTCCGCTACTAACAACTCACTGACTATTCCACACTACCTGAGCAGTATGATCACTCCAGATCTCCATACTAACTATAACCTCCACTACTAACAACTCACTGACTATTCCACACTACCTGAGCAGTATGATAACTCCAGATCTCCCTACTAACTATAACCTCTGCTGCATTACCAGCAACTCACTCTTTCACATTAGAAGAAATAAATTGATCAGTCTACCTTTTCTTACATAGCTCTGCAAACCTACAATAACCTGTCTGAAAAAAAAATCAAATCTTCTGCCAGTTTGCAGTCCCTAAAAATACATGTTTCTCTCTGTTTAAAAATATGTATCTGATCCTGCATTGCTGCTTGTCACACGCAGGGTTGTCATTTTGAGGAGCTATGTAAATTCTGCCCTATTCGCTTAGGAACTAATCTGACACCAGCCCCAGCCAGAGCTCAGTATAGAAATGTTTGTTGTGATGGTTCAGTTATGGGGGTAAAGCCCTCCTGTACAGATCACTGCAGAAAAGCATCCCCCATGTCTTACCCTCTGTCCTCTATCTACCCACAGTAACCAGAAACATCGAAAAATTGAATTTGAGGGCAGATAAGAATCATTTGGCTCATCTAGTCTCCCATTTTCCTACTGTAAAAACCTCAAACCTTATTTGGTGCTTGGTCTTGTCTTATGTTCAGGACAGCCTTATGCCTATCCCATGCATGCTTAAATCTCCTCAATGTATTAACCTCTACCACTTCTGCTGGTAGGCTATTCCACTTATCTACTACCCTCTCAGTGAAGTAAAACTTTCTTACATTACATCTAAACCTGTGTCCCTCTAGTTTTAGACTATGGCCTCTTGTCCTAACATTTTTACTCCTGTGAAATATACTTCCCTCCTGCACTTTGTTGAATCCCTTCATGTATGTGAATGCGTCTATTATATCCCCTCTCTCTCTTCTCTCCTCCAAGCTATACATGTTCAGATCCTTTAGTCCATCCTGATATTTCTTTTCCTGTAAACCAGTCACCATTTTAGTAAGAGAACCATACACACTGAAGAAAATTCCTTGCCACCATATTCTACCCTCTCATCTTTGTCCACCCACAGTGGCCAACACCATCTCCTTACAGTGACCTGCCACGTCCCCTCCCCTCATCACATTCTTAACTCCCTCCCTTGCATTGTGACCTGCCATCTCCCATCCACACTATGACATTCTGATTCTCCACTACTCCTCCCTTTTGATTGCCAGAGTGGCATCCAATGCATTTCAAAGCAACGTGTTGGACATCTCTCTAACATTCAAAGGATCAAACAGCCAGTGTTTCTTTGTTCCTCATTCCCCTACATCTACCACCTGTCTCCTTAACCAGAGTCTTGTCTTCCAGCCGTAATGAGATGGCACTCCTGTAGCCCTACCAATGCCTCTAATTAGGAACTCTCCTCCCAGTGCCTTCCACTCTCAACTCAGTAGAAAGTCCATAAATAACAGCATTTAATGGAACACTCTGTCTCATATACTCTATGCTTCATCACACACAGTAACACTGGGCAAAGAGTGGGCGATACCAAGAGGACAGTATATATTGGGATGTGCCAGACATGTATGCTTGGTTTTGTGTACTTGATTTTATGGAACAACCTACAACAAAAATATTAAAATTTTCTCTTAGAAAAAAATCAGTACATTCCAAGCTCATATATAAAATATCAAGAAATCCAAAAAGTGACTATTTATAGTCATCTAACAAAAGCTATGTAAATGATACCCTCTAAAAACTGTATGAAGCTTTGTTTCCTAAAATCACTATCTTCATACAAGAGAAGAGATCCCATCCTGCCGAAAAGCTCACAGTGGGAGACAATTCATGGGGGGGCGCAGGATGTTGACGTTCTGCAGCATGTGACACCAATCAGAGCTCCTTACCAAATTCTTTTCAAGAGCCCGAACTCTGGGGTGGATTCTGACCTTTTTGACTATGTCTTTGTTCAACAGTGTTTTCGCCCATTTCAATTTGAGGTGAAAATTTTCGCCCATCCCTACACATAAGTCAGATCTTTACTAGTGATGAGCGAGCACCCCGATGCTCGGGTGCTCGGGTGCTCTGACCGAGCACCCCCTGAGGCTCGAGTGCTCGGCCGAGCACCCGAGCCCCATTGAAAAGCATGGGAGCACTCGAGCATTAAACCAGGCACCCCCTGCTCTGATGAGCGGAGGGTGCCTGGTCAATGTCCCCCTTCATCTCCGCTATGCCCCTCTTCCACAATGTCCCCCTTCATCTCCTATGCCATAGAGGAGATGAAGGGGGACATTGTGGAAGAGGGGCATAGCGGAGATGAAGGGGGACATTGTGGAAGAGGGGCATAGAGTCTATGCCCCTCTTCCACAATGTCCCCCTTCATCTCCGCAATGCCCCCTTCATCTCCGCAATGCCCCCGTACCTCCAGTCCCTGGTGGTCCAGCGGAGCTTCTTCAGATCTGTGCCTCTTCCGGCACAGATCCCCTTCACCCGAACATGTCGGGCGAGCACATGGCGGTACTCGACGAGTACCGCCATGTGCCGAGCAGAGCGATGCTCGAGCCGATCCGAGCATCGGCCGAGCACGCTCGCTCATCACTAATCTTTACATATGAGTCCACTTTACTCCACATTTCTAGTGATTAATGAGAATTCCAAAGTAGGTGAAAACCCGTCTCCTCTTTGGATACAACACCCTACAGGACACTTACCCACATTCTGAATTGTGTGTGTGGCCAAAGCAATCTGCGTGCCTCAGCGTCAGTTTTATATCTCTTCACAAGCTATTATTTAACCCCCTGATTGCTAGAAAGTCCTCCAGTGTATTGTGCAACAATGCTTTGGAGATCTATCTCTCTAGCAACCAAAGGGTTGAAACATTTTGTTTTTACTCCAGAATGACTCCACGTTCTATGTACTACATTTCATATATGTATTAAAATAAAGGCAGAACTGTTTCACCCTGGAAAAAAAAATTGTTTTAACCATTACTGGTTGTAGGCCAAGGGAATTTTCTATGCCAGTAAACACCGCATGGGACTGGGGGCGGGGTAATATAAGAAATGTGGGTGTGGCCATGGGCAGAGGTAAGGGCACCTCGAATGCCATGGCTATGGGCATCTGGGACCTAAATATCACCCTGACTGATGAACAGTCATGAACTATTTGCCAAACCAGATTTTTTGGAACATTTGTAAGAAAAGTCACATTTACCTTTTTCTGTATCATCTTTGGTGTTTTTCGATATTAACCCTTTGAGTGACAGAGCGGTCCACAAGGCATTCTTCTGCAATGTATTGCCTATATCTCTGGCACTCTGAGGGTTAAGCCTTTCAGCTTGACACACAATCCCTTGTTTTGTAAACCAGTCCTTAAAGGGATAGTAATACTTAGTTTTATCTTTATTTTATTTTGTAGGCATTAACAAAACATGAAGAACGATATAAGTCTTATCTCTCAAACCTTTGTGGTTTGAGAGATATTCAAAAGCAAAGTTTCCCCTCCCGCCCCTTTTACCTAGTGTAAGCAATCTCTTCTCAGATGTGGAATCCAGTCCATAGACCAGACAGATAACAGAATGGGACAATCTTCTTCCTATGAGAACGATGAGATCCCTGCCACCCTTGACAAGTTTTTCAGCTTTTTCCCTTGTCTTAACTGAAGATTGTCCCTCTCTGCAGTCTACCTGGGCACCTCCCTTCTGATCTAGCTGAGCAGTGTTACATCAGTAAAAGGGGCGGGAGGGGGATACTTTATCATTGAATTACTCTTGAACTACAACTCTGACAGAAGTGAAATAACACTTTCCAAAGTCCAAATACTATGATGATTAATTAGAGCTGCTTTTATTATGAGACACTACTATCCCTTTAACCCTTTGAGTGCCAGAGGGGTACGCAACGCATTGCAAAGCAATGCGTTGCATACCCTTCTGGCACTCAAAGGGTTAAGACTCTTATAATTTCTCACTGTTTCCTTTGCAACATCCTCCAAGGAATAAAGTCTAATGATCTTCTGAAAACAAATATCCTGTGTACAGGCACAAACATAAAAGTTTTATGCACCGTCACTTCATGCCAGCCACATTTAATGACTACAACACCTGTACAATATTCTGTGAAAATACAGCAGGAGCCCATTCTTCATAAATATGCACAGAAGGAAATATATTTCATTGTAAGGTGACTGTATATCTGCAAGACCTTTCCCATCATCTAAAACTGCTTCCACTCTGCTTCAAACTTTAAAGGGATAGTAATACTTAAAATGTAAAAAAAAATATGTTGTAGGGTTTATCCCCCTGAGTAAAACAAGAGTACTCCCACTAATGAGAGGTATTTTATTCAAAAGTTATTAATTTTCAAAGTTGAATTTTTTAGGTGCAATATCACAGTGGCCTGAAATTGTACAGTGGCGCTGTTGCTACAGGATCCTATGGACAGCTCTGGTCCCGGGACCATAAATCTCCATAGGATGGTGTAGCAACAGTGCCACTGTACAATTTCAGGCCACTGTGATATTGCACCTAAAAAATTCAACTTTTGAATAAAACACCTTTCAGCAGGGGGATTACTCTTGTTTTACCCTACAACATATTTTTTTTTACATTTTAAGTATTACTATCCTTTTAACTTTTTCTTTGTTGAATTCCAAATAAAATGAATAACTAATTTGTAAGTTTCCTTAACCAAAAATTCACTAAGCTGTGATAAAGAGGAGATAAAGTGGAGATGACTTCTCCAGTGATATCATTTCTCTCGTTCCTATGTTACTCTATGGAGCCTATTTACTAAGATTTTGTCATCCATGGAGATCTTATTGAATAGGCTCTTAGAATAACACAGGAACAGGAGAAATTACATAGATACATAGTATTTTCAACCCTTTCCTATTCCTGTGTACCCCTGTTGATCCAAAAGAAGGCAAAACAAACAATACAGCAATTTCAGTTTCTGCTTTGAATGGGGGGAAAAATTCCTTCTTGATTCCAAGTGGCAATCAGATATATTCTTGGGTCAACAAGCACTAAATAAATATTAATCCCAAGTTATAAAGTGGAAAAGTTATCCCCACTTTATCATCACTTAGTGAATCTCCCCCATAGTTTGGTAAGAAAACTAGCATTCCATGCAGTAAGCGAGGCAAAATAATTTCCTTAAAATTACTTTTCGAACCAAAGATATTTTCCACAATTTCCAAATATTTAATTCCATATCACCTTTTGAAACATTTCTTGCTAATTTTCTTGCCCCGAATTATCTTGATCACCAAAAGAGTCAAGTTATCTGAACTGGAAAATGTGTCTCTACTGTAGTCTAGTTACCCCTTCTAAACACCACCAACCTAAGCTAAAGAGGACACTTTTATATCTATAATATATATATCCCTTGGAGCGCCTAATATATAATACTCAGCCAAATACAATGTGACCAAATGGGTTGTTTTATTAAAAATAAATTTAAAATCAACCTATAGAATAAGCCTATATTTGATAGAGAACAATTCTATATAAAGTAACAGTAATACACATGACAGTCCAGCCTTTGGAGATATTGGAGTCCAGCGAGTATCAGCTTTAATGGCGCCTAAGCCTACGCTCGCAAAGTCCTCCCCCTCCAAACGCTGCAGTGCCTAACTTCCACAAAATGGAAGATATACTACAAAATAACGTGACCACAAAAAAAAAAAAAATACAAATTCCCCCCCAAAAATATATTATACTAGTTGAACAGCCCGTTACACGGGCCACAGTGCCACTGCCACCTGGTCACGGGGCAGTCACTCGCAGTAGAGACTGCCCACGCCACGGCTGATACAGAGCTGGACGCTCCTTTGGAGCGCCCAGCTCTGTATCAGCCGCGGCGCGGGCAGTCTCTACTGGGCATGACTGCAGCACGCGCAGCAGTGTCTACTGCACATGTTGCGACATTACACACGATTTAGCAAATTATTATATAGGATGTGTAAAATACCAATTGGAATAAACAAAAATCCCACTGTGTTTTGGTGTTCCAAAAATAAACTTGCCACCTGTGTAATACTGTAAAGTGTCTATCCAAATCCACAATATATTTCCAGAATATCCAATAATTGTAACAAAAATTCCACTGTGTTTGTGAATATGGGTTCCAGAAAAAAACAAAAATCTCCCTCATGTTGAATCCTTCAAACGGACTTAACATCCATATGTAACTTTGTATCATATATGTTTCACTTTGTGTATAAATCAAGCACGGGATCCTAGGCCTTCGCCAGGGAATGGAGACTTAGTTATTGGTAGGGTTATTGACTACAAGTATGTAACTAGACAAATACATCTTTATGTTAATAAAGACTTCTGAAAAACCCCTATCCTATATAATAATTTGCTAAAACGTGTGTAACGATGCAGTCATGTGCAGTAGACTGCGCGTCCAGCTCTGTATCAGCCGTGGCACAGGCAGTCTATACTGCGCTTGACCGCCCTGTGACCGGCTGGCAGTAGCACTGTGGCTTGTGTAACGGGATTGATCACCAAAAGAGTCAAGTTATCTGAACTGGAAAATGTGTCTCTACTGTAGTCTAGTTACTAGTGTTGAGCGAGCACCCCGATGCTCGGGTGCTCTGACCGAGCACCGCCGGAGGCTCGAGTGCTCGGTCGAGCACCCGAGCCCCATTGAATTGAATGGGGCGACACGAGCATTACACCAGGCACCCCCTGCTCTGATGAGGGGAGGGTGCCTGGTCAATGCCCCCCTTCATCTCCACAATGCCCCTCTTCCACAATGTCCCCCTTCATCTCCGCAATGTCCCCCTTCATCTCCGCTATGCCCCCTTCATCTCCGCAATGCCCCCTTCATCTCCGCAATGTCCCCCTTCATCTCCGCTATGCCCCCTTCATCTCCGCAATGCCCCCCTCATCTCCGCAATGTCCCCCTTCATCTCCGCTATACCCCCTTCATCTCCGCAATGCCCCCCTTCCACAATGTCCCCCTTCATCTCCGCAATGTCCCCCTTCATCTCCGCAATGCCCCCTTCATCTCCGCAATGCCCCCCTTCCACAATGTCCCCCTTCATCTCCACAATGCCCCCTTCATCTCCGCTATGCCCCCTTCATCTCCGCAATGCCCCCTTCATCTCCGCAATGTCCCCCTTCATCTCCGCTATGCCCCCTTCATCTCCGCAATGCCCCCTTCATCTCCGCAATGCCCCCTACCTCCAGTCCCTGGTGGTCCAGCGGAGCGTCTTCAGATCTGTGCCTCCTTCGGCACAGATCCCCGCCACCCGAACATGCCGGGCGAGCACGTGGCGGTACTCGTACGAGTACCGCCATGTGCCGAGCAGAGCGATGCTCGAGCCGATCCGAGCATCGGCCGAGCATGCTCGCTCAACACTACTAGTTACCCCTTCTAAACACCACCAACCTAAGCTAAAGAGGACACTTTTATATCTATAATATATATATCCCTTGGAGCGCCTAATAGATAATACTCAGCCAAATACAAAAAAAACAAAAATCACCCTCATGTTGAATCCTTCAAACGGACTTAACATCCATATGTAACTTTGTATCATATATGTTTCACTTTGTGTATAACTCAAGCACGGGATCCTAGGCCTTCGCCAGGGAACGGAGACTTAGTTATCGGTAGGTTATTGACTACAAATATGTAACTAGACAAATACATCTTTATGTTAATAAAGACTTCTGAAAACCCCCTATCCTATTTAATAATTTGCTAAAACGTGTGTAACGATGCAGTCATGCGCAGTAGAGACTTGCCGGGCCACGGCTGATACAGAGCTGGACACTCCGAAGGAGCGTCCATCTCTGTATCAGCCGTGGCACAGGCAGTCTATACTGCGCTTGACCGCCCTGTGACCGGCTGGCAGTTGCACTGTGGCCTGTGTAACGGTCTCTTCAACTAGTCTTCAATAAAAAAAAAACAAGTACCCATGGTCAGTTCTATCATAATCCTTCTCAAACTTAGTGGACTGGACAGCTATGTTTTAGATTCTGTTAGGTTTTTGATTAAAGCTACATTCTGTGATATACATATTTCTGAGATAGTGCACTACTAATATGCTTTAATTAAAATCTCCATTACCTGCCTCGTTCTGTTCAACATAACTTTAGCTACAAGCTTATAATCCATATTTAGGAGACTAATTGGCCGATAATTTTAATATCATCTTTATCTTCTTTTATACAGTGAAGTTACGATACTGCCGTTCATTGAATCTGCACATTCACTCCTACAAAAGATTTCTTTTGTCAATTAGACCATATCTGCATCTATTATATCCAAAACAACATAACGTTCTATGAGGAGTACATCGCTCCCTGGAGTTCTCATTTTCTACCCCCAGTTTTAAATGTAATTTAGATAGAAAGTCTTTCATCAGTGATATGTCAACGTTACGTGATAAAACAGCTATGAATAGCACTTTGTAACAATATGCCATATATCCTTTATGCAAGAATGACCATGTAAGCATGAAATTTAAGTTTTCTCATTTTGAAAGGGATAGTAATGTTTCACAAAAACAGCAGCTCCAATTAATCATCATAGTATTTGGACCATGGAGAGTGTTATTTCAATACTGTCAGAGTTGTAGTTCAAGAGTAATTGAAAGATAAAGTATCACCCCTCCCATCCCTTTTACCTAGTGTAAGTCACCTCCCCTCAGATGTGGTATCTGGTCTCTTGACCAGACAGATCACAGCAAGGGACAATCTTCTTACTGTGAACATAAGGAAAACCCTGCCCCCCTTGACAGGTTTTTCAGATTGTTTCTTATGATCACTGAAGATTGTCCCTCTCTGCAATCCATCTGGACAGTCTTGCTGCTCTGAGGTGAGCAGTTTTACATCAGTAAAATGGGTGGGAGGGGGATACTTTATCATGCAATTACTCTTGTACTACAACTCTGACAGTACTGAAATAACACTCTCCAAAGTCCAAATATTATGAAGATTAATCAGAGCTGCTTTTATTATGAAACATTACTATCCCTTTAAAGAAGAATCCTGAGCACTTTTCATCCATAAATAATGTCCTTCACTTTTTCATGTATAAAAGCTTCAATATCCTGTTTAACATATTTTAAGGCACTATCAACATTCATATTCAGGCCCCTTATGTCATATAAGATATTAAGACCTCTTTTTAGCATTACGGTGTACAATTTCCTTTTTCCTTAGCTTTAATAATCCCTTTTTAATGAAAACTTATTTGGTCTTATTTTTAAGGAAAATCCCACCATATTAGCAGTTCTTTAAACTGACTTTATATACCTTAAGCTTCTGATAATACATTAAACTGAATTAGAATTTGTCTACCGCAGTATAAGGAAGTATTTTGCTTTGATAAACCGCTCAGTTTCATAAATTCACTCACATTATTTATATGATGCTCCGATATTACATGAACTGATAAAAGAGGTCACTCCTCTGAGATTTCTCTAAGTATCTGGCTATTTCAGATATATGTTATATTTATATTACCTGATCAGACATTGCTGGCTAAGTAGATTGCAATATAATATATGAAGAGTAATTGGTAACACACACACAGATGACCTGTGATATTGCTACCTCACACGATGTATCTCTTAGATCACATTTACATTCAATATGTATGTGTTTAAAGGGATAGTAATGTTTCATAATAAAATCAGGTCTAATTAATCAGCATAGTATTTGGACTTTGGAGAGTGTTATTTCAATACTGTCAGAGTTGTAATCCAATGAAAAAGTATCTCCCTCCCGCCCCTTTTACTGATGTAACACTGTTCAGCCAGAGCAGAAGGAACAATCTTCAATTAAGGTAAGGGAAAAACCTGAAAAACTTGTCAAGGGGGGCAGGGCTTTCATTGTTCTCATAGGAAGAAGATTGTCCTCTTCTGTTATCTGTCTGGTCTATGGACTGGATTCCACATCTGAGAAGAGATGGATTACACTAGGTAAAAAGGGCAGGAGGGGAAACTTTGCTTGTGAATATCCCTCAAACCATAAAGGTTTGAGAGATAAGACTTATATCGTTCTTCATGTTTTTTTAATGCCTACAAAATAAAATAAAGATAAAATGAAGTATTACTATCCCTTTAAATTTGTACTTCTCCTATACATATTAGCCGGTTGTGTAACTATACTACCTTTTAATAAACTTGCAACAATATTCCCTTTAAGGTTTTAAAAAATAACATATTAAAGTGTTTTTAAACAAATCCATCATGCCTTGGTGTTTACATACACACTCTGATGTGAGTTTAAAACTGGATATCAATTAGGAATTGTAGCACAAGAGTAATTGAATGATAAAGTATCCCCCTCCCGACCAGGACCAGATTTACATCTCAGGAGCCTGTAGGCACAGAAATCTGAAGCGCCCCCCCCCCCCCCACTAGCCATCTCCACTGGACACCTCCACAATGCTCCTAATCTCCACATTGCCCCTATCATCTCCATATTGCCCTCACATTGCCCCATTAGCTACAACTTGCCCTCCATCAGCTCCACATTATCCCCATCATCTCCATATTGTCCTCACATTGCCCCCCATCAACTCCAACTTGCCCCATCAGCTCCATGTTACCCTCACATTGCCTCCTCATCAGCTCCACATTGCCCCCACCATCTCCAAATTGCCCCATCAGCCCCACATTGCTCCCACCATCTCCAACTTGCCCCCCATCAGATCCACATTTCCCCATCATCTCCATATTGTCCTCACATTGCCCCCCATCAACTCCAACTTGCCCCCCATCAGATCCACATTTCCCCATCATCTCCATATTGTCCTCACATTGCCCCCCATCAACTCCAACTTGCCCCATCAGCTCCATGTTACCCTCACATTGCCTCCTCATCAGCTCCACATTGCCCCCACCATCTCCAAATTGCCCCATCAGCCCCACATTGCCCCCACCATCTCCAAATTGCCTCACATCAACTCCAACTTGCCCCCACCACCTCCATGTCACCCTCACATTGCCTCCCCCCCCATTGTCCGTTTCCTACCTCCCTGGCAGGAGATCTGTATGTGCCTCCTGTGGCACAGTCCTGTAAGTGCTGAAGCTCCCGCGCGGTCTCCTATTCAGGAATGAGAGCACTGGGAGATGATGTCATCTACCAGCGCTCTGCATTCCTAAAGAGGCAAAGAGGGAGCTCAGCACCTACAGGACTTTGCTAAAGGCACAGACCTGTCCTGCCAGGGAGGTAGGAAACAGACAACGGGGGAGCAATGTGAGGGCGACATGGAGTGGGCACCGGGTCGGGGAATTATTGTTCTGCCACTGCGCAGCCAGTGAGGTGGCTAATTTAAAAATAATAATGAAAAAATCCAAATGGCAGGCGCCCCTCGGTGGCGTGCGCCTGTAGGCAGGCGCCTACTCTGCCTTATAGCAAATGCGGCCCTGCTCCCGACCCTTTTACTGATGTAACACTGCTCAGCCAGATCAGTGACAGTAAATGAACAGGGCAGTTTCACCAGTCACTGGTGGGCGGGATGACTTGAGGATTGTCAGTGTAGTGCTGCTTCACAAAAAGAGCAATAGGAACAGCTACAGGACATAGATTTTGACATCAGTAGTTACAAAGAGATAATGGACATTATGTTGAAAGTAAGATTTGCTGCATATCTGAATGCCAATGACTTGGAAGAGTAGCATGGATTAATCACAGGAAGATCTATCCAAATAAACTTGGTGGAATATTTCTATTATTTTGCTCAAGTGAAAAACAAGAATGAAGAAGTAGATGTAGTTTATCATATCATTAAAGGGACAGTAGTGCTTCACAAAAAAGCAACTCCATGGAGAGTGTTATATCAGTACTGTCAGAGTTGTAGTACAAGAGTAATTGAATGACAAAGTATCCCCCTCCCACCCCTTTTACCTCGATGTGGAATCTGGCCACTTGACCGGACAGGTCACAGCAAGAGACAGTTGTCCCTCTCTGTGATCCATCCAGGCAGTCTTGCTTCTCTGAGGTGAGCAGTGTTACATCAGTAAAAGGGACGGGAGGGGGATACTTTATCATTCAATTACTCTTGTACTACAACTCTGACAGTACTGAAATAACACTCTCCATGTCATGTTATGACCGTTGGGCGCACGTGTGTGTGTGTGTGAAATGTAGACACACTGATAAACACAGATATATGCAACACACAGGCAGACACATACACACAGTGAGCGGCAGAGACATGCAAAAGACATGCACACACACACCGGAGATGCACACATGCACACATATGTAGCAGAGATGTACACACACACGCAACATATATGCGCAGAAACACATGCACGCATGAGTTGTGCACCCCTCTGGCACTCAAATGGTTAAGTTATAGAGAGGCATGTCAGAGTTAAATAGCAGTGGGAAGTGTATTCATACCTGGGAACTTTGATTTGTGTTGTCTCTGGAGGGGAGTTATGTGGTGCTGATGTGGAGAGACAAATGGGGCAATCTGGGTTAAAAGTGGGCGGGGCTTAATCGTGAGTAGGGGCGGGGCTTAATATAAATGTGGAAAAGTGTTAGTAATAGGCTGGGGAAGGAGGAGAAGTGGGAAGGAAATGCAAGTTTACAGTGTGAGGGGGTTGAACACACTCCCTGATGGGTAAAACTTGATACACAACCCTGTGGCAGTCAGTGGGTTAAGTGTGTACCTGATGGCTGTCTGTCCTGTGTCTTGCATGGCAAATGATGACAGCATATCTCCCAAGTGTCCCTTTTTAAGAGGGACAGTCCCTCTTTTGGACCCAAATCCCTCTGTCCCTCTTTCCCACCCTGATGTCCTTCTTTTTAGGAGATTGGATTGCATGGTGTGTATATAAGTGTATCATATTGCTCTGCAGCAATCAAATTAACATTATTGTTTGTTTAAATGTTAGTATATGTGTTTATAAATTATTCTGTGTAAATAAAATACTTAGATCTTGTTATAAGTCATGTTATAAGGCGGTATCAATAGTTCATGAAATAGCCTAAAAATTCTCGGTAACGTCCCACCCACCAGCCACGCCCCCAGCAACACCCCCTAAAACACAAGTATCCCTCTTTGGCAATTTGAAATGTTGGGAGGTATGTGACAGTGACGAAATAATTCAGCAATGAGGACCTATTTTAACCCTTTGAGTGCCATTTTGTTCCCCTGGTGATGCAGCACCCTTCAGTAGCTATACTACAGGTCCTGCTGAGGTCACTGGCTTTTGTGTGTGTGAGTGGGGCATTTGTGTGTGTGAGGGGGGCATGTGTGTGTGTGTGTGTGTGGTGCTGTGTGAGTGGGGCATGTGTGTGAGTTTGGTGCTGTGTGAGTGGGGCATGTGTGTGTTTGTCTGTGGTGTAGGAGCAAGTGGCAGCCATATTGTTTTTTTCTGACTTTGATAGTGGTGGGCGGGCTGCATAGTGGGGTTGGGCCAACTCCCTTCGGCCACTGCAATTGGTGTGAAAATCACACCCCCATTGAATTACCCAATGGGAACAGTTACCCCTCCTTATTGCCACCCCTGGGTGTGTGTGTCTCCTGAGGAGACATAAATTATGCAATGACCCTTTCTCTTTTATATATATATATATATATATATATATATATATATATATATATGTATATATATATCTCCATCTGGCCTTCGTCACAGAAAATTCAGCTCCAAAAAGCACGCAAATCTCCTGTTCTCATCTATACATTACTATATATATATATATATATATATATATATCAGGGCTCAAAATTTCCACTCGCCACTACCCAATGGCGAGTGAAAATTTAGCCCTGGCGACTAGGAATTCAGCCCTGGTGGGTATGTTTTGGCTTGCAGTGGCGAGTAACTTTTCAGGACTGGATTAGTAGCAAAGGACTTAAAATTATAAGCCCTGTATATATATATATTTCCTTTCTGCAATAGCAGAAGAGCAAAAAAATATACTTTGAGTAGTACCTAAGAGGCTGCCGGCCTTAGAACACAACACATAGGGAGAGATGTTCAAAAAGTCATCATCATTGAAAAAATTGGTGGTGGTAAAAGAAGGACAATATTTTCAGAACTTAATCTGTCACATTTGAAAATATGTCTAAAGGATTAAAAATGATGATAAGAATATCTTAATGAACATTACCTTTAAAAGTTCTGATGTTAAAAATTGATTTTGTCTTCTAATTGAAAATTTTCAAAGAAACAGACATTTTTTTATCTTTGAAACAACAAATTGTTTCTTACTCCTGCCAACAGTACTTTAATTTGTCTTCTCCATGTTTAGACAATTTTTATTTTGTCGGGAAAAAAATGACTTTAATTAGACATAACAGTGATGATGAAACGAATATTTTTTTCTGACCATTGTAACACCTTACATTATGAAGGAAGATTAAACCACACCCACTTTTAAAACAGCTTTTTCCCTTTGATGGAGATGGCGGAATTGGATGCAAAACATGGCGAAAACATGTCTGAGAACTGATGTACATGACCTAAGGCCTATTTTTATCTGATTACAGACAATTTCAGTTACCACCACTTTCTGAACATCTCACTCTTAGACTTGTTCTTTTTGTGTATTCATCACACTCTTTTATTTGTGGTCCCACTACAGAGAAGAGTGTCCGAGACATGTGCACTCACTGAACATGTGCCTAGAGCGAATTAGCTGTGCCCCACTGATGCAGCCCACACAAGAGAAATGTACATCTGGGGTAGTGTTGTTTCTCCTGTGCAGAGATGATTTGCCGGGCATTTTAAAGGGGACTACCTGTGGGTGTGACCAGTCTGATGTGTATACGGACATCTCTTCCACACGCCAGAGAAAAACAAGACTTGATCAGCACCTGAGAGGTTCCCATGTTATCAGCACCTGAGAGGCTCCCTGTAACGGAAGCTGAGAAGGGACCGCGTCGCCTTCCACTGTCGTCCCCGGGTCTCTCCTTCTCGACTCCGGACTGGCGTTGTCAGATGCACAGGTCGAGCAGATCAACGTCCCAGTGGTCGACTTAAAGTGGCATCGAACCCCGGAGTAACTGACTCTACCTCGAAGGATGCGGATGGAAGGAGGGTCGACAGGCTCTCGAACCGTCGAACTTTGCAGAACCGGGGCACCGGGCAGTAAAGAGTGAAGCCTCTACTCCCAGCCTGCGAAGAACAGGGAAAATGTCGCAGGAACAAAGGTAGCGGTTGCCAAGCCGTTCGAGCACTCCGGTGCTCGAATCGAAGGTTGTAACTGGAACAGGAAAACGCAAGGCAGAGTCCATGTTGCCGCCTGACAGGATCCGAAGTTCGGTAACGGGATACTGGCAACAGGTGAAGGAACGATACAGGAACCTGGGCTCAGATGGGCGGCAGAGTGGCCACTTTAAAACCATAGGAACACAAAACTCCAGGACTCTGGTTCACTCCAAACATAACTCACTTTTTTGATGAACAGCACATATTTTATACAGTACAACACAATGCCACAATAGGATGGGAGGGGTCAAGTATTCTAATACTGACTTGGCCCAAGAACCAATCAAATACAATAGACATGTCACACAGGGAACAAAGGGCCAATGGCAGATGGAGACAAAAGGCCAACGGCAGAGGGAGACAAAGGGCCAATGGCAGATGACCTAATAACCATAATCCTCAAGATGTTACTGCATTTGGAATACAAACATGTTTGATTAAGTCTAAACAAAGACAAAGACTTGATGGGCGGGAATACACATTCAGGGGACCAGGCCAGGGGTTGAAGCACGTACACACTAGTTTGAATCTGCAGCTTCAACCCTGGCCAATCAATGCGTGCAGTGAGCCGTTCGTCGACCAATCCGGTGTCGACTCACTGCCTCCAGTTTCCCACTCTCGAGGCGGCATCTATGCTGCCTCAAACACCGAACCGGGAACCACCGGCTTCTATTCGGCGACCGTGTATCCCTCGCACATATTACATACGATACTTACACAGTTCGACATACATTAAACATACGATGTTCGACAGTACATGAAACCTAAGTTCTTTAACATAGGGAATGGCTGGCCAGTTCGTACGCCAGAGCCCACAGCTAAGTTCAACAGGCAAAAGGTCCATAGTCTTTGGATAAATAGTTCGAGGTCCAGACAAGGGCTCAAGTAACGGGTAGGATCCATTACACTCCCATGTGATCTGCACCTTAGAGGCTCCCATGTAATCGGCACCTGAGAGGCTCCCATGTTATTGGCACCAGAGAGGCTCCCATGTGAACAGCACCTGAGAGGCTCCCATGTGATCTGCACCTTAGAGGCTCCCATGTTATTGGCACCAGAGAGGCTCCCATGTGAACAGCACCTTAGAGGCTCCAATGTGATCAGCACCTGAGAGGCTCCCATGTGATTGGCACCTGAGAGGCTCCCATGTTATCAGCATCAGAAAGGCTCCCATGCCTTAGAACACTGCACTCCATTGTGATCGGTCTCGGGGTGCACTCACACTCCTTGTTTTATAAAATTAAGTCAGTTTTAGTGCCACTTTTTCTTAGACTGGAATGTTCAGCAGCCAAACTCCACTTCTGAACAGTACAAAGGTTTTATTAGCACCCTTTGTCAGAAAATTACAGAACAAATCCATTTTTTTTTTCCACCATTTTGGGCTTCATGTACAAAAAGCGCAATAATTCGAGCAAATCCACTGCAACATAAAAGAAAAATGACCCTAAAAATGTAACTGGGACTTTTAACCCTTTGAGTTCCAGAGAGGTTGGACATGTCTCTGGGACTCAAAGGGTTAACCCATTGTATACTAGGGAGGTCTCCAACACATTTCAAAGCACAATGGATTGCATATCTCTCAGGTCCTTAAAGGGTTAAACCTTTATCCCACCTAAATAATGTAACTGCTTTGCTTCTGACTGTACTTGCTTGTGATGTCCTGTCTTGCACGGGTGATGCTGTTCTTGGGGTTAACCCCTTAAGGACTACTGATGTGTTAGGCCCATCATGGAGGTCCGGTGGTGGTCCTGGTCATGAATTTCTGGTGATCTCGTAATTCATTCCTTAAAAAAATTTTTAAAAAATGCTCTTTGGTCCTTAAATGGTGAGTAATGTCTAATATTAACTAACCCTAATATTGAAGGTATTAAAAAGATAATATTAATGTGCCAAGTCGTATCTCTCAGACCTTTACGGTTTGAGAGATATAAGCGCTGAAAGTTCCCCCCCCTGCTGAATGAGCGCTATCGAAAAACAGATACTTCACTGGAACGGTCTACAAAGTGTGCTTGGTTAGCAGGAAGTATTTGTTCTTCGATAGCGCTCATGCAGCTCCGCTGAAGAGCCGCCGGCTGGTGTGGGACCGGGATCTCCTGACGTCAGCTACATGCTGACATTTGGAAAAGGGGAAGGAGGTGGGAACTTTCAGCGCTTATATCTTAGCACATTAATATTATCTTTTTAATACCTTCAATATTAGGGTTAGTTAATGTCAGACATTACTAACCCTTTAATGGCTGGCCTTACAGCAGATCAGGCAGTTGTTAAGGGGTTATGGCTGAGTGCAGTTTAAAAAAAAAAAGAATGATGAATAGAATGGGGAAGTTGACTTGACATGTTATGCACTTAGAGAATATAGTAAAGTCCAAATAGTGGGGTTATTGCCCCTTTAATGATATTTTGCTGACATCAGCAGCAAAGAAAAGGAACTAGAGAGTCATTATGTGAGAAGACTTAATGGTAGGCAAGCAATGTTTCCTTATAATTCAATTTTCCTATAAAATTATAAATATCCTATATAATAATTTCTAGGGTGTTTGTCAGAAGTAGTAGAGACTGCCCAAATGCACGGCATGCTGGGAGCACAGAATTTTGGGAGCACAGAATGTTGGGTCACAGAATGTTGGGAGGTGTAGGAATGCTGGGAGCACGGAATGTTGGGAGGTGTAGGAATGCTGGGAGGTGTAGGAATGCTGGGAGTTCTGTGCTGGGAGCATTCTTTGCTTTCGTGCAATCTCTACAGTGCAGGACTGAGTCGGCGGCAAGACGAAGAGCAGGACCAGCCTCTTAATCTTGCTTTGTGTACCCCTCTGGCAATCAAAGGGTTTACATTACCTGGACCTTGGCCCGTGTACACGGACTTTTACACTAGTATATACATAAAGAGTTGATCTATGATAAACAAATTACACTAGAAAAACTGAGTAAAAATTATCAAAGCTCTTACTGTTTTAAGTAAAGGTTTTAACCACTTCAGTGCTGGAGAGATCTCTGCTAACTGAGCGGGACAATTTTAATGTGTTCTATATGTTGTATAGGCTTTCCACAAAACTGATTTTACTGTCTTGTTGACATGTTATATTTATCAGTCCTTTTCTCAGTAAAACACTATGGAAAGGTTATTATTCAGAATGGCACATCACATTCCATGTTGTTACATTAGAGCAGTGCAGGATCCCAGTGTAATCACAACTCAGTGTCCTCCATTCATCATGTTCTGCTTCTTTCCTAGAGAAAAACAGGCAAGAAGAACCTCTCAGATAATGACATTCATGTTTACTACAAGACGAAGTACATGAGGTGCTATGAGAAGAAACAAAAGCAATGTTGTCTCGTTCACAGGTAGTCACTGCTCAGAAGCATCACGTTTTAGCTCTTTAGTGCCGTTACAGAAAATAAACTTTCACACACTATTAGACTAATCCCACCCAAAAGGGCAGTCCATCTCTAAAATGAGAAGCAAATCCCCTCTGCAAGTAAAATATCAACCAACCCAGTCATAGGTTTCAGTCTTGCCTAGGCTTAGGCAGTAAGATGTAACTGGAGTCCCTAGGCAATCTGGATTACCTTTTGCTCTTAGGGAGATACCCTAAGAGTTTTCAAAATAACAAGTCAAAGTACATGATTCAGATGTGGACCTCTCTGTGACGGCCTCCTGCAGGTACCCATCCCTGTAGTGTTAGGGGAGTACCTGCCAGGTCATTTACACCGGACTGACCTCAGAGGACCACCAGAGAGACCTGGGCCGTTTGCCACTGGATCTAGTTGCACCACTCACAGGAGAAGCGGTCAATCAGATTGGAAGACCTCCAGGTGCAGCCAGCCCATGTAGTGCAGTGACCTGGGTAGGGACTCACACTTCTAACCCCTGGAGCAGGTCACTGCAGACCAGGAATCATCCCCTCTACTGCAAAGTCTCCACTAGGTAGGCATTAACCACCCTCTGCTTTGTTCTGCAGAAGAGATTCAGTCCCCTCTGCACCAACATCTTCTCTAGGCAGGTACTAGATGCTCTGCACTAATAAAGCAACACCACCTTTAACAAAGAGCTTTTGGTTACATTGACCTGATAACAATCTTCAACCCCCAATAACAGACACTAAACATCTACACCATAAGCAGAAACACACATCAATTTTAAATTCAATGCCAAACCTTTCACAGTGTACTTTTAACTTGATGTGACATGAAATGCATATACACAAAATACCATCATACACAAAATACAAAACATATAATCATCACAACAAAGTCTCATAATATAAAGGTGTAGGATGGGGGAAATCTAATTAAAGCATTGAACACTGGAGGTACAGGAATGCAACAGTAACCTATTTGCATACTGCCTGGCTATTGGACACTCACATGGGACACAGTAATGTATGTCACCAACCAATAGATGGCAGTGCGCAGGACAATGCTGCTATGCATGTGACCAACCAATAGATGGCAGTGAGCAGGACAATGCTGCTATGCATGGTTCAACCAATAGATGGCAAGGTTGAGTTCAAAAGACTTGAGATGGGAAAGTCTATAGCAGATATATTACTGTAATGTCCATGTAATCCCACAGTCCTCACATATCTCAGTGACATGAAAGTTTAACCTCCTGTTTCTTCACACCCTCACTCTTGGCTCCTGTGGAAACCAGCAACTCATTGTCGAGAACCAAACAAGGATGAAACATATGACTAGGGCTGCTTGGTATTTCCTGTGCAGAGGGAACTTGTCCATCATTTTGGAACTGGACCACCCTTTTGGGCAGGACCACCCCTTTCTGCACTGAAAATAGGGGGTCCAGCAGACTTGATCTGCGGAGATTGTTCAAATGAACAATATTGGAAGGAATGATTCCAATAACATGGCAACCAAGGTGGGCATTATCCAATGATATATGGCTAACACGGATATGGTCCAACCATAAAAAAATCAAGTCAAGCTTCACAGACATTTAACCAATTCAGAGAATATATTTCATATGTTCTATAAAACATATGGGCTCACCCCAATTCTCACTTTATTTTCTTGTAGACAGTGTATGTTTAAGTGCTTTTTCACAATAAGATATAAACGTAAGATTATTAAAGAGAATGTTACACCACAGTTCATGTAGTCACACACTCAGCCTCTACATTCATCATGTTCTACTTCTATCCCAGAAGGAAGAAGAACCTCACTGATGACAACACACATAGCTCCTAGCCAGAAGCACACCCTGAGATGTACTGGGTCACATTAGGGTGAGACACAGGCAAACTTACTATCTCACACACATTATCTCTTAACTAATACTTACATTAAAAAGGTTTACACTTTTACTTTATAGACCAAAGGGTTGTAAGAAGAAACTGATATTAAATGATCTTATACTGAAGTGTCTTTAAACAATCCCATCATGCCTTGTTGTTTGCAGACAAATGATTTATCAGTACATAGCACAGAACAGAACCACAGAGCAATAAATGTGTCCTCTATTGCACATATAAAAGGGCCAGTTTTCCTTATAGTAGAACTATCATTTGGGGAATGTTTTTATGTACACTTTATTTACAAAATCAAGTCTACATTACTACAGGGTAATGAAGAGATGGACTGGAGTCATTTTTAGACCTCCAGGGCAAGAAGCTGAATTGGATAAAGCATTTATGGAGGAAATAACAGAAATATAACTGCATTTTGATGTAGTTATGGGAGATATTAACCCCTTGATGACTAAATGAGTGTGAAGTACATTGCTTTGTAATCCATTGTACATCTTTCTGTACAAAAGTGGTTAAGATGCCAGATGGACTGGTGAGTCCTTGTTGCTGTAACAGTGATGATAAGGATCATCCTGGATTCCCTGCTGGGGTTTAAATATCCATAAAGGAGACAAATCAAAAGGAAACAATACTAGTGGGGATACTAATGAATGTCAGTTGTGTCTCTGGGTTCAGTGATCACCGATCTGTGTGATTTTATATACAGAGTCTGGACATAGTCACAATAAAGTCTTAGATGTTTGTCTTATGGGTGAGTCCTTTATCAGTGAGTGGAATGTATAAGTATGTGCAGGATCAACTGGAACAATGAGAACATTATAAGTGACATTATAACTGTAAGATGAGTATATTTATATACAATTTATATGTTATTTATATGATATTTGTTTTTTAATTGTTGAGCCCAAATTTATTTTTATTACGCTACTGAGGAAGAAGCAGAGCTTCGAAACGCGTCTAGCGTTGGGGCTAGTTATTTTTAATATTAAATTTTATGAAGAGATCCAGTGTTTCCAGCTGTTTGTTTCCAGAGATCAGTATATCCGAAGTAGGGCGGATTCTTAATCCCTACATGCTTTACCGGTTGTAAGTCGATCCAACCGGTACTCCAGATATTGTGAGTATTTGCCCCTATTGTTGGGATTTGCACAATTATTGTCAAGTATTGCGCCCCTTCTGGTTCTTCTTTTTTCTATTCTGTTAAGGGTCTACTTCAAGGTCCTTACCTTGGGAGCAGCATTCTATTACTACATTGGAGCGACTGAGTGGGGGCAATCTGAATTCCTCCATTTGCCAAGCTGACCACTTATAGTGGATTTTCAAATTGTGAGTTTGGTGTATAAATGGTGGTGGTATTACACTATCTTGGAACTATTACACTAGGAGCGCCCCTCTTTGTTTTTTCTTTATCAGCCGGTGATATATGACTAACAATGATATAGTCCATCTATCAACAAAACAAGTTAAGTTTAACAAGCATTTAACCACTTTAGTGCTGCAGAGATCTCTACTAAGTCAGAGGATACATTTCACATGTTTTATAAAATGTAAGGATTTAGCCCAATCCTTGCTTTGTTTTCTTATAGATAGCTTATGTGTAAGTGTTTTTTCACAATAAAATACTTCTGTAAGATTACTAGTCAGAACATCACACCACACTCCATGTAATTACATGGAACTAGTGCACGAGATCAGTGTAATCACACACTCATCATCCTCCATTCATCATGTTCTGCTGCTTCCAAAGAAGAAACAAGCAAGAAAAACCTCCCTAACAAGGACTAAACCATGAGATGTACTGGGTCATGTTAGGGTGACACACGGGGAACTTACTATCTCAAGTATATTATTTCTTAGCCCTTTCAGTGCTAGGCAGGAATCCAACTCATTGGAACTCAATGTGTTGGATAACTTTCTGGAACTCAAAGGTGTTTTAACTGACATTTTCATTAAAGTCATTTACCATGAAAACATAATCTATTATGAAGGTGTCTTTATGGACCAAAGAGGTGTAAAAAGAAACTGGTATGAACTGATCTTATACTAAAGTGTCTTTAAACAATCCCATCATGCCTTGTTATTTGCAGGTGCATACTTCCATCAGTACATAGCACAGAACAGGACCTCATGAGCAGTAATGGAGGTAGTGATTCCAATAACATGCCAACCTATGTGGACATCAAACAGTGATGTGTGATTAGTACTGACATGATCCACATCAACAAAAGAAGATACATTTTATGGGAATGTAAACATGGCAGTGCTGGAGAGATCACTATTAAGTCAATAAGGCTCCATTTATTTATATATAACCATACATGTACACAGAGCTTTACAAAAGTAGTACAAGTACAATACAAAAATGATTCATGAGAGGGATAACAGCATCAGACTAAAGTTTCATCATTGCATCATTAGCAGGGGGAAAATACAGCAAAAAGATTTTGAAAAAGGTAAATATCTGACTGTCCTTTGAAGCCAGGGAGGGATTTTTTTCACCTATTGGGGCTAAATTGGAAATTACTTTTTTTTTTTACCTTCGAATCCTAGCTCTCCTTCTTTCTCTCCACTGACAGTTCTGTCCTTATTATGTGTGATTTTAACTGTCATATCGATGACCCCTCTGTCCCCTGGGCTTCCCGTCTATTAGAACTAACCTCCTCACTTGATCTCCTGCAGTGAACTGACTGTGCCACTCACAAAGCAGGTCACTGCCTCGATCTTGTCTTTACGAAGAGCCTGGATCTTTCTTATTTCACAGTTTCCCCATTCCCTCTTTCAGACCACCACATTATCTCATTCTCTCTCTCCCACGTTTCCCTACGTCTAGAACAATCCCTGTCTTTAAGTCTACCCTGAAATCTTATCTTCTGGAGCACTAGGACCATGCACTACCTTTCGCCAAAGCCAGCACTTGTAACCTCAGCACTTGACACCCTCTTACCCTGTTGCCTGTCTCCTATTACCCATTTAGACTGTAAGCTCCTTGGGGCAGGGACCTCTTTCCTAATGTTTCTATGAATGTGGCACTTATTTTATCCCCTCTTATTTAATGTAACTTACTTCTATTGTAAGGCGCTGCATACACTGTGTGGCACCATATAAGTAAAGATATACATACATACATTGAGTTGTGTAAGGAGTGGAAAGAAGATGAACTTGACAAGAACGCATGTGATGGGGAGGGGTGCTGAAGAAGAGAAAGACTTAAAGGAGAGAAGAAGAACTTTATATGAAATATGAGACGTTATGTACAGACAAGGGAAAGATTTCAAGAGGAGATCAGAAGGAAGGTATCTGGAGCAAGGATGGTTATTCACTGCCACCAGCATTAATAACAGACTGAAGTGGAGAAAAAAAAAATAAAAGACTGGAAGAGCAGAGAGAAGAATGTCACAATAATCAGTGTTTTCTCAGAACCACTACTGACATTCTATTCTTAAAGGAGCAGTAAACTTTTTTTATGAAAAAATATGTATTGTAGGGATTTTCCTATTGAGTAAAATAAGGGTACTCCCACTGCTGAGAGATTTATATTTCCAGAGTTATTATAGTTTAAACCCACGTTTTTTTACATTAGCAGTGCCCTCTAGTGGTCAAATTCTAATTAGATTTCCTGTTAGCTTCTAATGGAGAGGAAAGTCAGAAAAGTCAGAGACATACAGTTCTCCATAGAATGTGACAGAAACTGCTGAGTCACTTCCTGCCAGTTAGAACTATCAGGAAGTAAACACAGTAAATTCACTTCCTATCAGTTAGAACTATCAGGAAGTAAGCACAGTAAATTCACTTCCTGTCAGTTACATCTATCAGGAAGTAAACACAGTAAATTCACTTCCTATCAGTTAGAACTATCAGGAAGTAAGCACAGTAAATTCACTTCCTGTCAGTTACATCTATCAGGAAGTAAACACAGTAAATTCACTTCCTGATTATTTAAACTGCTATAAATTTTGAATAAAACATCTGACAGCGATGGGAGTGACCTTGTTTTATTCAGCAGGAAAAGCTCTATAAAATATGTGTTTTCATAAAAAAAGTTTACTTCTCCGTTAACTCTAACTTGGGGTAAAACTGAACAAGAAGTTCATGATTCAGAATGAAGCACTGCAATCAAGGATATTACATGAAAGCAGTGCAGGAGAGCAGTGTAATCACACACTCATCCCTCTCCATTCATCATGTCCTGTTACTTCCATAAAAGAAACAAGCAAGAAGAACCTCACTGATAATACCCCACACATCTCCTAGCCAGAACCACACCATGAGATGTACTGGGTAACATTAGGGTGACACCCAGCAGAAACTTAGTATTTCACTCAAATTATCTCTTAACCCTTTCAGTGTCACAAACTATGAAAACATAATATTATATGAAGGTGTCTTTATGGACCAAAGATGTGTATAAAGAAACTGATATTAAATGATCTTATACTAAAGTGTTTATAAACAATCCCATCATGCCTTGTTATTAGCAGGCACATGCCTTATCAGTACATAGTGCAGAACAGGACCTCAAGAGCAGTGTTGGAGGTAGTGATTCCAACAACCTGCCAACAAATGTGGGCATCAAACAATGATGTATTAAAACTACTGATATGGTCCAACCAGCAGCAAAAGAAGCTTAATAGGAATTTAAACACATCAGTGCTGAAAAGATCTCTATTAAGTCAATGAGTCTCCTTTTATGTATGTATCTTTATTTATACAGCACCGTACATGTACACAGCACTTTACAGATATAGTATTAGTACAATACAAAAATAATACAGGACAGGGATAAGAGCATCAGACTAATATGTGATCATTGCATTATTAGCAGGGGAAAAGTGCAGCAAAGGGAATCATACACTGAGAAGCAAAACCTATCCCAAAGAGCTTACAATCTAATTACTAATTCAGCTAGTAGGACAGTAGGAGAAGGAGGAGAGGTGTGAGTACAACACTTTTTGTAAGGGAACTGCAGAATGATTCTAATGTGACTGTCAGTGGCACAAGGAGAATATTGTTAACAGGATGCCTCCTTGATCAGGTGGATTTTAGGAGATATTTGAAGATTATACATGTGGATGATTGGTAAATGGTGATAAGAGGGACATTCCAAAGTCTAGTAACAGCCTGTGAAAATGATTGAAGATGAGAAATGGCTTGAGTTGTGTAAGGAGCGAAAAGAAGGAATGCTTGAGAAAAATGCATGTGACAGGAAAGGTTGCAGCAAAAGACTAGATCAGAGATGGAACAGAGGCTGAAGAAGACTTAAAGTGGAGAAGAATTTTGTAAGAAATATGAGACTTTATGGGTAGCCATGAGAAGGATTTCAGGAGCAGATGAGAGGGTAGATAGATGAGAGCAAGGACAGTTATTCACATCTCTTTGCATTAAAGGTTTAGTAAACACTAGTGTTGAGCGAGCATGCTCGGCCGATGCTCGGATCGGCTCGAGCATCGCTCTGCTCGGCACATGGCGGTACTCGTACGAGTACCGCATGTGCTCGCCCGCCATGTTCGGGTCTCCTCCCCGCACGTTTTGCGGCTGCTGCGCAGCCAATAAACGTGCAGGGAGGCTCTGACATCGGTGTAATGCCAGCAGCCATGTTGGCTGCTGGCATTACACTGATTGGCTGGCCAGAACCCGTGGTCAGGTGCTGTATAGCACCTGACCAGCGAGTTCGGCTCAGTCTGAGCCAGGGAGAGCTGAGGATAGGAAGGGAAAGGCAGTGTAGGGAGGAAAAAAACAAAAATTGTGAAAAAAAAAGAACCAAAAGTCCTTTTTAGGACTACTGTGTGTGGGGGCAGCAGGTTATTTGGTGTGGGGGGAAAAAAACAAAAAAAAAATATATATATTCTGTTTAGTGTGCAAAGTTGCAGATTAGAGCACATTCTGTTTAGTGTGCACAGTTGCAGATTAGAGCACATTCTGTTTAGTGTGCAAAGTTGCAGATTAGAGCACATTCTGTTTAGTGTGCAAAGTTGCAGATTAGAGCACATTCTGTTTAGTGTGCAAAGTTGCAGATTAGAGCACATTCTGTTAAGTCTTCAAACTAAAATATCAAAGTCACGTATTCCATTCAGTGTGCGTCGCCGCAGTTTAGCAGCACATTCTGAGTACTGTGCAGAGTTGCAGAATAGGAAGAAATACTGTTAAGTCTTCAAACTAAAATATCAAAGTCACATATTCCATTCAGTGTGCTTCGCCGCAGTTTAGCAGCACATTCTGTGTACTGTGCAGAGTTGCAGAATAGGAAGAAATACTGTTAAGTCTTCAAACTCAAATATCAAAGTCACATATTCCATTCAGTGTGCTTCGCCGCAGTGTAGCAGCACATTCTGTGTACTGTGCAGAGTTGCAGAATAGGAAGAAATACTGTTAAGTCTTCAAACTAAAATATCAAAGTCACATATTCCATTCAGTGTGCTTCGCCGCAGTGTAGCAGCACATTCTGTGTACTGTGCAGAGTTGCAGAATAGGAAGAAATACTGTTAAGTCTTCAAACTCAAATATCAAAGTCACATATTCCATTCAGTGTGCTTCGCCGCAGTGTAGCAGCACATTCTGTGTACTGTGCAGAGTTGCAGAATAGGAAGAAATACTGTTAAGTCTTCAAACTCAAATATCAAAGTCACATATTCCATTCAGTGTGCTTCGCCGCAGTGTAGCAGCACATTCTGTGTACTGTGCAGAGTTGCAGAATAGGAAGAAATACTGTTAAGTCTTCAAACTCAAATATCAAAGTCACATATTCCATTCAGTGTGCTTCGCCGCAGTTTAGCAGCACATTCTGTGTACTGTGCAGAGTTGCAGAATAGGAAGAAATACTGTTAAGTCTTCAAACTAAAATATCAAAGTCACATATTCCATTCAGTGTGCTTCGCCGCAGTGTAGCAGCACATTCTGTGTACTGTGCAGAGTTGCAGAATAGGAAGAAATACTGTTAAGTCTTCAAACTCAAATATCAAAGTCACATATTCCATTCAGTGTGCTTCGCCGCAGTTTAGCAGCACATTCTGTGTACTGTGCAGAGTTGCAGAATAGGAAGAAATACTGTTAAGTCTTCAAACTAAAATATCAAAGTCACATATTCCATTCAGTGTGCTTCGCCGCAGTGTAGCAGCACATTCTGTGTACTGTGCAGAGTTGCAGAATAGGAAGAAATACTGTTAAGTCTTCAAACTCAAATATCAAAGTCACATATTCCATTCAGTGTGCTTCGCCGCAGTGTAGCAGCACATTCTGTGTACTGTGCAGAGTTGCAGAATAGGAAGAAATACTGTTAAGTCTTCAAACTCAAATATCAAAGTCACATATTCCATTCAGTGTGCTTCGCCGCAGTTTAGCAGCACATTCTGTGTACTGTGCAGAGTTGCAGAATAGGAAGAAATACTGTTAAGTCTTCAAACTAAAATATCAAAGTCACATATTCCATTCAGTGTGCTTCGCCGCAGTGTAGCAGCACATTCTGTGTACTGTGCAGAGTTGCAGAATAGGAAGAAATACTGTTAAGTCTTCAAACTCAAATATCAAAGTCACATATTCCATTCAGTGTGCTTCGCCGCAGTTTAGCAGCACATTCTGTGTACTGTGCAGAGTTGCAGAATAGGAAGAAATACTGTTAAGTTTTCAAACTCAAATATTAAAGTCACATATTCCATTCAGTGTGTTTCAACGCCGTTTAACAGCCTATTCTGTGTACTCTGCAGAGTTGCAGAATAGTAAGAAATACTGTTAATTTTTCAAACTCAAATATTAAAGTCACATATTCCATTCAGTGTCTTTCACCGCCGTTTAACAGCCTATTCTGTGTACTCTGTACAGTTCCAGAATTATAAGAAATACTGTTAAGTTTTCAAACTCAAATATTAAAGTCACATATTCCATTCAGTGTGTTTCAACGCCGTTTAACAGCCTATTCTGTGTACTCTGCAGAGTTGCAGAATAGTAAGAAATACTGTTAATTTTTCAAACTCAAATATTAAAGTCACATATTCCATTCAGTGTCTTTCACCGCCGTTTAACAGCCTATTCTGTGTACTCTGTACAGTTCCAGAATTATAAGAAATACTGTTAATTTTTCAAACTCAAATATTAAAGTCACATATTCCATTCAGTGTCTTTCACCGCCGTTTAACAGCCTATTCTGTGTACTCTGTACAGTTCCAGAATTATAAGAAATACTGTTAAGTTTTCAAACTCAAATATTAAAGTCACATATTCCATTCAGTGTGTTTCAACGCCGTTTAACAGCCTATTCTGTGTACTCTGCAGAGTTGCAGAATAGTAAGAAATACTGTTAATTTTTCAAACTCAAATATTAAAGTCACATATTCCATTCAGTGTCTTTCACCGCCGTTTAACAGCCTATTCTGTGTACTCTGTACAGTTCCAGAATTATAAGAAATACTGTTAAGTTTTCAAACTCAAATATTAAAGTCACATATTCCATTCAGTGTCTTTCACCACCGTTTAACAGCCTATTCTGTGTACTCTGTACAGTTCCAGAATTATAAGAAATACTGTTAAGTTTTCAAACTCAAATATTAAAGTCACATATTCCATTCAGTGTGTTTCAACGCCGTTTAACAGCCTATTCTGTGTACTCTGCAGAGTTGCAGAATAGTAAGAAATACTGTTAATTTTTCAAACTCAAATATTAAAGTCACATATTCCATTCAGTGTCTTTCACCGCCGTTTAACAGCCTATTCTGTGTACTCTGTACAGTTCCAGAATTATAAGAAATACTGTTAAGTTTTCAAACTCAAATATTAAAGTCACATATTCCATTCAGTGTCTTTCACCGCCGTTTAACAGCCTATTCTGTGTACTCTGTACAGTTCCAGAATTATAAGAAATACTGTTAAGTTTTCAAACTCAAATATTAAAGTCACATATTCCATTCAGTGTCTTTCACCGCCGTTTAACAGCCTATTCTGTGTACTCTGCAGAGTTGCAGAATAGTAAGAAATACTGTTAAGTTTTCAAACTCATATATATTAAAGTCATATATATCGTGTAAGATGAAGAAGGCGGGTAAAAAGGGACGGGGAAGTGGACGTGATCCTGAAAGTTCAGGGCGCGGGTCAGGACGCGGAGAAACTGTGCCTGGTGCCAGAGCACAAGAAAGAAAGACATCCACCATACCTAGCTTCATGTCTGATTTCACAGGGCGTCGCAGGACATCACTCTCGAGGTCCGACCAGTGCGAACAGGTGGTCGGTTGGATGACAGCTGATACTGCTTCCAGTCGGTTAAGCACCACCCTGTCTTCCACCAAGTCCACTCTCAGTAGCCAAGAGTCTGGTCAACATAATCCTCACTCTGATCATCCTTCCTCCCACCATACACGGTCTGGTCAAAGAAGTGATCCCACACTGGGATATAGTGATGAGCTCGTCTCATCACCAATCCTTCATTTGACCCTCTCTCCAAGCACGCTTGCAGAGGAACATGACATCTTGTGCCCTGATTCACAACCTCTAGAGGCTACCCAATCACAAGAAGATGACAGATGTGAACGGCATTTAAGGTCAAAGGAAGTAGTGGATGATGATGATGATGATGAGACACAGTTGCCATTAAATCAACCACTATTTCCTTCTCAAGACCTTGTTGAGGAGAATGTTATACAGTTGTCAATGACCGAGTATGTGGTGGGATCAAGACTTGAGGAGGATGATCAGAGTGAGGAAGTGGAGGAGGACTTGGTGGACGATGAGGTGACTGACCCCACCTGGGAAGGTGTAGAGCCGAGCGATGACAGCAGTCCTGAGGGTGAGCCATCTGCAGCACCGCAACAGGCTGGAAGAGGCAGTGGTGTGGCTACAGAAAGAAGGCGGACCGCACCAAACCGGCCCGCAAATGTTCCACGGAGCACCCCCTTGCGTAAATCTACCTTGCCAAGGGGTAGGTGTTCCGCGGTATGGCGTTTTTTTAAGGAAAGTGCGGACGACAAAAGATTTGTAGTTTGCAACCTGTGCCACACCAGAATGAGCCGAGGCATGAACACTAGAAACCTCACCACCACCAGCATGATCCGACACATGGCATCCAAGCACCGTAGTAAGTGGGAGGAACGCCTGGATAGCCCATCTGTGTCTGCAGGCCACACCACTGCCTCCTCTTCCCCTGTTTTCGGTGCCGGCCAATCGCCTGTCGAAGGCGCAGGCCCGCATACCTCCCGCCCTGCACCTGTAGCATCTGAAGCACCATCAGCGACCACATCCACTTCCCTGTCCCAGCACAGCGTCCAAATGTCGTTACCCCAGGCATTTGAGCGCAAGAGAAAATACCCAGCCACCCACCCACAGGCCATAGCACTAACCTCACACCTTTCAAAATTACTGGCCATCGAAATGCTGCCATTTAGGCTTGTGGACACTGAGTCCTTCCGCAGCCTGATGGCAGCAGCTGTCCCTCGGTACGCGGTCCCCAGCCGCCACTACTTTTCCCGGTGTGCCATCCCCGCATTACACCACCATGTGTCCCGTAACATCACCCGTGCCCTGACCAACGCAGTTACTGGGAAGGTCCACTTAATGACTGACACATGGACAAGTGCTTGTGGCCAGGGACGCTACATTTCCCTGACGGCACACTGGGTGAATGTCGTGGAGGCTGGGAGCGACTCGGACCCTGGGATGGCACGGGTGCTACCCACGCCGAGGATTGCGGGCCCTACCTCCATCAGGGTTTCCACCAGCACCTACGTTATTGGCTCCTCCTCCTCCGTTTCCACCTCCGAATTCTCTACACACACCGCCACTCCCCCATCAGCCAGTAGCTGGAAGCAGTGTAGCACTGCAGTGGGGAAGCGTCAACAGGCCGTGCTGAAGCTGATCTGCCTTGGGGACAAACAGCACACGGCCTCAGAGCTGTTGCAGGGGATTAGTCACCAGACCGAGCAGTGGCTCTCGCCACTCAACCTGCAAGCAGGCATGGTTGTGTGTGATAATGGGCGTAACTTGGTGGCGGCTTTGGAGCTCGGCAAGCTCACACACGTACCATGCCTAGCGCATGTATTTAATTTAGTGGTGCAGCGATTTCTAAAAACCTACCCCAATGTGCATGATCTCTTGACCAAGGTGCGCCGCGTGTGTGCACATTTCCGTAAGTCATCTACAGCTTCGGCCGGCCTGTTGAAGCTGCAGCAGCGCTTACAATTGCCAGCTCACCGGCTGCTGTGTGACGTGAGCACGCGCTGGAACTCCACCTTCCACATGTTGGCCCGGCTTTGTGAGCAGCAGAGGGCAGTAGTGGAGTACCAGCTGTTACACGGTCGTCGCCTCTCCGTTCAACTTCCTGTAATCAGAAGTGAGGAGTGGGAATGGATGTCAGACCTCTGCGAGGTTTTACGCAATTTTGAGGAATCGACACAGATGGTGAGCGGCGATAACGCTATTATCAGTGTAACCATCCCACTTCTGTGTCTACTGAAACGCTCGCTGCTCACAATTAAAACCGACGCTTTGCATGTGGAAGAGGTGGAAATGGGGGAGGAAGAGCTTACACAAGGTGATAGCCAGAGCACCCTCACTTCGTCTTCTCAGCGACAATTGGAGGAGGCGGAGGAGGAGGAGGAGGAGGAGGAGGAGGAGGAAGACACGGTTGCCTCCGCTACAGAGGGTAGCCATGGAACTTTAGTTCCATCTCTTCAGCGTGGGTGGGCAGAAGAGGAGGAAGAGGATGAGGATATTGAGAGTCAGCCTCCTGGTGAGGACAGCGAAATCTTGACTGTTGGTACTCTGGCACACAAGGCTGACTTTATGTTAGGCTGCCTTTCCCGTGACCCACGAGTTGTACGCATTTTAGACAACACGGATTACTGGGTGTTCACCCTTCTGGACCCCCGCTACAAAGAGAATTTCTCATCTCTCATTCCTCCGGTGGAGAGGACAAGCAAAATGGTGCAATACCAGAAGGTTCTTGTTGAAAAATTGCTCCAAAATTTTCCATCTGACAACGCTGGCGGCAGAGTACGTGCTACCTTGGCCAACCGAGAAGGGGAGAAAAGGGGAGCACACAGCAGTTCCGAGAAAGGCAGGGCAACACTCTCCAAGGCGTGGGACACCTTCATGACACCCCGCCAGCACCCTCACCCTGATGCGCAGCCTAGTGTCACAAGGAGGGAAAAGTTTTGGAAGATGGTGAAGGAGTACGTAGCAGACCGTGTCAGCGTCCTCAATGATCCCTCTGTGCCTTACAACTACTGGGTGTCCAAGCTGGACACGTGGTATGAACTGGCACTCTACGCCTTGGAGGTGCTGGCCTGCCCTGCCGCCAGCGTTCTGTCTGAGCGGGTATTTAGTGCTGCTGGTGGCATCATAACAGATAAGCGTATCCGCCTTTCCACCGACAATGCTGATAGGTTGACACTTATAAAAATGAACAAGGCCTGGATTTCCCCTGACTTCTCCACTCCACTGGAGGAAAGCCCCGGGGGAACATAAACTCACTTTATATATGTTATTTACAATGATGGGAATACTCTGTATTCCCATTCACCCCTTCCACCCCAAAAACGGGTATATGGTTGACTCTTAATGTTCTCATCCTCCTCCTCCTCTTCCATATGCCCTGGGATATAATTTTTATATAGGGCCAGCTCACCAGCGTGCCCTGGGATATAATTTTTATATAGGGCCAGCTCACCAGCGGGCCCTGTGATATAATTTTTATATAGGGCCAGCTCACCAGCGGGCCCTGTTTGCCAATTTTTATATAGGTCAGCTCACCAGCGGGCCTTCTCATATAATGTTTTATTGGGTCAGCTCTCTAGCGGGCCCTCTCATATAATGTTTTATAGCGTCAGCTCACTAGCGGGCCTTCGCATATAATGTTTAGGATGGTCAGCTCTGCAGCAGACCCTCACCCATAATGTTTTAGATGGTCAGCTCAGCGCACGTTTCCCTCTTAATCATGGCCTCAGTTCTGAAAATCAAGGAAATTTTTGGGAGAATTTGCCTCTGCGCACGTTTCCCTCTTAATCATGGCCTCAGTTCTGAAAATCAATGAAATTTTTGGGATAATTTGCCTCTGCGCACGTTTCCCTCTTAATCATGGCCTCACTTCAGAAAATCGATGAAATTTTTGGGAGAATTTGCAGATGATATACAAGTAAATATACAGCAAATACTGTTTGGTAACAATTTTTCGCCTAAAGTCGTTTTTATTTTCCTTTTTGTGTGTTTTACGGTCAGTCTGTAAAAATGGCGTACTACGGGCGAAAGATCGTTCCCAGCAGCGATGTTGGAGTCCAAGGTGCATCCAGACATCCTCCCTATGCTGTCCCTGAACCATTTCTGTAGTGTTTCCATCTTTTTCTGCCCTTTTCCTATGGACCAGGCACCCTCCCCTCATCAGAGCAGGGGGTGCCTGGTGTAATGCTCGAGTCCTCCCATTGACTTCAATGGGGCTCGGGTGTTCGGCCGAGCACTCGAGCCTCAGGGGGTGCTCGGTCAGAGCACCCGAACATCCGAGCATTGGGGTGCTCGCTCATCACTAGTAAACACCCCTAAAAACTTTAAGCCAAATTATAAGAATAATAAAAACATACATAACGTCCTCATTCCCATCTCTCAAACCGTTCTGGTTTGAGAGATGTAAGAAAATAAAGTCCTCCGCTCCCTCCCCCTTCTCATGTGTCCGCTGTATAGGGGACGTCATGAGATCCTGCTTCCGGGACCAGATGGCGGCTCTTCAGGAGTGCTGTCATCTCAATATCTAACTATAATTACTTCATCGGAATGGTCTACAACGTGTGCTTGCAAGCCAGGCACCACACCATACCGATGAAGTAATTATAGTTAGATATCTAGATGACAGCACTCCTGAAGAGCCGCCTACAGTCGAGCGACCGTATTCTGCCTCTGACAGCTTTACAGCTCGTCAGGCAGAAAGGGAACGGAGGTCTTTATTTTCTTACATCTCTCAAAACATAAAGGTCTGAGATATGGGAATTGGGGCGTTAAGTATGTTTTTATTATTCCTATAATTTGGCTTAAAGTTTTTCGGGGGATTTACTATCCCTTTAAGAAGAGACTGAAGAGGAGAAAGATGAGAAGTAGGATAACACAAGAGAAAAAAATGGTGAAATAATCTAATCTGTGTGGTGGATAAACCCTCCACAGAGCTACATATTCATTTAACTCTTACTTGGGCCAAAACACTATGATAACATGATTATTCATAATAGAACACTGCAATCCATGTGTTTACATGAGAGTTGTTTTTTGTTGTTCTTGTTCAATACAGTATAATAAAACAACCAACCTACATCACTAACAGGAATAACTTCACTGGTAATAACCACCACTAGTGTTGAGCGAGCGTGCTCGGCCGATGCTCGGATCGGCTCGAGCATCGCTCTGCTCGGCACATGGCGGTACTCGTCGAGTACCGCCATGTGCTCGCCCGCCATGTTCGGGTGGCGGGGATCTGTGCCGGAAGAGGCACAGATCTGAAGATGCTCCGCTGGACCACCAGGGACTGGAGGTACGGGGCATTGCGGAGATGAAGGGGGCATTGCGGAGATGAAGGGGGACATTGTGGAAGAGGGGCATAGACTCTATGCCCCTCTTCCACAATGTCCCCCTTCATCTCCGCTATGCCCCTCTTCCACAATGTCCCCCTTCATCTCCTCTATGCCCCTCTTCCACAATGTGCCCCTTCATCTCCGCTATGCCATAGAGGAGATGAAGGGGGACATTGTGGAAGAGGGGCATAGCGGAGATGAAGGGGGACATTGTGGAAGAGGGGCATAGCGGAGATGAAGGGGGACATTGTGGAAGAGGGGCATAGCGGAGATGAAGGGGGCATAGCGGAGATGAAGGGGGACATTGCGGAGATGAAGGGGGCATTCGGAGATGAAGGGGGCATAGCGGAGATGAAGGGGGGCATTGACCAGGCACCCTCCCCTCATCAGAGCAGGGGGTGCCTGGTGTAATGCTCGTGTCACCCCATTATATTCAATGGGGCTCGGGTGCTCGGCCGAGCACTCGAGCCTCAGGGGGTGCTCGGTCAGAGCACCCGAGCACCCGAGCATCGGGGTGCTCGCTCAACACTAACCACCACATCATATCAGACGGATCCATTCGGCCGGTGGTTCCCATATAGACCCAGGCGAGGTTTAAAGACCCTGATCAGAGATAGGGGTTAAAAACCCTCCACACGCCCAGATGAATCATCACTAAATGTGAGTGCAATTTTAAATCTATTCCATGACTATTGTTGCAATATTACACTACACTATATACAAGCTGTTGATATATTCTTATGTAAGTACCCACCTGGAGGTGATACAGTTGTGGTGGTTACAGTGCCAAGTTGACTTACACAAGGTTCATCCCCGTGGTTGTATTCCCTTTTGTTTTAACAGCATTCACTGGTAATAACCCTCATTACTCCCAGCCAGGACCACATTATAGAAACATAAAAACATAGAATTTGACGGCAGATAAGAACCATTCAGCCCATCTAGACGCCCAGTTTCCTACTGTAAAAACCTCAAACCTTATTTGGTCCTTGGTCTTGTCTTATGTTAAGGACAGTCTTATGCCTATCCCATGCATGCTTACATTCTGTCACTGTATTAACCTCTACCACTTCTGCTGGTAGACTATTCCACTTATCTACTACCCTCTCAGTGAAGTAAAACTTTCTTACGTTACATCTAAACCTGTGTCCCTCTATTTTTAGACTATGGCCTCTTGTCCTAACAGTTTTACTCCTTTGAAATATACTTCCCTCCTGCACTTTGTTGAATCCCTTCATGTATGTGAATGTGTCTATCATATCCCCTCTCTCTTCTCTCCTCCAAGCTATACATGTTCAGATCCTTTAGTCTATTCTGATATGTCTTTTCCTGTAAACCAGTCACCATTTTAGTAGCCCTTCTCTGAATTCTCTCTAGAGTATCTATATCCTTCTGGAGATGGGGTCTCCAGTACTGTACACAATACTCTATAGTATCTATATCCTTCTGGAGATGGGGTCTCCAGTACTATACACAATACTCTAGAGTATCTATATCCTTCTGGAGATGGGGTCTCCGGTACTGTACACAATACTCTAGAGTATCTATATCCTTCTGGAGATGGGGTCTCCAGTACTGTACACAATACTCTATAGTATCTATATCCTTCTGGAGATGGGGTCTCCACTACTGTACACAATACTCTATAGTATCTATATCCTTCTGGAGATGAGGTCTCTTGTACTGTACACAATACTCTAGAGTATCTATATCCTTCTGGAGATGGGGTCTCCAGTACTGTACACAATACTGTAGAGTATCTATATCCTTCTGGAGATGAGGTCTCCTGTACTGTACACAATACTCTATAGTATCTATATCCTTCTGGAGATGGGGTCTCCGGTACTGTACACAATACTCTATAGTATCTATATCCTTCTGGAGATGAGGTCTCCTGTACTGTACACAATACTCTATAGTCTCTATATCCTTCTGGAGGTGGGGTCTCCAGTACTGTACACAATACTCTAGATTATCTATATCCTTCTGGAGATGGGGGTCTCCGGTACTGAACACAATACTCTAGAGTATCTATATCCTTCTGGAGATGGGGGTCTCCGGTACTATACACAATACTCTATAGTATCTATATCCTTCTGGAGATGGGGTCTCAGTGCTGTATACAATACTCTATAGTATCTATATCCTTCTGGAGATGGGGTCTCCAGTACTGTACACAATACTCTATAGTATCTATATCCTTCTGGAGATGGGGTCTCCAGTACTGTTCACAATACTCTAGATTATCTATATCCTTCTGGAGATGGGGGTCTCCGGTACTGAACACAATACTCTAGAGTATCTATATCCTTCTGGAGATGGGGGTCTCCGGTACTATACACAATACTCTATAGTATCTATATCCTTCTGGAGATGGGGTCTCCAGTACTGTACACGATACTCTATAGTATCTATATCCTTCTGGAGATGAGGTCTCACTACTGTACACAATACTCTATAGTATCTATATCCTTCTGGAGATGAGGACTCACTACTGTACACAATACTCTATAGTATCTATATACTTCTGGAGATGAGGTCTCACTACTGTACACAATACTCTATAGTATCTATATCCTTCTGGAGATGAGGACTCACTACTGTACACAATACTCTAGAGTATCTATATCCTTCTGGAGATGAGGTCTCACTACTGTACACAATACTCTATAGTATCTATATCCTTCTGGAGATGGGGTCTCCAGTACTGTACACAATACTCTAGGTGAGGTCTAACTAGAGATCTGTAGGGTGGCATGACCACTTCCCTTTTTTTGCTACTAATGCCCCTAGCTATACAACCCAGCACCCTGCCTATAAGCATACCATACCTTACCTTGAAGACCTTTTGTAATACCACTAACAAAAATGTTAAAACAAATGGGAGTACTTCATGAGAAATACTGGGTAACATTAGGGCGACACAAAGATTAACTTACTGTCTCACACTAACATTTACATTAAAAGAACTTTACACATTTACCATGGAAAAATATAATTTTGTATGAAGTTGTCTTTATGAATCAAAGGGCTGTAAAAAGAAACTGATATTAAATGATCTTACACTAAAGTATCTCTAAACAATCCCATCGTACCTTGCTATTTGCAGGCACATGCTTCTATCAGTACATAGTACAGAACAGGACCTAATGAGGAATATTGGAGGAAGTGATTCCAATAACATGCCAACCAATGTGGGCAACAAGCAGTGATAGATGACTCACACAAACAGCAACAAAACAAGAGAAGAACAGGAATTTAATATCTTCAGTGCTAGGAAGATCTCTACTATTTTACTGTGGAGATTTCATGTTTTCTATAAGAGATATAAGCTTTCACCAAACCTCACTTGGTTTTCTTACAGATAAAAACATGGGTAAGATTATTAGTCAGAACTGCACATGTTACTATATGAGCTCAGTGCAGAATATCAATGTAATCACACACTCAACCTCTTCCCTATGCCATGTTCTGCTGCTTCCATAGAAGGAACAAGCAAGAAGAACCTCACTGTTAATAACACACACACACACACACACACACACATTTTCTAGCCAGGACCACACCATGAGATGTACTGGTCACATTAGGGTGACATGCAGGAGAACTTACTATATAACACAAATGATCTCTTAACTCTTTCAGCACCAGGGAATGCATGCAAAGAGGTTTTAACTAACACTTACATTAGAAATATTTACCATGAAATCATAATCTTGTATGAAGGTGTCTTTATAAACCAAAGGGGTCTAAACAGAAACTGTTAAAGGATCTTATATTAAAGTATCTTTAAACAATCCCATCATGCCTTGTTATTGGCAGGCACCTGTTATTTTTCATTTAGAATAGTATACCAGGTGTCATGTACTTACATTTCAGTTTAAGAGATCAGCATAGCAACACAATCAACCTTCTTTATTAACCATATCCTATTTCATATTAAAACAAGCCTAACCTGCCTAACCTGCCTAACCTGCCTAACCTGCCTAACCTGCCTAACCTGCCTAACCTGCCTAAAACAGTGAAGAACAACCACTCTGATAACAGCTCTCATTACTTTCAGCCAGGAGCACTCCATGAGATGTACTTGGTAACAAAGATGAACTTACTATCTCACACAATGTCTCTCTTAACTAATATTTACATTAAAATCTTTTACACATTTACCATAATCTTGTATGAAGGTGTCTTTATGTACCAAATGGGTATAAAAATAAACTGGTATTAAAGTATTAGTAATGTTTCACAAAAAACAGCAGCTCCAATTAATCTTCAGAGCAATTGAGCCATAGAGAGTGTTATTTCAATACTGTGAGAGATGTAGTTCAAGAGTAATTGAATGATAAAGTATCCCCCTCCTGCCCCTTTTACCTAGTGTAAGCCACCTTCCCTCAGATGTGGAATCCAGTCCATAGACCAGACAGCTCACATCAAGGGTCAATCTTCTTACTGTGAGAACAATGAAAGCCCTGCCCCCCTTGACAAGTTTTTCAGGTTTTTCCCTTATCTTAATTGAAGATTGTCCCTCTCTGCAGTCTACCTGGGCACCTCCCTTCTGATCTGGCTGAGCAGTGTTACATCAGTAAAAGGGGCGGGAGGGGGATACTTTGTCATTGAATTACTCTTGTACTACAACTCTGACAGTATTGAAATAACACTCTCTAAAATCCAAATACTGTGATGATTAATTAGAGCTGCTTTTATTATGAAACATTACTATCCCTTTAAACAATCCCATCATGCCTTGTTATTTGCAGGCACATGCTTTTATCACTACATATCACAGAACAGGACATCATGAGCAAAACTGGAAGTAATGATTCCAATAACATGCCAACTTGTGGAATCAAACAATGATGTGTAACTAATGCTAGCTATCAACAAAGAAAGAAAAGTTTAACAGGCATTTAACTTCCACAGTTCTGAGAAGAACTTTACTATATCAGTGTGGAGTCTTCTTTTTTTTATTTTTTTTCTATAAGCTTCCCCCAAACACCATTGTTTAACTATTTCTTTTCTCAACAATAAGATTGTTAACCAGAATTGCACATCATACCTCAAGTAACTACATGATATCAGTGCAGGAGATCAGTACAATAACACACTCATCCTCCACCATTCATCAAGTTCTGCAGTTTCCCTGAAAGAAACAACCAGGAAGACAACATTCTTCTGTCTGGCATTCCTGCTTCCCATCTCCAACCACTTCAATCTATACAGAATGCGGCAGCACGAATTACTCTTCTGTCACCTAGGTTTGTCCCTGCCCCACTCCTCCTCAAAACTCTCCATTGGCTGCCTATCAAACTCCGGATATCATACAAAATCTTACTTCTCTCTTTCAAGACACTTCTCTCCTTTACTCCTTCTTACATTTCCACTCTCATCTCCCGTTATACCCCATCCCGACACTTACGGTCAGCCAATGACTGTCTTCTCTCAGCTCCTTTTGTCTCTACAGCCCTGTCACGGATCAAACCTTTTTCTCTCATTGCTCCGTATCTATGGAATGCTCTACCATCCAACCTGCGCCACTGCACCTCTCTGACAACCTTCAAATCTCACTTGAAAATGCACCTCTTGGATAAAATCTCAACATGCTAGAAGGCACTGATGTTGTACAATGAACGCTCTTACAAACTATTTACATTACTGATGTCCTCTATCATCATCAGAACTAGCACTGTATTCAGCACTTGACCCTAATGTACTCTGTATGTCTCCCATTACCACTTTAGATTATAAGCTTTAGGGCAGGGACCTCACACCCAATATAAATAAACATATTCATTCATTCATTCATTCATTCATTCATTCATTCATTCATTCATTCATTCATTCATTCATTCATTCATTCATTCATTCATTCATTCATTCATTCAAGAGCCTCACCAACACTCACACTCGCAGCCAGGGGCACACCATGCAATGTACTGGGTACCATTAGGGTGACATGCAGGAGCACTTACTATCTCACACAAATTATCTTAACTCAAAAATATTTACCATGAAAATATAATCTTGTATGAATGTGCTTTATGGACCAAAGGGTTGTAAAAATAAACTATTAAATGATCGCATATTAAAGTGTCTTTAAACAATCCCATCATGCCTTGTTATTTGCAGGCACATGCTTTTATCAGTGCATAATAGGAGTATAAACACATCAATACTGGTGGATTTCAATTAAGTCAATGAGGCTTCTTTTATGTATGTATATATCTTTATTTATTTATATATATTGGAAACAAAGAACTCACGGTGAAAGTGAAAAATATATATTCAATAAATTACATATTACATGTTTGGTCCTCTCCATGTAATTTTATTGAATATATATTTTTCACTTTGACCGTGAGTGAGTTCTTTGTTTCCAAAATATATATAACTATACAAGTCCGAACTGCACCCAGTTGTGGATTACTTGAGTTATGTGAGTGCAAGCTATCAATCCATAGATATATATCTTTATTTCTATAGCTCTATACATGTACACAGAGCTTTACAGAAATAGCAATATTACAATACAAAAATAATTCAGGACAGGGATAAGAGCATCAGACTACAGTGTAGTCATTGCACTATAGTGCAGCAAAGGGAATTATACATTGAGAAGGAAAATCTGACCTAAAGAGCTTGCACTCTAATTATTAATTGAGAACTTATGACAGTAGGAGATGGATGAGAAGCGTAAGTACAAGGCTTTTTGTAAGGGAAGTGCAGAATGATTCTCATGTGTCAGTGGAACAAGAAGAAAATTGTTACTAAGATGTCTCCTCCTGCAGGTGGATTTTAGGAGATGTTTGAAAATTATACATGTGGATGATTGGTAAATGGTGATAGGAGGGACATTCCAAAGTCTAGTAACAGCCTGTGAAAATTATTGCAGATGAAAAATGGCTTGAGTTGTGTAGGGAGCGGAAAGAAGATATAATTGAGAAGAACGCAAGTGACGGACAAGGTTGTAGCAAGATATAAGAGCAGAAATGTAAAAGGGTGCTGAAGAAGAGAAAGACTTAGAAAGTAGAGAAGAAGAGTTTTGTAAGAAATATGACAAATTATGAGTAGTATGAGATAGATTTCAGGAACAGATGGAAGGGAAAGTATATGGGAACAAGGACAGTTATTCACTTCCAGTTGTTTTAAGAACAGACTGAAGCAGAGAAAAATAAGAAACAGGAAAACCAGAGAGAAGAACAGTGAAATAATTTAATCCATGTTCCATCTGGTGGATAAATCCTACACTGAACCACCAAACACATCATATTCTTAATTCTTATTTTTGCCAAAACTGTACTCTTGCTGCTTACATAATAGCAGTTGAAAAAGACTAGTGCTAGAGAGATCTCCACAATCTCAACTGAAACCGCTCACATGTACTATAAGACATATAAACTTTTCTAAAAACTCATCCTAATTTTTTTTTACAAACAAAACATTTTTGAGCACTCCTTTCTCAACAAAACACAAAAGTAAGGTTTTTAGACAAAATGGCACACCACACTCCATGTAGTTATATAGAATCAGTGCAGGAGAACAGTAAAATTACACACTCATCATCCTACATTCATCATATCCTGCTGTTTCCTTAGACATAACAAGCAAGAAGAACCTCACTGATAATAACACAGACCTCTCCTAGCTAGGACCACACCATGAGATGTACTGGGTCACATTAGGGTGACAGACAGGGGAACTTACTATCTCACAGAAATGATCTCATAACCCTTTCAGCACCAGTGAATGGGCTGGATACGTTTGTGGTACTCAAAGGGGTTTTAACTAACATTTACTTTAAAAATATATACCATGAAAACATATTTTTTATGATGGTATCTTTATGCACCAAAGGGGTCTAAAATGAAACAATTAAATGATCTTATACTAAAGTGTCTTTAAACAATCCCATCATGCCTTGCTATTTGCAGGCACATGCTTCTACCGGTACATCGCACAGAACAGGACCTCATGAGCAATATTGGAGGTAGTGATTCCAAAAACATGCCATCCTATGTGGCTATCAAACAGATTGGTCCAGTCATCTACAAAAGAAGATCATTTTATGGCAATTTAAACACATTGATGCTGGAGAAATCTCTCTCAAGTTAATATGGATGGATGGATGGATGTTTAGTTATATAGCACCATACCTATACACAGCGCTTTACAGAAATAGTAATAGTACAATACAAAAATAATACAGGACAGGGATAAGAGCATCAGACTATATGTGAAGAAATGAAGGATGCTGGAGGGATATATTCTATATTCAGCAGAAGCAGCAGCAATTAGGTCATCCCCAGCACTGCCCGCTGCTTCTTCCTTGCTACTTTTATATTCTTCTAGGCATTTATGCAATTTATTTTTACTTTTCCCCTTTGAGGGATTTTCACAATGTTCGCTTCTATTTTTCGGACAGGTGTTTGTGTGCTTGTTTGTCTCATGGTCAGATGCAGCAGATAGTTCAGCTGATATACCTTCTTGCACTATACAATCAATTCTGCAACACATCTCACTTTGGTCACCATCATTTATTGCAGTAACCATTGCCACAGTCAGTTTTTGGACTACCATTTTACTCACCCATACCTGCACTGCTCTTAATCCTTTCACCCTACCCCTTGTGTGTTTGCTAGACCACTCAACTAACGTGTGTGTGTATTTTTATTGTCAAGTATACAATGGAGTATGGTGTATTGTCTTGGATCTCGACAAAATATTCTATTTCCTCTAGTATCAGTCTTTCTCAGTCACAGCTCACATCAGGGTCCCTGTCTCTGTCAATTTTTTATTTTTTTATTTAGTTATTTAATTTTATTAACTGCCCCCTCCCCCTTTCACTGTCAACAAAAAAAGCGCACTCCCTGTTCAACTAGTTATTTCCCTCAACTCCACAAGGACAGATCAGGAAGAAACTTGGATCACGGTTGACTGTGTCTTCCCAGTCAGTCAGAATTTTTGGGGTATTTGCTCCCTTCTCACACCCCCTGAGTCCCCTGACACAGAGATAACAGATAGATGAGGAAGAAACTTGGATTACAGCTGCCTGTTTCTACTGTGTCTGTCTACTGTGTCACAGAAAATTTTGGGTAAGCCTCCTTTGCTCCCTTCTCACATTCCCAGACTCCCGTAGGACGGAGATAACAGTCAGATCAGAAAGAAACTTATAAAACTGCTGTCTGTGTCTTCCCGGTCAGTCACAATGAGTTTTTTTTTCAAATATTGAATTGGTATAATAAAAGTTTAAATACATAAGCAAGCAAAAGCAAAAAGATGTAGTTGAAAAAATAACAAATCGAATGACTTAGTTACAAATTGGTTTTATAAACAAGACTTTACAAACATATTACAAATAAGACAATTAATTAAGCAGTAGGGTAAAAATATATTATTGATAATGTGTGGAGGAAAGAAACGAAATGATTAGGAAAATCTTTTCCAAGAATAGAGTTGAACTAGCAATTGTTCAACAGATGAATACTGTTTAGTTTGTTAATATATAAGATGAGAGAGAAAGAGAAAAAATAATGAGGGGGGGAGAAAGGGAAGGGAACACCTTTATCGAGAAGCAATGTAACTTAATAGGGGGAGTGGGGTGAAATTCACTGAATCTGATCGATTCTGATCTCTGACGCACCAACCAATAGTAGACTAGGATTTCTAATGCTCTATGAGTAGGCCTCAATCAGAGAATACAGCTAGAAGTGTATAACGTGTATTAATGGATTCAATCTTATTACTATGTCGCTGAACTGGATGAGTCATGAGCCATTTTTTCCAGTTTTTCTGAAAAGTATTAAAGGTATCAGATGCCTTGGCATGGGAAAGTTCCAAATGTATATATGATTTGACAGATTTCTTCCACATCTCCAGGGAAGGTATGGTTTGAGTACCCCAAGTAAGAGGAATGAGGGATTTAGCCATCTTAAGACGTGTCAATATACAGCAGCAAGATTTGGAGAATGGATGGGAGGAATATTGAGTCACAATGATTCTGTGGTATTTGGGGTCATACACCTTTCTTCTTTCCTGTACCCCATAGTTCTCCAGATTCCTGTAATACAGAGAACAGTTTTCCTACCTACAAGACTACCTAAACTAAGCTTCAACTCCACTTTATTAGCCTGTCTTCTCTAGCTTACAAATGTGCTGCTTTCTCTCCCTGTCACAAATAAAGAATTGCATGTTGTTAGAACCTGACACCTTTTTTACATAGTAAATTAACAAAGTAACATAGTAAATTAGGTTGAATAAAGACACACGTCCATCAAGTTCAACCTTCTCCTCATACCCCAGTAATTTTATAGCTTTCCTGCTATCAAATAAGTTAGTCTTTATCAGACCTTCCTGATCTGCCAACTAATAAACAGTATAACTCTGTATGTTCCCTTTGGAATGAAATGTATCTAATCTTCTCTTGAATGTATCCATTGTATCTGCCATAACCACCTCCTTGGGCAAAGAATTCCACAATTTAACCGACCTCACTGTAAAAAACCCTTCCTCTGCTGAAGTCTAAACCTCCTTTCCTCTAATCTCAAGAGGAGTCCCCTGGGCATCTGATCAGGCCTTGGAATAAATAGCTCACCACAGAGATCCTTGTATTGACCTCTCATATACTTGTACATTGTGATAAGGTCTCCTCTTAGTCGTCTTTTCTCTAGAGTAAATAAACCAAGTTTGTCTAGTCGTTCCTCATATGTCAAGTCCTCCATTCCCTTAATTAATTTTGTTGCTTTTCTCTGTACCCTCTCTAGTTCTAGTATATCCTTTTTCAGAACTGATGCCCAAAACTGCAGTTCTGAAAAAGGATTTATATCCCTCTGGGAAAAGAAGAAAAACTTTCCACTTAGTAGGGATAAATTATTTGTTTCCATTGATCTCAATGCAATGAGTTAGACGAAAAAAGCAAAAAATTCAGCACTTTTCATGAAAAAATGTCCCACTTTGCGAAAAGTGATGTTTTTTTCCTGTTTGTCTTTTGAGGCAAACACTTTTGCCCATCCTCTTCACCTATTGTCTCTACCTCAAAAATGTGCTGCTTTCTCTTCTTCTCACAAAAACAGAATTGCCTACTGCAGGATTCTGATTCCGTCCTTACTGCAGGATTCTGATTCTGTCCCTACTGCAGGATTCTGATTCCGTCCCCTACTGCAGGATTCTGATTCCTCCCCTACTGCAGGATTCTGATTCCTCCCTACTGCAGGATTCTGATTCTGTCCCTACTGCAGGATTCTGATTCCGTCCCTACTGCAGGACTCTGATTCTGTCCCTACTGCAGGATTCTGATTCCGTCCCTACTGCAGGATCCTGATTCCTCCCCTACTGCAGGATTCTGATTCCGTCCCTACTGCAGGATTCTGATTCCGTCCCTACTGCAGGATCCTGATTCCTCCCCTACTGCAGGATTCTGATTCCGTCCCTACTGCAGGATTCTGATTCCGTCCCTACTGCAGGATTCTGATTCCTCCCCTACTGCAGGATTCTGATTCCTCCCTACTGCAGGATTCTGATTCTGTCCCTACTGCAGGACTCTGATTCTGTCCTACTGCAGGATTCTGATTCCTCCCCTACTGCAGGATTCTGATTCCGTCCCTACTGCAGGATTCTGATTCCGTCCCTACTGCAGGATCCTGATTCCTCCCCTACTGCAGGACTCTGATTCTGTCCCTACTGCAGGATTGTGATTCCTCCCCTACTGCAGGATTGTGATTCCTCCCCTACTGCAGGATTCTGATTCCGTCCCTACTGCAGGATTCTGATTCCGTCCCTACTGCAGGATTCTGATTCCTCCCCTACTGCAGGATTCTGATTCCTCCCTACTGCAGGATTCTGATTCTGTCCCTACTGCAGGACTCTGATTCTGTCCTACTGCAGGATTCTGATTCCTCCCCTACTGCAGGATTCTGATTCCGTCCCTACTGCAGGATTCTGATTCCGTCCCTACTGCAGGATCCTGATTCCTCCCCTACTGCAGGACTCTGATTCTGTCCTACTGCAGGATTCTGATTCCTCCCCTACTGCAGGATTCTGATTCCTCCCCTACTGCAGGATTCTGATTCCTCCCTACTGCAGGATTCTGATTCTGTCCCTACTGCAGGACTCTGATTCTGTCCTACTGCAGGATTCTGATTCCTCCCCTACTGCAGGACTCTGATTCCGTCCCTACTGCAGGATTCTGATTCTGTCCCTACTGCAGGATTCTGATTCTGTCCTACTGCAGGATTCTGATTCTGTCCCTACTGCAGGATTCTGATTCTGTCCCTACTGCAGGATTCTGATTCCGTCCCTACTGCAGGATTGTGATTCTGCCCCTACTGCAGGATTCTGATTCCTCCCCTACTGCAGGATTCTGATTCCTCCCCTACTGCAGGATTCTGATTCCTCCCCTACTGCAGGACTCTGATTCCGTCCCTACTGCAGGACTCTGATTCTGTCCCTACTGCAGGATTCTGATTCCTCCCCTACTGCAGGATTCTGATTCCTCCCCTACTGCAGGATTCTGATTCCTCCCTACTGCAGGATTCTGATTCTGTCCCTACTGCAGGACTCTGATTCTGTCCTACTGCAGGATTCTGATTCCTCCCCTACTGCAGGACTCTGATTCCGTCCCTACTGCAGGATTCTGATTCTGTCCCTACTGCAGGATTCTGATTCTGTCCTACTGCAGGATTCTGATTCTGTCCCTACTGCAGGATTCTGATTCTGTCCCTACTGCAGGATTCTGATTCCGTCCCTACTGCAGGATTGTGATTCTGCCCTACTGCAGGATTCTGATTCTGTCCCTACTGCAGGATTCTGATTCTGTCCCTACTGCAGGATTCTGATTCTGTCCCTACTGCAGGATTCTGATTCCGTCCCTACTGCAGGATTGTGATTCTGCCCTACTGCAGGATTCTGATTCCTCCCTACTGCAGGATTCTGATTCTGTCCCTACTGCAGGACTCTGATTCTGTCCTACTGCAGGATTCTGATTCCTCCCCTACTGCAGGACTCTGATTCCGTCCCTACTGCAGGATTCTGATTCTGTCCCTACTGCAGGATTCTGATTCTGTCCTACTGCAGGATTCTGATTCTGTCCCTACTGCAGGATTCTGATTCTGTCCCTACTGCAGGATTCTGATTCTGTCCCTACTGCAGGATTCTGATTCCTCCCTACTGCAGGATTCTGATTCTGTCCCTACTGCAGGATTCTGGTTCCGCCCCTACTGCAGGATTCTGATTCTGTCCCTACTGCAGGATTCTGATTCTGTCCCTACTGCAGGATTCTGATTCCTCCCCTAATGCAGGATTCTGATTCTGTCCCTACTGCAGGACTCTGATTCCTCCCTACTGCAGGATTCTGATTCCGTCCCTACTGCAGGATTCTGATTCTGTCCCTACTGCAGGATTCTGATTCCTCCCCTACTGCAGGATTCTGATTCCGTCCCTACTGCAGGATTCTGATTCCTCCCCTACTGCAGGATTCTGATTCCGCCCCTACTGCAGGATTCTGATTCCGCCCCTACTGCAGGATTCTGATTCCTCCCCTACTGCAGGATTCTGATTCCGTCCCTACTGCAGGATTCTGATTCCGCCCCTACTGCAGGATTCTGATTCTGTCCCTACTGCAGGATTCTGATTCCTCACCTACTGCAGAATTCTGATTCCGTCCCTACTGCAGGATTCTGATTCCGTCCCTACTGCAGGATTCTGATTCCGTCCCTACTGCAGGATTCTGATTCCTCCCCTACTGCAGGATTCTGATTCCGTCCCTACTGCAGGATTCTGATTCCGCCCCTACTGCAGGATTCTGATTCCGTCCTATTGCAGGATTCTGATTCTGTCCCTACTGCAGGACTCTGATTCCGTCCCTACTGCAGGATTCTGATTCCTCCCCTACTGCAGGATTCTGATTCTGTCCCTACTGCAGGACTCTGATTCTGTCCCTACTGCAGGATTCTGATTCCTCCCCTACTGCAGGATTCTGATTCCGTCCCTACTGCAGGATTCTGATTCCGTCCCTACTGCAGGATTCTGATTCCGTCCCTACTGCAGGATTCTGATTCCTCCCTACTGCAGGATTCTGATTCTGTCCCTACTGCAGGATTCTGATTCCGCCCCTACTGCAGGATTCTGTCCCTACTGCAGGATCCTGATTCCGTCCCTACTGCAGGATTCTGATTCCGTCCCTACTGCAGGATTCTGATTCCTCCCTACTGCAGGATTCTGATTCCGTCCCTACTGCAGGACTCTGATTCCGTCCCTACTGCAGGATTCTGATTCCTCCCTACTGCAGGATTCTGATTCCGTCCCTACTGCAGGATTCTGATTCCTCCCTACTGCAGGATTCTGATTCTGTCCCTACTGCAGGATTCTGATTCCGTCCTACTGCAGGACTCTGATTCCTCCCCTACTGCAGGACTCTGATTCCGTCCCTACTGCAGGATTCTGATTCCGCCCCTACTGCAGGACTCTGATTCTGTCCCTACTGCAGGATTGTGATTCTGCCCCTACTGCAGGACTCTGATTCCGTCCCTACTGCAGGATTCTGATTCCGCCCTACTGCAGGATTCTGATTCTGTCCCTACTGCAAGATTCTGATTCCGTCCCTACTACAGGATTCTGATTCTGCCCCTACTGCAGGATTCTGATTCCTCCCTACTGCAGGATTCTGATTCCGCCCCTACTACAGGATTCTGATTCCGTCCCTACTGCAGGACTCTGATTCCGCCCCTACTGCAGGATTCTGATTCCGTCCCTACTGCAGGATTCTGATTCCGTCCCTACTGCAGGATTCTGATTCCGCCCCTACTGCAGGATTCTGATTCTGTCCCTACTGCAGGATTCTGATTCCGTCCCTACTGCACGATTCTTGTCATGGACTCCTAACAGACCATGGGGGAGATTCACTAAGCAGTGATAAAGAGGTGATAAAGAGGTGATAAGGCGGAGATGACTTCTCCAGTGATATCAGTTCTCCAGTTCATATGTTATTCTATGGAGCCTATTCACTAAGGTTTCTTAAATTTTGGAAATCTTAGTTTACTGGCTCCATAGAATAACATAGGAACTGGAGAATTGATATCACTGGAGAAGTTGTCTCCACTTTATCACCACTTAGTGAATCTCCCCCCATGTGTTTAGGACTTTCCTGCTCGTGTGCAGGTGAGTTAATTATTTAATAAAGCTTCTGATTAACTTACCTGTGCATAAGCAGATAAATCATAATGACAGGGCCTGTTAGATTCCCCTTGAGGAGAGGGCTGGGTACCACCATTATATGATATTTTTATAAAAAGCATTATAAATACTTTAATATTCAGCTGGGTTCTCTGGCAGTGAAAAGGTTTAAAATAACATTTCAGTATGCTCCCCTATACCCATGGATCACACTCATCTAATTACTGTTTGGTTCATGGGGCATAGGACACCGGTTTTAATTGCGAACTTAATCACTGATATTATTCCTACATGTCATGTGCAGTCCCTAAATGTTATGCTCTGTATGACTCCTTATGTTATTTACACTGCATTTCCTTTTTCCTCGCTTTTGTAAGTTTGATTTTTTTCAATAAAGTTTTTGAAAATTTAAAAAAAAATATACTATATAATAATTTGCTAGGATGTTTGTCACGATGCAGTCATGCACAGTAGAGACTGCCCACGTTGAGCATGATTGCATCACATGAGTGAGGAGATGCAAGACTGCATCGCGTGGAGCAGTGAGGTAGCGACCTCTTGACCCTTTGAGTGCCAAAGGGGTACACAACACATTGCAAAACATTGCTTTGCAATGCATTCCATACCCCTCTGGCACTCAAATGGTTAACATTACCCAGACCTTGGCCCATGTACCTATATATATACACATTCACGCAATCTGTATGAAGTAGAGCAACTTTTTTTGTTTTATTTGAAGATTTTGGGGGTCCCCTTACTTTTTTCTGTTCTTAAAAACCCTTTGAGTGCAGAGTGGTATCCAACGCATTGCGCTGCAATGCGTTGGATACCTCTCTGGCACTCAAAGTGTTGATACATTGCGGAATATTTTTTTTTGTGCATATATATTATGGGGCCTTAGGGCTGTGAGATTTTTCCCTAGAAATAACTAATCATTGCTGGTATTTTTCAAAATGTTGCCAACCGTTTTATAGCAGCTGTTGGAAAAATACTTACATTTTGCTGTCATGTACCAGAAACAGTCGTCAGTGTTCATGTGAGATTTATAATGACTTATCAAGAGGCTACACTTTCAAAGCTCTGCTACTCAGGTAGAAGACATGTTTATGGATGTGGAGGGTATTCTTTCTGCAGGAAGCCAATCTGATCATGTATTCTCGCCTTAACCAACTTATGAAGCCTGCGGTGATTTACAATGGATTGTCCAATGGCATGCTTCAGAAGGCATCTCACTCCTGGGATTTGGAATTAATTTTCATAAATCGAAGCAGCCAGGTACAAAGAACTGCACGTTGCATCTGGGTCCACTAAATTATTTGTTAAGAAGATCTCCATACAGGAGCCACTATAAATTAATACTGAGGGGGGGATGTGTATAAACGGAAGAAATTGCCAGCATTTTGTGCAGAGCTGAATTTATAATTATTTTAGGTCTTAGGCAACCACATTTCATTTTAATTTCACTGTAGGAAAGTGACACAAGTATATAGAATACTATATAGGCCTGGAGTGCATATCTTCTTAACTCTTGCAGAGTAGAGATGGGTGAAAGGTGTTGTTTTTTATTTTTTCTGCTGCACACATACTGTCCCCCATTCTTGTCCCACCGCGTTGGTATCCATAGAACTACACATACTGACCCTCAGCCTTGTCCCACTGCACTGGTATCCATAGAACCACACATACTGTCCCCCATTCTTGTCCCACCGCGTTGGTATCCATAGAACCACACATACTGACCCCCAGCCTTGTCCCACTGCGTTGGTATCCATAGAACCACACATACTGTCCCCCATTCTTGTACCACCGCGTTGGTATCCATAGAACCACACATACTGTCCCCCATTCTTGTCCCACTGCGTTGGTATCCATAGAACCAATCATACTGACCCCCAGCCTTGTCCCACTGCACTGGTATCCATAGAATCACATATACTGACCCCCAGCCTTGTCCTACTGCACTGGTATCCATAGCATCACACATACTGACCCCCCAGCCTTGTCCCACTGCACTGGTATCCATAGAACTACACATACTGACCCCCAGCCTTGTCCCACTGCACTGGTATCCATAGAATCACATATATTGACCCCCAGCCTTGTCCTACTGCACTGGTATCCATAGAACCACACATACTGACGCCCAGCCTTGTCCTACTGCACTGGTATACATAGAACCACACACACTGACCCCCAGCCTTGTCACACTGCACTGGTATCCATAGAATCACACATACTGACCCCCAGCCTTGTCCCACTGCACTGGTATCCATAGAACTACACATACTGACCCCCAGCCTTGTCCCACTGCACTGGTATCCATAGAACCACACATACTGACCCTCAGCCTTGTCCCATTGCACTGGTATCCGTAGAATTACACATACTGACCCTCAGCCTTGTCCCACTGCACTGGTATCCATAGAATCACACATACTGACCCCCAGCCTTGTCACATTGCACTGGTATCCATAGAACCACACATACTGACCTCCAGCCTTGTCCTACTGCACTGGTATCCATAGAATCACACATACTGACCCCCAGCCTTGTCCTACTGCACTGGTATCCATAGAACCACACATACTAACACCCAGCCTTGTCCCACTGCACTGGTATCCATAGAATCACACATACTGACCCCCAGCCGTGTCTCACCGCGTTGGTATCCATAGAACCACACATACTTACCCTCAGCCTTGTCCTACTGAACTGGTATCCATAGAATCACACATACTGACACCCAGCCTTGTTCCACTGCACTGGTATCCATAGAATCACACATACTGACCCCCATCCTTGTCTCACCGCGTTGGTATCCATAGAACCACACATACTGACCCCCAGCCTTGTCCCACTGCCCTGGTATCCATAGAACCACACATACTGACCCCAGACTTGTCCTACTGCACTGGTATCCATAGAATCACATATACTGACCCCAGAGCCTTGTCCAACTGCACTGGTATACATAGAACCACACATACTGATCCCAGTCTTGTCCCACTGCACTGGTATCCATAGAACCACACATACTGTGTCCAATCCTTGTCCCACTACACTGGTATCCATAGAACCACACATACTGACCCCCAGCCTTGTCCTACTGCACTGGTATCCATAGAATCACACATACTGACCCCAGAGCCTTGTCCAACTGCACTGGTATCCATAGAACCACACATACTGCCCCCCAGCCTTGTCCTACTGCATTGGTATCCATAGAATCACACATACTGACCCCAGAGCCTTGTCCAACTGCACTGGTATCCATAGAACCACACATACTGACCCCAGTCTTGTCCCACTGCACTGGAATCCATAGAACCACACATACTTATCCCCAGCCTTGTCCCACTGCACTGGAATCCATAGAACTACACATACTGACCCCCAGCCTTGTCCACTGTAGTGGTATCCATAGAACCACACATACTGACCCCCAGCCTTGTCCAACTGCACTGGTATCCATAGAACCACACATACTGACCCCCAGCCTTGTCCCATTGCACTGGTATCCATAGAATCACACATACTGACCCCCATCCTTGTCTCACCGCGTTGGTATCCATAGAACCACACCTACTTACCCTCAGCCTTGTCCAACTGCACTGGTATCCATAGAACCACACATACTGACCCCCAGCCTTGTCCTACTGCACTGGTATCCATAGAATCACACATACTGATCCCAGAGCCTTGTCCAACTGCACTGGTATCCATAGAACCACACATATTGACCCCAGTCTTGTCCCACTGCACTGGGATCCATAGAACCACACATACTGTCCCCAATCCTTGTCCCACTGCACTGGTATCCATAGAACCACACATACTGACCCCCAGCCTTGTCCTACTGCACTGGTATCCATAGAATCACACATACTGACCCCCAGCCTTGTCCAACTGCACTGATATCCATAGTACTACACATACTGACCCCCATCCTTGTCACACTGCACTGGTATCCATAGAACCACACATACTGACCTCCAGCCTTGTCCTACTGCACTGGTATCCATAGAATCACACATACTGACCCCCAGCCTTGTCACACTGTACTGGTATCCATAGATCCACACATACTGACCCCCAGTCTTGTCCCACTGCACTGATATCCATAGTACTACACATACTGACCCCCAGCCTTGTCACACTGCACTGGTATCCATAGAACCACACATACTGACCTCCAGCCTTGTCCTACTGCACTGGTATCCATAGAATCACACATACTGACCCCCAGCCTTGTCCTACTGCACTGGTATCCATAGAACCACACATACTAACACCCAGCCCTGTCCCACTGCACTGGTATCCATAGAATCACACATACTGACCCTCAGCCTTGTCCCACAGCACTGCTATCCATAGACCCACACATACTGACCCCCATCCTTGTCTCACCGCGTTGGTATCCATAGAACCACACCTACTTACCCTCAGCCTTGTCCAACTGCACTGGTATCCATAGAACCACACATACTGACCCCAGCCTTGTCCAACTGCACTGGTATCCATAGAACCACACATACTGACCCCAGAGCCTTGTCCAACTGCACTGGTATCCATAGAACCACACATACTGACCCCAGTCTTGTCCCACTGCACTGGTATCCATAGAACCACACATACTGTCCCCAATCCTTGTCCCACTGCACTGGTATCCATAGAACCACACATACTGTCCCCAATCCTTGACCTACTGCACTGGTATCCATAGAATCACACATACTGACCCCAGAGCCTTGTCCAACTTCACTGGTATCCATAGAACCACACATACTGACCCCAGTCTTGTCCCACTGCACTGGAATCAATAGAACTACACAAACTGACCCCCAGCCTTGTCCACTGTAGTGGTATCCATAGAACCACACATACTGACCCCCAGCCTTGTCCAACTGCACTGGTATCCATAGAACCACACATACTGACCCCCAGCCTTGTCCCATTGCACTGGTATCCATAGAATCACACATACTGACCCCCATCCTTGTCTCACCGCGTTGGTATCCATAGAACCACACATACTGACCACCAGCCTTGTCCTACTGCACTGGTATCCATAGAACCACACATGCTGACCCCCAGCCTTGTCCTACTGCACTGGTATCCATAGAATCACACATACTGATCCCAGAGCCTTGTCCAACTGCACTGGTATCCATAGAACCACACATACTGACCCCAGTCTTGTCCCACTGCACTGGGATCCATAGAACCACACATACTGTCCCCAATCCTTGTCCCACTGCACTGGTATACATAGAACCACACATACTGACCCCCAGCCTTGTCCTACTGCACTGGTATCCATAGAATCACACATACTGACCCCAGAGCCTTGTCCAACTTCACTGGTATCCATAGAACCACACATACTGACCCCAGTCTTGTCCCACTGCACTGGAATCCATAGAACTACACATACTGACCCCCAGCCTTGTCCACTGTAGTGGTATCCATAGAACCACACATACTGACCCCCAGCCTTGTCCAACTGCACTGGTAGCCACATAACTACACATACTGACCCTCAACCTTGTCCCACTGCACTGGTATCCATAGAACCACACATACTGACCCCCAGCCTTGTCCTACTGCACTGGTATCCATAGAATCACACATACTGACACCCAGCCTTGTCCCACTGCACTGGTATCCATAGAACCACACATACTGACCTTCAGTTTTGTCCCACTGCAGTGGTAGACATAGACCCACACATACTGACCCCCAGCCTTGTCCCACTGCACTGGTAGACATAGAACCACATATACTGACCCCCAGCCTTGTCCCATTGCACTGGTATCCATAGAATCACACATACTGACCCTCAGCCTTGTCTCATTGCATTGGTATCCATAGAATCACACATACTGACCTTCAGCCTTGTCCCATGCACTGGTATCCATAGAATCACACATACTGTCCCCAATCCTTGTCCCACTGCACTGGTATCCATAGAACCACACATACTGACCCCCAGCCTTGTCCTACTGCACTGGTATCCATAGAATCACACATACTGACCCCCAGCCTTGTCCAACTGCACTGATATCCATAGAACCACACGTACTGATCCCCAACCTTGTCCCACTGCACTGGTATCCATAGAATCACACATACTGAACCCCAGCCTTGTCACACTGTACTGGTATCCATAGATCCACACATACTGACCCCCAGTCTTGTCCCACTGCACTGATATCCATAGTACTACACATACTGACCCCCAGCCTTGTCACACTGCACTTGTATCCATAGAACCACACATACTGACCTCCAGCCTTGTCCTACTGCACTGGTATCCATAGAATCACACATGCTGACCCCCAGCCTTGTCCTACTGCACTGGTATCCATAGAACCACACATACTAACACCCAGCCTTGTCCCACTGCACTGGTATCCATAGAATCACACATACTGACCCCCAGCCGTGTCTCACCGCGTTGGTATCCATAGAACCACACATACTTACCCTCAGCCTTGTCCAACTGCAGTGGTATCCGTAGAACCACACATACTGACCCCAGCCTTGTCCTACTGCACTGGTATCCATAGAATCACACATACTGACACCCAGCCTTGTCCTACTGCACTGGTATCCATAGAACCACACATACTGTCCCCAATCCTTGTCCCACTGCACTGGTATCCATAGAACCACACATACTGACCCCAGTCTTGTCCCACTGCACTGGTATCCATAGAACCACACATACTGTCCCCAATCCTTGTCCTACTGCACTGGTATCCATAGAATCACACATACTGACCCCAGAGCCTTGTCCAACTTCACTGGTATCCATAGAACCACACATACTGACCCCAGTCTTGTCCCACTGCACTGGAATCCATAGAACTACACATAATGACCCCCAGCCTTGTCCCATTGCACTGGTATCCATAGAATCACACATACTGACCCCCATCCTTGTCTCACCGCATTGGTATCCATATTTCCACACATACTGACCCCCAGCCTTGTCCAACTGCACTGGTATCCATAGAACCACACATATTGACCACCAGCCTTGTCCAACTGCACTGGTATCCATAGAACCACACATACTGACCTCCAGCCTTGTCCCATTGCACTGGTATCCATAGAATCACACATACTGACCCCCATCCTTGTCTCACCACGTTGGTATCCATAGAACCACACATACTGACCACCAGCCTTGTCCTACTGCACTGGTATCCATAGAACCACACATGCTGACCCCCAGCCTTGTCCTACTGCACTGGTATCCATAGAATCACACATACTGATCCCAGAGCCTTGTCCAACTGCACTGGTATCCATAGAACCACACATACTGACCCCAGTCTTGTCCCACTGCACTGGGATCCATTGAACCACACATACTGTCCCCAATCCTTGTCCAACTTCACTGGTATCCATAGAACCACACATACTGACCCCAGTCTTGTCCCACTGCACTGGAATCCATAGAACTACACATACTGACCCCCAGCCTTGTCCACTGTAGTGGTATCCATAGAACCACACATACTGACCCCCAGCCTTGTCCAACTGCACTGGTAGCCACATAACTATACATACTGACCCTCAACCTTGTCCCACTGCACTGGTATCCATAGAACCACACATACTGACCCCCCAGCCTTGTCCTACTGCACTGGTATCCATAGAATCACACATACTGACACCCAGCCTTGTCCCACTGCACTGGTATCCATAGAACCACACATACTGACCTTCAGTTTTGTCCCACTGCACTGGTAGACATAGACCCACAGATACTGACCCCAGCCTTGTCCTACTGCACTGGTATCCATAGAATCACACATACTGACCTCCAGCCTTGTCCTACTGCACTGGTATCCATATAACTACACATACTGACCCTCAGCCTTGTCTCATTGCATTGGTATCCATAGAATCACACATACTGACCTTCAGCCTTGTCCCATGCACTGGTATCCATAGAATCACACATACTGATACCCAGCCTTGTCCCACTGTATTGGTATCCAGAGAACCACACACACTAACCCTCAGCCTTGTCTCACTGCACTGGTATCCATAGAATCATACATACTGTCCCCCAGCCTTGTCCCACTGCATTGGTATCCATAGAATCACACATACTGACCCTCAGCCTTGCCCACCTGCATTGTTATCCATAGAATCACAGATACTGACCGCCAGCCTTGTCTCACTGCCCTGGTATCCATAGAATCATACATACTGATGCCCAGCCTTGTCCCACTGCACTGGTATCTATGGAATCACACATACTGACCCCCCGGCCTCACCGTACTACACTAGTATCCATAGAACCACACAAACTGACCCCAGCCTTGTACCACTCTGAAATACACATACTGACCTCCCAGTCTTGTCCCACTGCACTGGTATCCATAAAACTATACAATCTGACCTTACAGGTTTGTCCAATTTGTAGCAATATTAGCATACTTACTAACCTCCCTGAGCTTTCTCCAAGTGGACTGGTAGCCACTGAGCTACACACACTGACCTCCAAGACTTGTCTCACTGCCCTGGTATCCATAGAATCATACATACTGATGCCCAGCCTTGTCCCACTACACTGGTATCCATAGAACCACATATACTGTCCCCCAGTCTTGTCCCACTGCACTGGTATCCATAAAACTACACATACTGACCCCCCGGCCTCACCTTACTACACTAGTATCCACAGAACCACACAAACTGACCCCAGCCTTGTACCACTCTGAAATACACATACTGTCCCCCCAGCCTTGTCCTACTGCACTGGCATCCATAGAATCACACATACTGATCCCAGAGCCTTGTCCAACTGCACTGGTATCCATAGAACCACACATACTGACCCCAGTCTTGTCCCACTGCACTGGGATCCATAGAACCACACATACTGTCCCCAATCCTTGTCCCACTGCACTGGTATCCATAGAACCACACATACTGACCCCCAGCCTTGTCCTACTGCACTGGTATCCATAGAATCACACATACTGACCCCAGAGCCTTGTCCAACTTCACTGGTATCCATAGAACCACACATACTGACCCCCAGCCTTGTCCCACTGCACTGGTATCCATAGAATCACACATACTGACCCCCAGCCTTGTCACACTGTACTGGTATCCATAGATCCACACATACTGACCCCCAGTCTTGTCCCACTGCACTGATATCTATAGTACTACACATACTGACCCCCAGCCTTGTCACACTGCCCTTGTATCCATAGAACCACATATACTGACCTCCAGCCTTGTCCCACTGCACTGGTATCCATAGAATCACACATACTGACCCCCAGCCGTGTCTCACCGCGTTGGTATCCATAGAACCACACATACTTACCCTCAGCCTTGTCCAACTGCACTGGTATCCATAGAACCACACATACTGACCCCAGCCTTGTCCTACTGCACTGGTATCCATAGAATCACACATACTGACCTTCAGTTTTGTCCCACTGCACTGGTAGACATAAACCCACACATACTGACCCCCATCCTTGTCTCACCTCGTTGGTATCCATAGAACCACACCTACTTACCCTCAGCCTTGTCCAACTGCACTGGTATCCATAGAACCACACATACTGACCCCAGAGCCTTGTCCAACTGCACTGGTATCCATAGAACCACACATACTGACCCCAGTCTTGTCCCACTGCACTGGTATCCATAGAACCACACATACTGTCCCCAATCCTTGTCCCACTGCACTGGTATCCATAGAACCACACATACTGTCCCCAATCCTTGTCCTACTGCACTGGTATCCATAGAATCACACATACTGACCCCAGAGCCTTGTCCAACTTCACTGGTATCCATAGAACCACACATACTGACCCCAGTCTTGTCCCACTGCACTGGAATCCATAGAACCACACATACTGACCCCCAGCCTTGTCCGTTGTAGTGGTATCCATAGAACCACACTTACTGACCCCCAGCCTTGTCCAACTGCACTGGTATCCATAGAACCACACATACTGACCCCCAGCCTTGTCCCATTGCACTGGTATCCATAGAATCACACATACTGACCCCCATCCTTGTCTCACCGCGTTGGTATCCATAGAACCACACATACTGACCACCAGCCTTGTCCTACTGCACTGGTATCCATAGAACCACACATGCTGACCCCCAGCCTTGTCCTACTGCACTGGTATCCATAGAATCACACATACTGATCCCAGAGCCTTGTCCAACTGCACTGGTATCCATAGAACCACACATACTGACCCCAGTCTTGTCCCACTGCACTGGGATCCATAGAACCACACATACTGTCCCCAATCCTTGTCCCACTGCACTGGTATCCATAGAATCACAAATACTGACCTTCAGCCTTGTCCCATGCACTGGTATCCATAGAATCACACATACTGATACCCAGCCTTGTCCCACTGCATTGGTATCCAGAGAACCACACACACTAACCCTCAGCCTTGTCCCACTGCACTGGTATCCATAGAATCATACATACTGTCCCCCAGCCTTGTCCCACTGCATTGGTATCCATAGAATCACACATACTGACCCTCAGCCTTGCCCACCTGCATTGTTATCCATAGAATCACAGATACTGACCCCCAGCCTTGTCTCACTGCCCTGGTATCCATAGAATCATACATACTGATGCCCAGCCTTGTCCCACTGCACTGGTATCCATAGAACCACACATACTGTCCCCCAGTCTTGTCCCACTGCACTGGTATCTATGGAATCACACATACTGACCCTCCGGCCTCACCTTACTACACTAGTATCCATAGAACCACACAAACTGACCCCAGCCTTGTACCACTCTGAAATACACATACTGACCCCCCAGTCTTGTCCCACTGCACTGGTATCCATAAAACTATACAATCTGACCTTACAGGTTTGTCCAATTTGTAGCAATATTAGCATACTTACTAACCTCCCTGAGCTTTCTCCAAGTGGACTGGTAGCCACTGAGCTACACACACTGACCTCCAAGACTTGTCTGACAGTAGCCATAAAACCATACATGCTCACCACAAGACTTGTTCCACAGTAGTCATAGAACCACAAATACTGACCCCCGGTATTGTCCCACAGTAGCCATAGAACCACACATACTGACCCCCCTCCCTGCCTTATCCCACTGCACTGGTAGGCAGAGAACTAAACATATGTATCTTAAGCCTTGTTCCAGTGAACTGGTAGGCATAGAACCACACATTTTGACCTCCAGCCTTGTTCCAGTGCACTGGAACTTCTCATTTTGATCCCCAGCCTTGCCCCACTGTAGCCTTAGAATCACTTATATTTAGCCCTTCAGCTTTGTCTAAATATAGCCACAGATCCACACATTTTGACCCCAGGCTTGTCTGATGGTAGCCACAGAACCACATATACTGAACCCCAGCCTTGTCTCACTGCACTGGTAGTCATAGAACCACTGTGTATATGTTTGTGTGTGTGTATATGTTTGTTTGTGTGTGTGTGTGTGTGTATGTGAATGTGTGTATTCAAATGAATTATTGTGTGCACAGATCAGAATCTGTTTGTTTGTGTCTTTGCCTGTGGATCGGTTTATGTGTACATATATATGTGTGTGTGTAAATTGGTTTGGTGTGTGCATGTTTGTGTGCCCTTGTCTTTGTGTCTGTGCCAGTGTGTATAAGTTTGTGCGTATCACTGTGAGTGTGCATGTGTCTTTATGTGTGTGTATGAGAGTGCATACATGTTTGTGTATGTCTGTGTATAGTTGTCTGTGTCTAAACAGTAGGGATGGGCAAATATTTTTACCTCAAACCAAAATCTGTAAAAAAGACACTTCCCCCACCAGCAAATTTCCTGCAAAAGTGCTGTTTTACTGCTTTTTTCACATAGCTCATTGCATTGAATCAACGGGAAGACGGAATTTCTCCCCACCACATGAAAGTTTTCTCTACTTTTCTAAAGCCATATAAATGGGTGTCAGGCTCTCACAGCATGTCATTCTGTGTTTATGGGAGGAGAAAGCAGCACATTTTTGTGCTAGAGAAGACAGGCAAATAAAGGGGAATTGAAGCTTAATTTAGGGAGTCTTTTATGTAGGATGTTTGTTCTCTGTATTAGGGGAGTCTGGGGGCACTCAGGGGGAAATTCAGTTTGACTGACTGGCAAGACATAAGCAGCTATGATCCAAACTCCTTCCTGATCTTACTGTTATTATCACTGTGTTGGACTTATCTGGAGATGTACAAAGGGAGCAAATGAGGTTGACCCCAAATACCCCAACATTCTGTCTGACTGATTTGATTTGAAAGACACAGGCAGCTGCAGTCCAAGCAATTTCCTGGCTGATCTTGTTGTTATTGTCTCTGTGCTGGAGAAGTCTGAGGAAAGAAGTTGTTGATTTTATTTTTTTTCGTTATAATTTCTTTTTTCAGATTGTGATATATATATATATATATATATATATATATATATATATATAGATAGATAGATAGATAGATAGATAGATAGATAGATAGATAGAGATATATAAGTCCTTATGACTAGTGTTGAGCGAGCATGCTCGGCCGATGCTCGGATCGGCTCGAGCATCGCTCTGCTCGGCACATGGCGGTACTCGTACGAGTACCGCATGTGCTCGCCCGCCATGTTCGGGTCTCCTCCCCGCACGTTTTGCGGCTGCTGCGCAGCCAATAAACGTGCAGGGAGGCTCTGACATCGGTGTAATGCCAGCAGCCATGTTGGCTGCTGGCATTACACTGATTGGCTGGCCAGAACCCGTGGTCGGGTGCTGTATAGCACCTGACCAGCGAGTTCGGCTCAGTCTTAGCCAGGGAGAGCTGAGGATAGGAAGGGAAAGTCAGTGTAGGGAGGAAAAAAAGGAAAATTGTGAAAAAAAAGAACCAAAAGTCCTTTTTAGGACTACTGTGTGTGGGGGCAGCAGGTTATTTTGTGTGGGGGGAAAAAAAAAAAAAAAAAAAATATATATATATATATATATATATATTCTGTTTAGTGTGCAAAGTTGCAGATTAGAGCACATTCTGTTTAGTGTGCACAGTTGTAGATTAGAGCACATTCCATTCAGTGTGCATCGCCGCAGTTTAGCAGCACATTCTGTGTACTGTGCAGAGTTGCAGAATAGGAAGAAATACTGTTAAGTCTTCAAACTAAAATATCAAAGTCACATATTCCATTCAGTGTGCGTCGCCGCAGTTTAGCAGCACATTCTGTGTACTGTGCAGAGTTGCAGAATAGGAAGAAATACTGTTAAGTCTTCAAACTAAAATATCAAAGTGACATATTCCATTCAGTGTGCTTCGCCGCAGTTTAGCAGCACATTCTGTGTACTGTGCAGAGTTGCAGAATAGGAAGAAATACTGTTAAGTCTTCAAACTAAAATATCAAAGTCACATATTCCATTCAGTGTGCTTCGCCGCAGTGTAGCAGCACCTTCTGTGTACTGTGCAGAGTTGCAGAATAGGAAGAAATACTGTTAAGTCTTCAAACTAAAATATCAAAGTCACATATTCCATTCAGTGTGCTTCGCCGCAGTGTAGCAGCACATTCTGTGTACTGTGCAGAGTTGCAGAATAGGAAGAAATACTGTTAAGTCTTCAAACTAAAATATCAAAGTCACATATTCCATTCAGTGTGTGTCACCGCAGTTTAGCAGCCTATTCTGTGTACTCTGCACAGTTGCAGAATAGGAAGAAATACTGTTAAGTTTTCAAACTCAAATATTAAAGTCACATATTCCATTCTGTGTTCGTCACCGCAGTTTAGCAGCCTATTCTGTGTACTCTGCACAGTTGCAGAATAGGAAGAAATACTGTTAAGTTTTCAAACTCAAATATTAAAGTCACATATTCTATTCTGTGTTCGTCACCGCAGTTTAGCAGCCTATTCTGTGTACTCTGCACAGTTGCAGAATAGGAAGAAATACTGTTAAGTTTTCAAACTCAAATATTAAAGTCACATATTCCATTCAGTGTGTGTCACCGCAGTTTAGCAGCCTATTTTGTGTACTCTGCACAGTTGCAGAATAGGAAGAAATACTGTTAAGTCTTCAAACTCAAATATTAAAGTCACATATTCCATTCAGTGTGTGTCACCGCAGTTTAGCAGCCTATTCTGTGTACTCTGCACAGTTGCAGAATAGGAAGAAATACTGTTAAGTCTTCAAACTCAAATATTAAAGTCACATATTCCATTCAGTGTGTGTCACCGCAGTTTAGCAGCCTATTCTGTGTACTCTGCACAGTTGCAGAATAGGAAGAAATACTGTTAAGTTTTCAAACTCAAATATTAAAGTCACATATTCTATTCTGTGTTCGTCACCGCAGTTTAGCAGCCTATTCTGTGTACTCTGCACAGTTGCAGAATAGGAAGAAATACTGTTAAGTTTTCAAACTCAAATATTAAAGTCACATATTCTATTCTGTGTTCGTCACCGCAGTTTAGCAGCCTATTCTGTGTACTCTGCACAGTTGCAGAATAGGAAGAAATACTGTTAAGTTTTCAAACTCAAATATTAAAGTCACATATTCCATTCAGTGTGTGTCACCGCAGTTTAGCAGCCTATTCTGTGTACTCTGCACAGTTGCAGAATAGGAAGAAATACTGTTAAGTCTTCAAACTAAAATATCAAAGTCACATATTCCATTCAGTGTGTGTCACCGCAGTTTAGCAGCCTATTCTGTGTACTCTGCACAGTTGCAGAATAGGAAGAAATACTGTTAAGTCTTCAAACTAAAATATCAAAGTCACATATTCCATTCAGTGTGCTTCGCCGCAGTGTAGCAGCACCTTCTGAGTACTGTGCAGAGTTGCAGAATAGGAAGAAATACTGTTAAGTCTTCAAACTAAAATATCAAAGTCACATATTCCATTCAGTGTGCTTCGCCGCAGTGTAGCAGCACATTCTGTGTACTGTGCAGAGTTGCAGAATAGGAAGAAATACTGTTAAGTCTTCAAACTAAAATATCAAAGTCACATATTCCATTCAGTGTGTGTCACCGCAGTTTAGCAGCCTATTCTGTGTACTCTGCACAGTTGCAGAATAGGAAGAAATACTGTTAAGTTTTCAAACTCAAATATTAAAGTCACATATTCCATTCAGTGTGTGTCACCGCAGTTTAGCAGCCTATTCTGTGTACTCTGCACAGTTGCAGAATAGGAAGAAATACTGTTAAGTCTTCAAACTCAAATATTAAAGTCACATATTCCATTCAGTGTGTGTCACCGCAGTTTAGCAGCCTATTCTGTGTACTCTGCACAGTTGCAGAATAGGAAGAAATACTGTTAAGTTTTCAAACTCAAATATTAAAGTCACATATTCCATTCAGTGTGTGTCACCGCAGTTTAGCAGCCTATTCTGTGTACTCTGCACAGTTGCAGAATAGGAAGAAATACTGTTAAGTCTTCAAACTCAAATATTAAAGTCACATATTCCATTCAGTGTGTGTCACCGCAGTTTAGCAGCCTATTCTGTGTACTCTGCACAGTTGCAGAATAGGAAGAAATACTGTTAAGTTTTCAAACTCAAATATTAAAGTCACATATTCCATTCAGTGTGTGTCACCGCAGTTTAGCAGCCTATTCTGTGTACTCTGCACAGTTGCAGAATAGGAAGAAATACTGTTAAGTCTTCAAACTCAAATATTAAAGTCACATATTTCATTCAGTGTGTGTCACCGCAGTTTAGCAGCCTATTCTGTGTACTCTGCACAGTTGCAGAATAGGAAGAAATACTGTTAAGTTTTCAAACTCAAATATTAAAGTCACATATTCCGTGTAAGATGAAGAAGGCGGGTAAAAAGGGACGGGGAAGTGGACGTGATCCTGATAGTTCAGGGCGCGGGTCAGGACGCGGAGAAACTGTGCCTGGTGCCAGAGCACAAGAAAGAAAGACATCCACCATACCTAGCTTCATGTCTAATTTTACAGGGCGTCGCAGGACATCACTCTCGAGGTCCGACCACTGTGAACAGGTGGTCGGTTGGATGACAGCTGATACTGCTTCCAGTCGGTTAAGCACCACCCTGTCTTCCACCAAGTCCACTCTCAGTAGCCAAGAGTCTGGTCAACATAATCCTCACTCTGATCATCCTTCCTCCCACCATACACGGTCTGGTCAAAGAAGTGATCCCACACTGGGATATAGTGAGGAGCTCGTCTCATCACCAATCCTTCATTTGACCCTCTCTCCAAGCACGCTTGCAGAGGAACATGACATCTTGTGCCCTGATTCACAACCTCTAGAGGGTACCCAATCACAAGAAGATGACAGATGTGAACGGCATTTAAGGTCAAAGGAAGTAGTGGATGATGATGATGATGATGAGACACAGTTGCCATTAAATCAACCACTATTTCCGTCTCAAGACCTTGTTGAGGAGAATGTTATACAGTTGTCAATGACTGAGTATGTGGTGGGATCAAGACATGAGGAGGATGATCAGAGTGAGGAAGTGGAGGAGGACTTGGTGGACGATGAGGTGACTGACCCCACCTGGGAAGGTGTAGAGCCGAGCGATGACAGCAGTCCTGAGGGTGAGCCATCTGCAGCACCGCAACAGGCTGGAAGAGGCAGTGGTGTGGCTACAGAAAGAAGGCGGACCGCACCAAACCGGCCCGCAAATGTTCCACGGAGCACCCCCTTGCGTAAATCTACCTTGCCAAAGGGTAGGTGTTCCGCGGTATGGCGTTTTTTTAAGGAAAGTGCGGACGACAAAAGAATTGTAGTTTGCAACCTGTGCCACACCAGAATGAGCCGAGGCATGAACACTAGAAACCTCACCACCACCAGCATGATCCGACACATGGCATCCAAGCACCGTAGTAAGTGGGAGGAACGCCTGGATCGCCCATCTGTGTCTGCAGGCCACACCACTGCCTCCTCTTCCCCTGTTTTCGGTGCCGGCCAATCGCCTGTCGAAGGCGCAGGTCCGTATACCTCCCGCCCTGCACCTGTAGCATCTGAAGCACCATCAGCGACCACATCCACTTCCCTGTCCCAGCGCAGCGTCCAAATGTCGTTACCCCAGGCATTTGAGCGCAAGCGAAAATACCCAGCCACCCACCCACAGGCCATAGCACTAACCTCACACCTTTCCAAATTACTGGCCATCGAAATGCTGCCATTTAGGCTTGTGGAGACTGAGTCCTTCCGCAGCCTGATGGCAGCAGCTGTCCCTCGGTACGCGGTCCCCAGCCGCCACTACTTTTCCCGGTGTGCCATCCCCGCATTACACCACCATGTGTCCCGTAACATCACCCGTGCCCTGACCAACGCAGTTACTGGGAAGGTCCACTTAACGACTGACACATGGACAAGTGCTTGTGGCCAGGGACGCTACATTTCCCTGACGGCACACTGGGTGAATGTCGTGGAGGCTGGGAGCGACTCGGACCCTGGGATGGCACGGGTGCTACCCACGCCGAGGATTGCGGGCCCTACCTCCATCAGGGTTTCCGACAGCACCTACGTTATTGGCTCCTCCTCCTCCGTTTCCACCTCCGAATTCTCTACACGCAGCGCCACTCCCCCATCAGCCAGTAGCTGGAAGCAGTGTAGCACTGCAGTGGGGAAGCGTCAACAGGCCGTGCTGAAGCTGATCTGCCTTCGGGACAAACAGCACACGGCCTCAGAGCTGTTGCAGGGGATTAGTCACCAGACCGAGCAGTGGCTCTCGCCACTCAACCTGCAACCAGGCATGGTTGTGTGTGATAATGGGCGTAACTTGGTGTCGGCTTTGGAGCTCGGCAAGCTCACACACGTACCATGCCTAGCGCATGTATTTAATTTAGTGGTTCAGCGATTTCTAAAAACCTACCCCAATGTGCATGATCTCTTGACCAAGGTGCGCCGCGTGTGTGCACATTTCCGTAAGTCATCTACAGCTTCGGCCGGCCTGTTGAAGCTGCAGCAGCGCTTACAATTGCCAGCTCACCGGCTGCTGTGTGACGTGAGCACGCGCTGGAACTCCACCTTCCACATGTTGGCCCGGCTTTGTGAGCAGCAGAGGGCAGTAGTGGAGTACCAGCTGTTACACGGTCGTCGCCTCTCCGTTCAAATTCCTGTAATCAGAAGTGAGGAGTGGGAATGGATGTCAGACCTCTGCGAAGTTTTACGCAATTTTGAGGAATCGACACAGATGGTGAGCGGCGATAACGCTATTATCAGTGTAACCATCCCACTTCTGTGTCTACTGAAACGCTCGCTGCTCACAATTAAAACCGACGCTTTGCATGTGGAAGAGGTGGAAATGGGGGAGGAAGAGCTTACACAAGGTGATAGCCAGAGCACCCTCACTTCGTCTTCTCAGCGACAATTGGAGGAGGCGGAGGAGGAGGAGGAGGAAGACACGGTTGCCTCCGCTACAGAGGGTAGCCATGGAACTTTAGTTCCATCTCTTCAGCGTGGGTGGGCAGAAGAGGAGGAAGAGGATGAGGATATTGAGAGTCATCCTCCTGGTGAGGACAGCGAAATCTTGACTGTTGGTACTCTGGCACACATGGCTGACTTTATGTTAGGCTGCCTTTCCCGTGACCCACGCGTTGTACGCATTTTAGACAACACGGATTACTGGGTGTTCACCCTTCTGGACCCCCGCTACAAAGAGAATTTCTCATCTCTCATTCCTCCGGTGGAGAGGACAAGCAAAATGGTGCAATACCAGAAGGTTCTTGTTGAAAAATTGCTCCAAAATTTTCCATCTGACAACGCTGGCGGCAGAGTACGTGCTACCTTGGCCAACCGAGAAGGGGAGAAAAGGGGAGCACACAGCAGTTCCGACAAAGGCAGGGCAACACTCTCCAAGGCGTGGGACACCTTCATGACACCCCGCCAGCACCCTCACCCTGATGCGCAGCCTAGTGTCACAAGGAGGGAAAAGTTTTGGAAGATGGTGAAGGAGTACGTAGCAGACCGTGTCAGCGTCCTCAATGATCCCTCTGTGCCTTACAACTACTGGGTGTCCAAGCTGGACACGTGGTATGAACTGGCACTCTACGCCTTGGAGGTGCTGGCCTGCCCTGCCGCCAGCGTTCTGTCTGAGCGGGTATTTAGTGCTGCTGGTGGCATCATAACAGATAAGCGTATCCGCCTTTCCACCGACAATGCTGATAGGTTGACACTTATAAAAATGAACAAGGCCTGGATTTCCCCTGACTTCTCCACTCCACTGGAGGAAAGCCCCGGGGGAACATAAACTCACTTTATATATGTTATTTACAATGATGGGAATACTCTGTATTCCCATTCACCCCTTCCACCCAAAAAACGGGTATATGGTTGACTCTTAATCTTCTCATCCTCCTCCTCCTCTTCCATATGCCCTGTGCTATAATTTTTATATAGGGCCAGCTCACCAGCGGGCCCTGTGATATAATTTTTATATAGGGCCAGCTCACCAGCGGGCCCTGTTTGACAATTTTTATATAGGTCAGCTCACCAGCGGGCCTTCTCATATAATGTTTTATTGGGTCAGCTCTCTAGCGGGCCCTCTCATATAATGTTTTATAGCGTCAGCTCACTAGCGGGCCTTCGCATATAATGTTTTATAGCGTCAGCTCACTAGCGGGCCTTCGCATATAATATTTTATAGCGTCAGCTCACTAGCGGGCCTTCGCATATAATGTTTAGGATGGTCAGCTCTGCAGCAGACCCTCACCCATAATGTTTTAGATGGTCAGCTCAGCGCACGTTTCCCTCTTAATCATGGCCTCAGTTCAATAAAATCAAGGAAATTTTTGGGAGAATTTGCCTCTGCACACGTTTCCCTCTTAATCATGGCCTCAGTTCAGAAAATCAAGGAAATTTTTGGGAGAATTTGCCTCTGCGCACGTTTCCCTCTTAATCATGGCCTCACTTCAGAAAATCAAGGAAATTTTTGGGATAATTTGCCTCTGCGCACGTTTCCCTCTTTATCATGGCCTCACTTCAGAAAATCAAGGAAATTTTTGGGAGAATTTGCAGATGATATACAAGTAAATATACAGCAAATATTGTTTGGTAACAATTTTTCGCCTAAAGTCGTTTTTATTTTCCTTTTTGTGTGTTTTATGGTCAGTCTGTAAAAATGGCGTACTACGGGCGAAAGATCGTTCCCAGCAGCGATGTTGGAGTCCAAGATGCATCCAGACATCCTCCCTATGCTGTCCCTGAACCATTTCTGTGGTGTTTCCATCCTTTTCTGCCCTTTTCCTATGGACCAGGCACCCTCCCCTCATCAGAGCAGGGGGTGCCTGGTGTAATGCTCGAGTCCTCCCATTGACTTCAATGGGGCTCGGGTGCTCGGCCGAGCACTCGAGCCTCAGGGGGTGCTCGGTCAGAGCACCCGAACACCCGAGCATTGGGGTGCTCGCTCATCACTACTTATGACTGCTCATTTTTGGGTTGTTATCTAATATATATATATAAGGTGACAGACAGCTGACTGGGACCCTGACGAGAGCTGTGTGACTGAGGCAGACTTGTTATATGGCAGACAAGTTTGAGAACTTTGTTGAGGGCCAATGTAAGACATCACACTCCATCAGGTCCCTTGTTTACTGTAGAGTAAAAACACACATAGTAGTTGAGTAATGTCCAACAAAAGCACAAGGGGCAGGGGGAAGGAGGAGCAGTGCAGGGACGTGGGAGTAAAGTGGCAGTTCAAAAACTGACTGCAGCCATGGCTGCTGCAGGGTATGCAATAAATGATGATGATCCCTCTCCACCTGGGGAGGATGCAGTTTATTAAGGTCATACTAAAAGTTTCAACACCACTAGCACCAATACTATAAAAAAAAAAAAAAAAAAAAATATATATATGTATATATATATATATATATATATATATATATATATATATATATATATATATGAGAAGAACATTGAAGATGGCAACGAGTTGCATTCTAGTGTTGATGATGGCAATGGCATTATGGAGGAAAGTGTAACAGCGTAACCAACTGCTGCATCTGATAGAGAGACAAACATACGCCAAAACACCTGTCCTCATAGTAGTGAAAGTAAAAGTAAAAAGAAGTTGTTTGTCACCTCTAAAATAGAAATATAAGGGAAAAAAGCAGTGGGTAATGCTGAGGATGACCTAATGATGACTGATGATGAGGATGATGAGGATCTAGAATATATCCATCCAGCATCCTGGGTGAGAGTGAGAGAGATGATGACGTGATCAGAAAGTTAGCAGAAAGTAAAAAGGCTGAATCTTCCACCACTGAAAAGAAACACTGTGCCTGTGTATAAACTGAGAAAACCATTGGAAACTCTCACCCTGGACAAGCTGTCGAAAGTATCCAGGAAATGAAAGGGTTAATAGGAGAACCAATTAGGATGGATATCTTCACATAAATAGATAAAATTACATTTTGAGATCTTTACATTATATTAGGTATTGACACGCTACTTCACAGTAACGAATTGATTAAAATAATCAATCCCGCATATCTGTGCAAAAATATATTGAATTTATTTAAGTAAAATATACCTTATATAAAGGGTAAATAACAATGATATAAATGAGTGATCAGCAATTACAATAGATTTATAGTAACTCAAACCACAATTATCAGCATTAGGATTACCAGCAATTGAAGGGTTAACTACACATAGGTATATTCAGAGGTATTAGATAACAAAAAATTGCACTCAGCAGCATAGAAAAGGATAATTGATCCTTACAATTAATAAAATACAGTTGGCAGCAGTGTATGTGAATACCTCTGCCCCAGAAACTGTATAAACTATGCTAATTGAGGTTTAAGGTAGGTTGTTAGGTGAGTAAGATTAATATTAAGCCAGGTCCTCTGACAATTATCCTTGTAACATATATAATAACCAAATTTAGAGACTAACTGGAATAAAATTCCATACTTAAATCACTATAATTTAATTATCTACCGATTTCAAATATTGCATACCTTCTGAATAAAACATATAAATTGTAATTAATATAGTCAATCATAGATAATACTAACATATGAGAGTTGGTACCATGTTAGCCGTAGAAATACAGGAGGTAAATATAGTTTTTGATACCTTTTATTGGCTAACTAAGCAGATTTAAATGCAAGCTTTCAAGACCTTAGGTCTCTTCCTCAGGCATGTTATACAGATAAATATGAAAACATCTCTATTAAATACAAGTACACATCACATTGTTTAGCATTGAAATCAGATAAGAGAACTCAATCCAGATCCAGATATCTTTGGTCAGTCAATGGTAAATTGCGCTCTTCCTCTGAGGCTTTAGAGGTATTTACGATGCTCTTGGGTCTGTTGGAAAGGTCAATCAACTAAATTGTATTTTGATAAGAACTCTTTAACTCTATTTAAACCACTACAAATTGCATTAAATTTTAACATTAATTTTACCACACAAAGAAATCCAAAGAAATACCTCAAAATAAATAGACAAATAGCAGTTGAAGGGTTAATAAACAAATTCAAAGAATTCCCCCAGATCAAATATTAGCTATAACAACCTTTCTAGGAACACAATATATTCTAGAAATATCAACAATTACATTAACTAATTTATAAACAAGGATAAATAGATCTCACTTCTATCACTATTGTATTATCTATCTGGCAAAATATAACAATTTACCAATTAATTAATTAATTCTGCTTAATTCAGAACTAATAGAGCCAATATGGCTTATTATAATTGGTCACAACTGGGTGGCAGTCCGATTAAGACAAATTATAAAAAAAATTATGTTTCTTCAAATATAGAAGAAATATATATTTGATTCTGAATTTTGCAGAATTAAAGTAAGGAAAGATATAGTTACCAGTCCAAAGAGTGTTTCTTAATATCTCTTTAACAACCAGCCAGGTACATTTCAGGAAAACAAAGCAGGAATTGAAGAGCCAGGAAACCAAGAGGAAAGACCCCCTTCTCTCTCAAAACTTACATATTTATAATGTAAAATTACCCTTATCAGAATCTCCTCTGATTGGATAGAGATCCATCTCATTATGCAGTGACATCATCAGTATTATCTGATTGGATACTCCTAATCCCTTATTTCCCTATGACATCAAGTATATTTTTATGGCAAAAATTCCAAGCACTAGTAATAATGCAATATAGCCTGGAGATGTTGCTCTTACTCCACATTAAAATTCACACCTAAAATGACACATGATCTGGATTCTGTCATCAGTTAGGGGTTTCACCGGGACAACATATTTCATGTAAATAGGTCACCTATAATCCTATGTCTGAGATTTCACATAAGATTAGAGGTGTTTTCTCTAGACACTGTGTCTACAACTGGCTATCAATGATCATAAAAGTCGCTCAAATATTTCACCCTCATATTGAAGCAAAGAGGCCCCCTTTGTCTAGAAGAATGAGCTAATTTAAACACATTTTAAACACACTTTCAAACAATTCTGCTTTTTAAAATTAACTCTCTACTCTCCACCAGTACAAAGTCTCTGACAAAGCAAAGATTGCAAAATTTACTCAGGAACCTCACAGTCCATGAAGTTCACAGTATGGAGATACTTCACTTAGGATCCAAAAGCTAAGCATGTTGCTATTTGTTGCCTGTGTAAAAATCAAGTGAGCAGGGGGAAAGAAGGCTCACACCTAGGCACCTCCTCTATGAGATACCACCAGGTCTGACTGGGAGAGGCACTATCAGTATGTCAGAGCAGAAGCACTCTGAAAAGTCCCTGGGCCTCTCAGGCACATAATAGAAGTGGTGATGTTATTGATTTGTCAGAAAGTATGCCACTGCCAACAGTTAGTTTCCAAATACCGGCTATGGCTCCTGTTGCACTATGGGTTTGCTATAGGAGATGGAAAGACTCATAGCCTGCCCACACATGCTGCTGCCACCACCTCCTCTAGTCATGTTATTAAAGCAATAAAGTTACAGGGTTCCTCTGCCATGTTCTGCCAACCCACACTGACTGAGTTCATGGGAAGGAGTCAAAAAGTCACAAAAACAATCCCAAAGTAAGCCTGTGGAATGGCAAGGTTGCTAAGATTTTGGCAGTGGACATGCTGCAGTATTCTTTTGTAGAAAACCAAGGCTTCAGAGAACTGATGGCTCCAGCTGGCATATCCAAATCCACAGTTATTTTTCCAGGATGGCTGTGCCAGAATTGTACAAACAGGTAGCTAGTTTGGTGGGAAAAGGGCTGGAAAGTACGTACGGCTAAAAATCCCCCTGACAATAGATATGTGGACAAATGGAAAGAGCACATACTATATGACTGTCAATGATCACTGGTTTTCCCTCCCACCACCACCAGTTGGCCAAATTAGATTATAGCATCAGGTGACAGCCAGTAGTCATGCCTCTGGTTCTGGAAGTTTGTTTAAAAGGCAGCAGAATAGCCCATACCATCATCACACCACCTTGCCCATGCAGAGTTTTGAAAGAAAGTCCCATAAAACCGTTGATGTTTTAAGTCAACTAGAACAAGTGATATAGGAATGGCTTGTACTTCGCTCCTTAAAAGCTGGTTTTGTGTATGCTGCTACCAGCTCCAACATAATCGCTGCTTTGAGAATAGGTGATATGGTGCATGTGACCTGCCTTGTGTTAAGGTTAGCTGTGACCAGATTCCTGGTAGAATAAGAAACCATCAGAGAGATGCTTACTATTGCCCACAAAATCTGTGACAATTTTAGTTGCTCCTACAGCGCACACAACACTCTATATTCCATACGACAATGTAACAACCTGCCCCGTCACCAGCTGATAATGGGGGTACTTCAGCATTTGTATGAGCAGAATAAGGCCATTAGCTAGTACACCATGGAAAACTGGAAGCATGTGGAGGAAGCCTCTTTGTCACCTGGTCAATACCAACTAATGTGCGATATATGTGAGATACTGAAACCCTTTGAGGTGACAACCATTCTAATGAGTCACATAGTGACAGGAATTAGTGAAATTATTCCTCTGATATATTTATTGCAGAAAAAAATGAAGAGCATGGCAGAAGACTCTTTCCATAATGACAACACAGACATGCACCAGCAGGTAAAGGACATGTTAACATGTTTTAAACAAGATCCTCTCCTAGTGTCCATTAAAAACAATGAGGAATACATTCTTGCCACTTTGCTGGATCCCCACTTTAAACACAATATTTCAGGGCAATCAGCAGTTTTTCATAACAAGGAGTCACCACAACAACAAGGAGTCATCAGTAGCATCTCTCTGAGGAATCAGATTCTGTCAAGGAACATAGAGAAATGCTTAATGATCATGTGTAATTGAGTGTAAGTATAACTAGTGTATGGTGAGTTATGTATATGATGAATGTGAGGGTGTATATTTGGAGATGGGTTTGTTGTGTGTATATGCATGTATATGGATTTGAGGGAGAAATATGGGAAAGTTGATGAGTAAAGGGTTGGGGACTGGGGGTAAGCAGGTGAACTGTTTAATGGGAGAAAAAGTGGGAGGATGGTTGATGGGCTGTATTGTGGTCAGATGACTAGAAAACATGAGCTCATTGTAGAAGATCATTATTTTGAACACGGTTTTGAGCCTGAATTTGTGTGAATTTAATTCTCCCCAGCAGAGAAGGAGAATTTGTAAAGAACTGAACAAATTTAAAGCCAATGTGATGTTCTTACAAAAACATTTTTTTCCAGAGATGGTATACCAAAAATATATTATGTCAATTGCTATTTTCATATTTTTTATGAAGAGTTCTAAATATGGAACAGTAGAGTATTAGAGTGATGGTGAAATGATGTTTTTTTGTTATGGATAGGATGAATAGAAGTAGTACTGTATAATCTAGTTGTGTATGGGCAACAAAGAAAGAAACAACTATTTATTTAAAAAAAGTTGTAGCTTGTGGAAAACAAATAACAGATGCATATACTGTAATGCGTCCCAGTATTGAGCAATATGGGACAAGGGACAAAACCATAAGGGGCACGTTTATCTGCTAAGGAGGAGAGATTAGATTGTTTCCCACTTTATGACATATGGAGAGAGACAAAGAATATGCATACTACTCTGAGACTCAAAATTGTTGCTTACACATTGATTTGTTCTTGGTTGAGGCTTTGTGAAAGAGTATGGTTAAAGATATACAACAGGAAATGCAGACTGAGTGACCACTCAGTTGTTATTCTAAGGTTGGCTACTGCACATGACAAATCGAATTGAGGGAATCTTCGAGGTTAAAGAATATACTACTATAATACAAGGAGCTGATACTAAAGAAGAATGAATGTGTAAAATAATTATTTGAGATTTTTATTCATGAGAATACAGCAAAATGGGATGCTCACAAAGCGGTAATGAACGGAAGGTTAACAAGTCTGGCTACTCATTCTGGAAAGATGGAGATGGAATTTCTGTATGAGAAGAATAAAATGAGAAATTCAGAGATTTTAATGAGCAGGATAAAGGTGTGTAAGAATTCAATAGCTTATATAGAGCAGACAAATTCAAAAAGATGAGTGTTGTAATTATCAAATAAAGTAGACCTGTCACCTTGTCTCAAGTTTGCATATCTGAAAACTTCATTATAAACTGCCTTCACGTCACGTCGGACAAAAGACGAGAAAAAGTTTAGGAGATATTCATTCCTACTGCCATATGCTGATAATAATATCAAAGTTTTTAACCAGGCGAATACATTGAGATTGGATTTTAATTATATCTTGAGGTATAGATATTAGCATGAAATAATGTAACGGTACTCATTTTATCTCTCGGAAGGATAAAAGGCTGAGTTGACCCTGTCAATACTAGAACCTACATCACTGAGGTTGAATAGATTCCGCAGCTGGTGCATTAACCACTTTGTGTGGTTTCATATGCTAATGAACCTTTTCACTGCAGTTTAATGTGTTAATTAATCTTTTCATATGCTAATAATTCTTTTTTGCTGCTCTAGGAGGCTTTCAGTTTTCACAGAAATAAAAGTGTGAATATTTCCTAAATTATACATCTGCTGGACTTTTGGCTAATATGAAACGTGTACTTTTGAATGAAGAGACAATAGGTGTAGCAATCTTTTAGCTATAAAGGTGCTTAGTAGAAAGAAGGATTACAAAATTGGTAAGAAAAGGGATAACATGGGTAGGCAGGTAAAATCTGTGAAGGAATGGTACATGTCTTTGCTAAATGTTTTGAGAAGCAAAACTTAGTTTTAGCAAATGAAAGAGAGAAAATTAGTTTGAAACGTTTGAGGAAATAAAATTGCCTAAAAGTAAGGTTTGTATGAGATATGTGGATAGGGAACTGGAGGCAGATAAAATAATCGGGGTAGTGAAAGATCTTGCATTGGTTAAGGGTCTGTGGTGGGATGGATTGAGGTTCTGTGCTATAAAAAGTTTATTAACTGGCTAATTGAGCCATTGATGAAGATGTACAATGTAATGTTGGAAGAAATGTGTAGGGGAATGGGTAGTATGTATAAGTCAGAAGTGGTGGGTGATCCTAAGGGAAGACAAGGATAACACACAGTATGGTAACTATAGGCACTTAACTCTTATTAATGTGGATTTAAACATTCAAATTTATGGCAGATAGGTTAGTGAAGGTTTTACCAGAATTGAAACACTTGGACAAAGTAGGCTTCATGAGGAATACAGAAGGTACTAATGATATAAGAAGACATACTGATAAATTATATGTGATGGGAAAAATAGATATAAATCATACTGCTTAAATTAGAGATTAAAAAGCATTTTGATTGCAAACATTAGAGCTACTTAATTTTGGTTATGGAGTATTTTGAGTTTCTGGATATTGGTAAGATAGTTAAGGAGCCCTCATCATGAGTAAAGGTGATGGAGATTTGTGGTTGCATTTTATTTGAGAAGAGGGACAAATCAGGGTTGTCCTTTCTCTCCAGTGTTATTTGCAATTGGAACTGAACTGTTGGTGTAAGACAGAATTTTCCTACGATAAAGAGGAAGGTGATGAAACACAAAAATGGAATTTTACACAACCATATATTATTGCTACATAACCTATTAGCATTGTTTGGTTTGTATGGGAAATTCTCAATATTGCTGTTAAATAATGTGAATATGAACAGGGAAGGTTAGAAAATTATACAAAAGAGATGTGGAGCAAAACACATATGAGTGAATACCTAAGAGTGAATATCTGCAGTAATTGTAATGAATTGCACATGTGTGCATATGTGCACATGTGTGTGTGTGTGTGTGTGTGTGTGGGTGCATATGTGCACGTGTGTGTGTGTGCTTATGTATGTGTGTAAGTGTGTGTGCATATGTATGTGTGCACGTATGTGTGTATGTATGTGTGTAAGTGTGTGCATGCATGTTTTCTTGTGTTTACATATATGTGTGTGTGGGTGCCTGTATGTGTACATGTATATGAAATGTCTTTGAGTCTTTGAATGTGAGAGAGGTATGCAATTTATACTGAAAAACACTAACATTAGATATGAATTACTTTCAGTTTCCTGTGACCTGATACATAAACCTTGAAAAAATGTTCAGTATTGTACATTATAATAGATTTAAAGGAGCAGTAAACTTTTTTTTAGGAAAACACATATTTTATAGAGCATTTCCTGCTGAATAAAACAAGGTCACTCCCATCGCTGTCATATGTTTTATTCAAAATTTATAGCAGTTTAACCCTTTGAGTGCCAGAGGGGTACGGAATGCATTGCTTGCAATGCATTCTGTACCCCTCTGGCACTCAAGGGGTTAAATAATCAGGAAGTGACTTTACTGTGTTTACTTCCTGATAGTTCTAACTGACAGTAAGTGAATTTACTGTGTTTACTTCCTGATACTTCTAAGTGACAGGAAGTAACTTTACTGTGTGATTACTTCCTGATAGTTCTAACTGACAGGACGTAACTCTACTGTGTGATTACTTCCTGATAGTTCTAACTGACAGGAAGTGACTCAGCAGTTTCTATCACATTCTATGGAGAACTGTATGTCACTGACTTTCCTGACTTTTCTCTCCATTAGAATCTAACAGGAAATCTAATTAGAATATGACCACTAGAGAGCACTGCTGATGTAAAAAAAAACATGGGTTTCAACTGTAATAACTCTGGAAATATAAATCTCTCCTCATTGGGAGAACCCTTATTTTACTAGGAAAATCCCTACAATATATATTTTTTCATAAAAAAGCTTACTGCTCCTTTAAAAATATCTTTAACCCGTTGTATGTTATAAAAAGTCTCCAATGCATTGCAAAGCAATGTGTAATAGATGTCTCTAGTATGTGAGAAACATGTAAGTTGAGAATCACCTTGACACAAGTTTTTGGTGTACATGATACAAATGTACAGACACTCCACTGTCTATGGTTTATAACAGAAAAAATAAACTTTCACTTTGGAACCAATTGCCCCATCCAGTCTGCTCATATCCCAGTTTACTTAAAAGGGATCTATTACCCCTATAAATATTGGTCCAAATAGTTTGTTTAGCGACTAGATATTATAACGTTTTCATAAAAAAAAAAAAAAATGCTCAAAATAAATGATTAAATATTGCCCTGCACCCTGCTTCCGGACAGACTGAGATTACCAGCTTTGTACTGCAGTCTGTCACCCTTCCTCTGCTGCCCTCCCTCAATCCAGCCTCCTCCAATGACGGAGGATTTCTGCAGGTAAGTTGGAGTGGTCTGTAGCCAATGAGACCGCTTCAGCTTACAGGCAGAAAGCATCCATCATTGGAGGAGGCTGGATTGAGGGAGGAGAGCAGAGGAAGAGTGACAGACTGCGGTACAGAGGTGGTAATCTCAGTCTGTCCGGAATTAGGGTACAGGGCAATATTTACTCATTTGAATTCAGCAAAATACAGATTTTATAAAAAAAATGAAAACGTTATAACATCTAATCACTACATAAACTATTTAGACCAACATGTATAGAGGTGAGAGATCCCCTTAAAAACAGGATCTATCTAAAAAATGCACCTAATTAAGTAGTTAAAGGGATAGTAATACTTCGTTTTATCTTTATTTTATTTTGTAGGCATTAAAAAAACATGAAGAACAATATAAGTCTTATCTCTCAAACCTTTATAGTTTAAGAGATATTCAGAAGCAAAGTTTCCCCTCCCGCCCCTTTTACCTAGTGTAAGCCATCTCTTCTCAGATGTGGAATGCAGTCCATAGACCAGACAGATAACAGCAGGGGACAATCTTCTTCTTATGAGAACCATGAAAGCCCTGCCCCCCTTGACAAGCTTTTCAGGTTTTTCCCTTATCTTAATTGAAGATTGTCCCTCTCTGCAGTCTACCTGGGCACCTCCCTTCTGATCTGGCTGAGCAGTGTTACATCAGTAAAAGGGGCGGGAGGGGGATACTTTGTCATTCAATTACTCTTGTACTACAACCCTGACAGTATTGATATAACACTCTCCATGGCCCAAATACTGTGATGATTAATTAGACCTGCTTTTATTATGAAACATTACTATCCCTTTAAGGAAACTGTGTCAGATTTTTTATCAATGTGTGGCATAACATTTGATTATAACTTAATCAGAACATTTCTTTTAACGCTAAAATATTTAGAGTTAGGAATATGCTTTTAAGAATCATAAATGTTCATTGTTTGTATTAATCAAGAAATGTAATCTATGTGTGTAATATAAATCTTACAGTACAGTCAGACAACAGGGAAAATATATATGGGATATTACTGCTCTTTTAAAAGCAAACAGCATTAAAGAAAAAAGCCAGCAATGATCTCCGCCTTTAAATCGGAACTATCACTCAAATTAAAGTGCCCCCCAAATAATTATTCATGTAGCGATATTTATACCAATACTTGTATGATCCGGAATAAGTCCAGCATTATTGAGAAATCCATCTTGTTCGGTGACTCACCGGCAGACTTCTTGCTGTAGAGACATCTGTGAGCCTGCACCGTCAATCACTTCCTGTTACCTTAAGGTACAGTGCAACTTCCTCTCACCAATCATAATGGAGACCGGGACGGACAGAGCAGACTCACAGATGTCTCTTCAGCAAGATGTCTGCGCTGATACCTGCTGGCGAGTCTCTGAACAATTTGGATTTCTCAATAACACCAGACTTATCCAGGATAATACGAATACTGATATGCGTATCGCTATGTGAATAATTATATGAATATAATATATGAATAATTATTTGGGGTGCACTAATCTGAGTGAAAGTTCCACTTTAATAATAATAATAATAATAATAATAATAATAATAATAATAAAAACAGCTACATTTTAACCCTCTGAGTGCCCAAGGGTGTGAAATGCATTTTAAAGTAATGTCTTTCACGTACCTGTAACAAGCTAACAGAGGGGTGTACAATGCATTGCACAGTATAGTGATTGACACTAGTGATGAGCGAGCATGCTCGGCCGAAGCTCGGTTCGGCTCGAGCATCGCTCTGCTCGGCACATGGCGGTACTCGTACGAGTACCGCATGTGCTCGCCCCCCATGTTCGGGTCTCCTCCCCGCACGTTTCGCGGCTGCTGCGCAGCCAATAAACGTGCAGGGAGGCTCTGACATCAGTGTAATGCCAGCAGCCATGTTGGCTGCTGGCATTACACTGATTGGCTGGCCATAACCCGTGATCGGGTGCTGTATAGCACCTGACCAGCGAGTTCGGCTCAGTCTTAGCCAGGGAGAGATGAGGATAGGAAGGGAAAGTCAGTGTAGGGAGAAGAAAAGCGAATTTGTAAAAAAAAAGACCCAAAAGTCCTTTTTAGGACTACTGTGTGTGGGGGCAGCAGTTTATTTTGTTTGGGGGGGCAGAGATATAAAAAAAAAAAACTTCACATAATCTGTTCACTGTGCCTAGCCGCAGATTAGCAGCACATTCTGTTTAGTGTGCAAAGTTGCAGATTAGAGCACATTCTGTTCAGTGTGCAAAGTTGCAGATTAGCAGCACATTCTTTTTAGTGTGCAAAGTTTCAGATTAGCAGCACATTCTGTTTAGTGTGCAAAGTTTCAGATTAGCAGAACATTCTGTTTAGTGTGCAAAGTGTAAAATATCAAAGTCACATATTCCATTCACTGTGCGTAGCCGCAGTTAAGAAGCACATTCTGTTTAGTGTGCAAAGTTGCATATTAGGAGAACATTCTGTTAACTGTGCAAACTGTAAAGTATCAAAGTCACATATTCCATTCACTGTGCGTAGCCGCAGTTAAGAAGCACATTCTGTTTAGTGTGCAAAGTTGCGAATTAGGAGAACATTCTGTTAACTGTGCAAACTGTAAAATATCAAAGTCACATATTCCATTCACTGTGCCGAGCCGCAGTTAAGAAGCACATTCTGTTTAGTGTGCAAAGTTGCATATTAGGAGAACATTCTGTTAACTGTGCAAACTGTAAAATATCAAAGTCACATATTCCATTCACTGTGCCGAGCCGCAGTTAAGAAGCACATTCTGTTTAGTGTGCAAAGTTGCATATTAGGAGAACATTCTGTTAACTGTGCAAACTGTAAAATATCAAAGTCACATATTCCATTCACTGTGCGTAGCCGCAGTTAAGAAGCACATTCTGTTTAGTGTGCAAAGTTGCATATTAGGAGAACATTCTGTTTACTGTGCAAAGTTGCAGATTTGCAGCACATATTCCGTGTAATATGAAGAAGGTGGGTAAAAAGGGACGGGGAAGTGGACATGATCCTGATAGTTCAGGGCGCGGGTCAGGACGCGTAGAAACTGTGCCTGGTGCCAGAGCACAAGACAGAAAGACATCCACCATACCTAGCTTCATGTCTCAGTTTACAGGGCGTCGCAGGACATCACTCTCGAGGTCCGACCACTGCGAACAGGTGGTCGGTTGGATGTCAGCTGATACTGCTTCCAGTCGGTTAAGCACCACCCTGTCTTCCACCAAGTCCACTCTCAGTAGCCAAAAGTCTGGTCAACATAATCCTCACCCTGATCATCCTTCCTCCCACCATAGAGGATCTGGTCAAAGAAGTGATCCCACACTGGGATATAGTGAGGAGCTCGTCTCATCACCAATCCTTAATTTGAACCTCTCTCCAAGCACGCTTGCAGAGGAACATGAGATCTTGTGCCCTGATTCACAACCTCTAGAGGGTACCCAATCACAAGAAAATGACAGAGGTGAACGGCATTTAAGGTCAAAGGAAGTGGATGATGATGATGATGAGACACAGTTGCCATTAAATCAACCACTATTACTGTCTCAAGACCTCGATGAGGAGGATGATATACAGTTGTCAATGACTGAGTATGTGGTGGGATCAAGACATGAGGAGGATGATCAGAGTGAGGAAGTGGAGGAGGACTTTGGTGGACGATGAGGTGACTGACCCCACCTGGGAAGGTGTAGAGCCGAGCGATGACAGCAGTCCTGAGGGTGAGCCATCTGCAGCACCGCAACAGGCTGGAAGAGGCAGTGGTGTGGCTACAGAAAGAAGGCGGACCGCACCAAACCGGCCCGCAAATGTTCCACGGAGCACCCCCTTGCGTAAATCTCCCTTGCCAAGGGGTAGGTGTTCCGCGGTATGGCGTTTTTTTAAGGAAAGTGCGGACGACAAAAGAATTGTAGTTTGCAACCTGTGCCACACCAGAATGAGCCGAGGCATGAACACTAGAAACCTCACCACCACCAGCACGATCCGACACATGGCATCCAAGCACCGTAATAAGTGGGAGGAACGCCCGGATCGCCCATCTGTGTCTGCAGGCCACACCACTGCCTCCTCTTCCCCTGTTTTCGGTGCCGGCCAATCGCCTGTCGAAGGCGCAGGCCCGCATACCTCCCGCCCTGCACCTGTACCATCTGAAGCACCATCAGCGACCACATCCACTTCCCTGTCCCAGCACAGCGTCCAAATGTTGTTACCCCAGGCATTTGAGCGCAAGCGAAAATACCCAGCCACCCACCCACAGGCCATAGCACTAACCTCACACCTTTCCAAATTACTGGCCATCGAAATGCTGCCATTTAGGCTTGTGGACACTGAGTCCTTCCGCAGCCTGATGGCAGCAGCTGTCCCTCGGTACGCAGTCCCCAGCCGCCACTACTTTTCCCGGTGTGCCGTCCCCGCCTTACACCACCATGTGTCCCGTAACATCACCCATACCCTGACCAACGCAGTTACTGGGAAGGTCCACTTAACGACTGACACATGGACAAGTGCTTGTGGCCAGGGACACTACATTTCCCTGACGGCACACTGGGTGAATGTCGTGGAGGCTGGGAGCGACTGGGACCCTGGGATGGCACAGGTGCTACCCACGCCGAGGATTGCGGGCCCTACCTCCATCAGGGTTTCCGCCAGCACCTACATTATTGGCTCCTCCTCCTCCGTTTCCACCTCCGAATTCTCTGCGCGCAGCGCCACTCACCCATCAGCCGGTAGCTGGAAGCAGTGTAGCACTGCAGTGGGGAAGCGTCAACAGGCCGTGCTGAAGCTGATCTACCTTGGGGATAAACAGCACACGGCCTCAGAGCTGTTGCAGGGGATTAGTCACTAGACCGAGCAGTGGCTCTCGCCACTCAACCTGCAACCAGGCATGGTTGTGTGTGATAATGGGCGTAACTTGGTGGCGGCTTTGGAGCTCGGCAAGCTCACACACGTACCATGCCTAGCGCATGTATTTAATTTAGTAGTTCAGCGATTTCTAAAAACCTACCCCAATTTGCATGATCTCTTGACCAAGGTGCGCCGCGTGTGTGCACATTTCCGTAAGTCATCTACAGCTTCAGCCGGCCTGTTGAAGCTGCAGCAGCGCTTACAATTGCCAGCTCACCGGCTGCTGTGTGACGTGAGCACGCGCTGGAACTCCACCTTCCACATGTTGGCCCGGCTTTGTGAGCAGCAGAGGGCAGTAGTGGAGTACCAGCTGTTACACGGTCGTCGCCTCTCCGTTCAACTTCCTGTAATCAGAAGTGAGGAGTGGGAATGGATGTCAGACCTCTGTGAGGTTTTACGCAATTTTGAGGAATCGACACAGATGGTGAGCGGCGATAACGCTATTATCAGTGTAACCATCCCACTTCTGTGTCTACTGAAACGCTCGCTGCTCACAATTAAAACCGACGCTTTGCATGTGGAAGAGGTGGAAATGGGGGAGGAAGAGCTTACACAAGGTGATAGCCAGAGCACCCTCACTTCGTCTTCTCAGCGACAATTGGAGGAGGCGGAGGAGGAGGAGGAGGAGGAGGAAGACACGGTTGCCTCCGCTACAGAGGGTAGCCATGGAACTTTAGTTCCATCTCTTCAGCGTGGGTGGGCAGAAGAGGAGGAAGAGGATGAGGAGATTGAGAGTCATCCTCCTGGTGAGGACAGCGAAATCTTGCCTGTTGGTACTCTGGCACACATGGCTGACTTTATGTTAGGCTGCCTTTCCCGTGACCCACGCGTTATACGCATTTTAGACAACACGGATTACTGGGTGTTCACCCTTCTGGACCCCCGCTACAAAGAGAATTTTTCATCTCTCATTCCTCCGGTGGAGAGGACAAGCAAAATGGTGCAATACCAGAAGGTTCTTGTCGAAAAATTGCTCCAAAATTTTCCATCTGACAACGCTGGCGGCAGAGTACGTGCTACCTTGGCCAACTGAGAAGGGGAGAAAAGGGGAGCACACAGCAGTTCCGACAAAGGCAGGGCAACACTCTCCAAGGCGTGGGACACCTTCATGACACCCCGCCAGCACCCTCACCCTGATGCGCAGCCTAGTGTCACAAGGAGGGAAAAGTTTTGGAAGATGGTGAAGGAGTACGTAGCAGACCGTGTCAGCGTCCTCAATGATCCCTCTGTGCCTTACAACTACTGGGTGTCCAAGCTGGACACGTGGTATGAACTGGCACTCTACGCCTTGGAGGTGCTGGCCTGCCCTGCCGCCAGCGTTCTGTCTGAGTGGGTATTTAGTGCTGCTGGTGGCATCATAACAGATAAGCGTATCCGCCTTTCCACCGAAAATGCTGATAGGTTGACACTTATAAAAATGAACAAGGCCTGGATTTCCCCTGACTTCTCCACTCCACTGGAGGAAAGCCCCGGGGGAACATAAAGTCACTTTATATATGTTATTTACAATGATGGGAATACTCTGTATTCCCATTCACCCCTTCAACCCAAAAAACGGGTATATGGTTGACTCTCTTCCATATGCCCAGTGATATAATTTTTATATAGGGCCAGCTCACCAGCGGGCCCAGTGATATAATTTTTATATAGGGCCAGCTCACCAGCGGGCGCAGTTTGACAATTTTTGTATAGGTCAGCTCACCAGCGGGCCTTCTCATATAATGTTTTATTGGGTCAGCTCTCTAGCGGGCTCTCTCATATAATGTTTTATAGCATCAGCTCACTAGCGGGCCTTCGCATATTATGTTTAGGATGGTCAGCTCCGCAGCAGACCCTCACCCATAATGTTTTAGATGGTCGGCTCAGCGCACGTTTCCCTCTTAATCATGGCCCCAGTTCAGAAAAATCGAGGACATTTTTGGGAGAATTTGCCTCTGCGCACGTTTCCCTCTTAATCATGGCCTCAGTTCAGAAAAATCGAGGAAATTTTTGGGAGAATTTGCCTCTGAGCACGTTTCCCTCTTAATCATGGCCTCAGTTCATAAAAATCGAGGAAATTTTTGGGAGAATTTGCATCTGCGCACGTTTCCCTCTTAATCATGGCCTCAGTTCAGAAAAATCGAGGAAATTTTTGGGAGAATTTGCCTCTGCGCACGTTTCCCTCTTAATCATGGCCCCAGTTCAGAAAAATCGATGAAATTTTTTGCAGAATTTGCAGATGATATACAAGTAAATATACAGCAAATACTGTTTGGTAACAATTTTTCGCCTAAAGTCGTTTTTATCTGCCTTTTTGTGTGTTTTACGGTTAGTCTGTAAAAATGGCGTACTACGGGCGAAAGATCGTTCCCAGCAGCGATGTTGGAGTCCAAGATGCATCCAGACATCCTCCCTATGCTGTCCCTGAACCATTTCTGTGGTGTTTCCATCATTTTCTGCCCTTTTCCTATGGACCAGGCACCCTCCCCTCATCAGAGCAGGGGGTGCCTGGTGTAATGCTCGAGTCCTCCCATTGACTTCAATGGGGCTCGGGTGCTCGGCCGAGCACTCGAGCCTCCGGGGGCGCTCGGTCAGAGCACCCGAACACCCGAGCATTGGGGTGCTCGATCATCACTAATTGACACCCTTCTGATCCTTAAGGGGGTTAATAAGAAATGGAGCAATTCTGGAGTAATCTATATCTCCTTTATTTAAATGGGGCTTTAAACTCCATTAATGCTAATGAGGTCCTAAATTGTATTGTATTGGAGATCTTGCCAGTATTCATGAGGTTAAAATTCCCATTTAAATCAATGGTAATCTGGGAAATTTTATTTTGCCCATCTGGCGCAGTTGATTTGCTACAGCATTGCTCCAGTTAAAGGGTTAGTAATGGCTTAAATTAATAAAAAAAGTAATATTGTAGAAAATATATTATGCAGGAGAGCTCTAAAATCCTATCATATCCTATATATTAATTTGCTAGGATGTTTCTCAGAAGCCGTCATGCGCAGTAGAAACTGTCCGAATGCACAGAATGTTGGGAGCATGGAATGCTGGGAGCACGGAATGTTGGAAGCACAGAATGCTGGGAGCATGGAATGTTGGAAGCACAGAATGCTGGGAGCATGGAAAGCTGGGAGCACGGAATCTTGAGAGCACAAAATGCTGGGAGTTCTGTGCTGGGAGCATTCTGTGCTTTCGGGCAGTCTGTACAGTGCATGACTGCATCGGCGGCAGCACGCAAAGCAGGACCGGCCTCTTAACCCTTTGAGTGCCAGAGGGGTGCGCAACGCATTGCAAAGGGTTAACATCACCTGGACCTTGGCATGGGCTTTTACACTAATTCTTAATAATTCTCTATAGCTATGAGACACATCTATGTTTTCCTATTGTGCTTTTATATTGTAACAGTATACGGTATGACTGTATTTTATATATAAAGCATTTGATATGTTTGTGCTATTTGTGTGACTCTGCATCTCATAGCTGTAGAGAATTATTAAGAATATGATAGGATTTTAGCACTCTCCTGTATAATATATTGTTTGGTTTGACCTAGCACACGTGTCTTGGGATAGTAGCGGGCTTGTAAAAAAGGGGGGTCATTAGCACGCCGGAGCAGTATATAATATAAAGATATATTTGGATTGGGCTGCTGAGCGCCAGTATATCCACTGGATTTCTATATTTTTGTCTAATATTGTAGATAATGCAAAAAGATCGGTGCAAGTCCTATCTCTCAGACCTTTATGGTTTGAGAGATAGAATATTTTAAAGTTGCCCCCTCCCTGCTGTCAGATTTACAGCTGACAGCAGGAGATTTGTGTCAGTTGACTCAAGGAGACTCTTCAGCAGAGCCGAAATACCGAAATCTAAAATTAAATAGATCATTTGAACGGTCTACAAAGTGTGCTTGCAAACCAGGCACACTTTGTAGACCGTTCCAATGGAGTATTTCTTTTTAGATTTCGGTATCCCGGCTCTGCTGAAGAGCAGCCTGCTGGTCCCAAGACCAGGTTCTCCTGCTGTCAGTTAGACGCTGACGTCAGGGAAAGAGGAGGGAGGGGGAACTTTAAAACATTCTATCTCTCAAATCATAAAGGTCTGAGAGATAGGACTGGCACCAATCAATTTATTTTTGGATTATCTACAATATTACTTTTTATTCATTTAAGTCATTGCTATCCCTTTAATCCTATCAAGTCAGAAGCAAATCGCTGATACTCTACGTGCTTATACAATTCAGCACTAAACCAGATGATGGAATTGATCTGTATCCTTTTCAAATGTCGCCCAGTATTGGGCGACAGACTAAACCGCTCATAAAATATGTCGCCGCCATGAAAACGGCGACATGAGAATCTCTCTCTCATCAAAAGGGCAAGATTGTCATGTCGTGGGCTTAAGCATCACCCATTTGAGCATCTGCATCAGGACGAGATTCTCATAAACATACCATCAAGGCAGAACAGTGGGTGAAAAGAGGCAGCTGTTTGAAGATATTAGGCAAGGCCGAAACGTATGTCTGGGGCTGGCTGCTTCTCTTGTTCAGAGAGGAATTGCCTGGCCCTTCATGGCTGGACTGCCTTTTGGTAGGATCAGTATGATGTGCTTTAGGATATTTCCTCTCTGTGAAAAGCACTAGAGAGCTAGAAGAGACTGCACCCTGGGTAGGATACTTATCCTATAGAGCCTCATCAATTTGAGGGCACGCTCATTCCTAGTGAGCATCTCTGACCAGCTCTTTGCAAATTGCTGGTACTGTGTGTGTATATATCATTCAGCACTAAACCAGAGGATGGAATTGATCTGTATCCTTTTCAAATGTCGCCCAGTATTGGGAGACAGACTAAACGCTGCATTAAATATGTTGCCACCATGAAAATGGCTATAAGAGATTGCACCCTGGGTAGGACACCATTCCTATAGAGCCTGCAAATTTGTATTGCAGGTTCGTTCCTAGTTGAGCATCTCTGACTTTTGATATACATATCAAGCGTAATAGTCACCCCAAGCGTAATAGGGGGAATCCAGCATTGGACCCCTTGCTCACAGTGCTTAGAGAGATCAGCTACACATCACTGATGAGGTCCAACAAGGCTGAAACGTACATGTGGGGTTGGCTGCTTCTCTTGTTCAGAGGCGAATTGCCTGGCACTTTGTGGTTGGCCTTCTGTAATGGTAGGACCAATATGATATTCTTTAGGATATTTTCTCTCTGTGAAAAGCATTAGTGGTCTAAAAGAGACTGCACCCTGGGTAGGACACCATTCCTATAGAGATTGCACCCTGGGTAGGACATCATTCCTATAGAGACTGCACCCTGGGTAGGACATCATTCCTATAGAGATTGCACCCTGGGTAGGACATCATTCCTATAGAGATTGCACCCTGAGTAGGACACCATTCCTATAGAGATTGCACCCTGGGTAGGACACCATTCCTATAGAGACTGCACCCTGAGTAGGACACCATTCCTATAGAGATTGCACCCTGGGTAGGACACCATTCCTATAGAGATTGCACCCTGGGTAGGATACCATTCCTATAGAGACTGCACCCTGAGTAGGACACCATTCCTATAGAGATTGCACCCTGGGTAGGACACCATTCCTATAGAGATTGCACCCTGGGTAGGATACCATTCCTATAGAGCCTGCAAATTTGTATTGCAGGTTTGTTCCTAGTTGAGCATCTCTGACTTTTGATATACACCATGAAAAGGCCGACATGAGACTCTCTCTCTCATCAAAAGGGGCAAGATTGTCATTCAAGGGCTTAAACGTCACCCATTGGAACATCCACATCCGAAGGACGAGATTCTCATAAACATACCATCAAGGTAGAACAGTGGCGGAAAACAGGCAGCTGTCCGAAGATATTTATTCCACTCTTCTTCCTGCGGCTCTTAATAATTAAAAAACAAAAAAAATCATTATCCTTCTGGAGCTAGCGCTCAAATGAGTGATGCTTAAGCCCGCAACATGACAATTTCACCCTTTTGATGTGGACAAGATTCTCATGACTCACTTTTCCTGAAGACGATATATTTAATGCGCTGTTTATTCTGTCGCCCAATAATGTTTTTTACATTAACAGTGCCCTCAAGTGATCAGATTCCAAGCAGATACTCTGTCACATTCTATTTGAGAGGAAAGTCAATGACAAACAGCTCTCTACAGAATGCGACAGAAACTGCACTTCTTGTCAGTTAGGGATATCACACTGCAATTCACTTCTTGATTACTTGAACTGTTATAACTTTTGAATAAAACGCCTGAGCGTGATGGGAGTGTCCTTGTTTTATTCAGCAGAAAAAAAGCAATATAGCATATAGGTTTTTATAAAAACAAGTTTACTGCTTCTTTAGTCAGGGCCAGATTTCCCATTCGGCAGATTATTCAACTGTCTAGAGATCCAAATTTTGAAGGGGCGGTGCTTCATCTGTGTTGGCCACACCCACACTGCAGTTGTGGCTAATGCACCGGTTAATGTACCCCTTTATGGACTATTATTCAACCCTTTGGATATTAAAGAGATCTCCTATGTATTGAAAATGAATGCGCTGGAGATCTATCTAGCACCCAAGGGGCTTAATCTTTGAGTACAAAAGTCTTCTATCCCTCTGACACTGAAAGGGTTAAGAGATAATAGCCTAAGGGTATTTTCTGGGCAAGGGAAGAGCAGATAGAACTGGGGTGCAGTCATGTGAGGAGTGGGGTGTGTGGCCATGGGTGGAACTACGGTCACCCAGGGTTGCTTGTAATGTATATCCGGCCCTTATTTTAAACAAGGATCCAGATGCTACATTACAATGACCCTTTGAGTGGCAGAAAAGTATCCAATGTATTGCAATGGACTCAAAGGGTTAAAAGCATCTGCTACCTTAAAGGGATAGTAATACTTCGTTTTAACTTTATTTTATTTTGTAGGCATTAAAAAAACATGAAGAACGATATAAGTCTTATCTCTCAAACCTTTATGGTTTATGAGATATTCACAAGCAAAGTTCCCCTCCCCGCCCCTTTTTCCTAGTGTAAGTCATCTCTTCTCAGATGTGGAATCCAGTCCATAGACCAGACAGATAACAGCAGGGGACAATCTTCTTACTATGAGAACAATGAAAGCCCTTCCCCCCTTGACAAGTTTTTCAGCTTTTTCCTTTATCTTAATTGAAGATTGTCCCTCTCTGCAGTCTACCTGGGCACCTCCCTTCTGATCTGGTTGAACAGGGGGGGGGGGGATACTTTGTTTGTGAATATCTCTTAAACCATAAAGGTTTCAGAGATAAGACATATCATTGTTCATGTTTTTTTAATGCCTACAAAATAAAATAAAGTTAAAACGAAGTATTACTATCCCTTTAAGAAAAATCTATATTCCACTGGGTTTTATTTATTTTATATTGAATGAGTCAAGGTCCCAAAAGACATTTGCTACTGCAACACAGACTTGTAAGAAGAAATTTAGTTTTTTTCCTATATGTAGTTTCCATCGTTCAGTCCTCTCCGCGGTAGTTCTGCAGGAGGAATCCGCTGTCATTTTCCATCTTGTGCTGCAGGCCAGGATACAAAGTATTGAGCAGTCGTTTTCATTCTGATTTGCCATGCAGCCATTTCTGATGTTATTCCTTGCTTTCTGTGTTTCCGCTCTCAAACCCGCTAATGTTATTTATGCCTCCGTGCTTGCAGCGTTCAAAAGAGCTATTGATTCCTGCTTATGTAACCTGTGAATTATTTCCCTGGAGCCTGGATCTGTCCACAGGATGGGGAATAGAGTTGGCAATCGTCAATTTTTTTTTGTAGAAGTAAAAAGTCACCAGAAATGGTAGGAAAAAGAAAAGTATCTGTAGTCAATAATCTCCACTTACCTTACAATGGCCAAAAAAGCCTAATGACCCTTCTGAATGATTTCCTTGCTCCTTGATTCATGTAGGCGGACATGACAGTTGCTGGCAGGGACACCGGATACACACCCAGCCCACAGCGTATGGTAATATTAACCCCTTAAGGACTGGGCATTGTTCAAAGCATTGTTTTGCAATGTGTTGTGTAGCCTACAGTCATTAAAGGGTTAAGTAGGCTCATGCACTCCCACTTCAGGATGAAAATACTTCCACTAACTGTCATGTCCGCCTCCATGGACAGATATCCAGAAGATAGTATTTCTTCAACAATGAAAACAGGGTATGATTCATAGGGGTCATGAGGATTTTCTGGTTATAGTAAGGAAATTGGGGGGGCGATTATTAAGATGTGTTACTTCCACTTTAAAAGATGCAATTCAGGATTATTTCTGTTACTTCTCCTTTAAGAGATGCAATTTAGGAGTAATAATGTTCCTTCTCCTTTAAGAGATGCAGGCCTGGTGCACCGCCGGGCACAAATAAACCTTCCCAAGTCACTGTGATTCAAATGGGTCTTTTAACTTCTGCAATGCTAGCGTGTTCTCCAGCACACTGCAGAACAACTCACTGAAGACCTCTTCAGCATTTACAGGGTTAAAAGAACCATTTAAATGATTGTACTTTTTCATTTCTCCCCTTTGCTCCAGAATTGCTCCAACTTCTCTTATAATACATATAGATTATGTGAAGCAATGCAATGGAGAGCTCTTCAGCATTCAAGGGGTTAAAGCTCCATTTTAAATCAAAGAGACACAATCTTCCCTATGTGTGCAACTGATGTGACATGAGTAGGGGTAGGCAAAAAGTGGGAACAATTTCCCCCATAACTTTTTGTGAAAACTTGCCGATTTTTAGGTTTTTTTCACAAACGTTTTCTCCTTTTTGCCACTGCAAAATGTTCCTCTTGTTTGCCTATTTTACCAAATTTTTTGCCTATATTTTCTATGGGTATTACATTTCCCACTGTAATATTACTTCTTCTGAGGGCTGTAGTGGAGAAATAAGTAGCTGGAAGTCAAAGTTGTGAGTCCTACAGCAACATAGACCTTGATAAATGTGTTAGTATGCAGAGTGATTGTGTCATTTGTCCACAACACTTACTTCCTGCTTAAGTGACACTGACACATATTCATGATGATGTCAAGTGATTAAAAAATAAAGTACAACCTACAATGTGGTAGATATGTATTGTAATGGTGGTAGTGGTTGACTGGCTTGGTATGATTTGTGTATGTATGTAGTTTTTACCATTGTCATGTTTGCATCAAATCGCTATCCTCTTTCTCAGATTATTGACACCCATTACTTATCGGTCATAGCAGTGGTCCATAGTGGGGTAGATGGTGGCAACCCTTCTTCACATCCCTTCTCCACCTCCTCATCTGTGCTGCTGTTAATATATTTGTCCTGACTTTCTTTGTCATGTGTGGTTTCTGACACCTGATGCTCAGATGGTATGAGATGTTGGTTCATTTTTTAGATTGTTAGTCTCTCAACATTGCGGCTTGATAGCCGTGTCCTGCGGTCATTGACAATATAACCAGCCACATTGAAAACCCTCTCAGACTCAACGCTTGCTGGAGGACAACTAAAGGTTTCTACTACAGTACGTGTCAATGCTGGCCACACACACTGCTTTGTTTGCCAGTAGTCCATGGGGTCATTGTTTCTACCTAGAACGCACCTATCATGTGGTATGCAGAAACCATCTCTCATGCAGTGGGACCACTTCTAGGAGCTACACGGTGTTCATGTGTGTCAGTTACCAACTCAGGGAGCGAGTCCCAAAGAGATGTGCTGCTACCACCACCATTGTTTTTGCTGCTCCTGCTGAGACCCATGAATTTCCCTGTGTTCCGAATGGGATATTCTGGTTGATGATGTAGCTGCTTCTGCTGGTTGAAATGCTTTGCTGCCTTCCTTTTCACTATACTGGCTAGATGTTTGTTGTGCCCTCACTTTCTCCCTCTCATACCCCACAATGCAAGCCTCCATTCGATCAATAAGCATATCTCGATATTACTTGACAGAATCCGGTTGCTCAGAGAGTTGCTACTGATAGTTATGACTCCTTGTTGTATATTAAAAGTCAGAGATGCTCAACTAGGAAAAACCTGCAATACAAATTTGCATGGTCTATAGGAATGTTGCCCTACCCAGGGCACAAGGGTAATAGGGGGAATCCAGCATTGTACCCCTTGCTCACAGTGCTTAGAGAGATCAGCTACACAAGGCTGAAATGTTCATCTGGGTTTGGCTGCTTTTCTTGTTCAGAGAGAATTGCCTGACATTTCACAGTTGTACTGCTGTAATGGCAAGATCAATATGATGTGCTTTAGGATATTTCCTCTCTGTGAAAGGCATTAGTGTTCTAAAAGAGATTACAACTGGGTAGGACACCATTCCTATAGAGCCTGCAAATTTGTATTGCAGATTCGTTCCTAGTTGAGCATCTCTGACATTTAATATACATATGCAAATTTCCCTTGGGATTAGTCACCCCAAGGGTAATAGGGGGAATCCAGCATTGGACCCCTTGCTCACAGCACCTAGAGTGGTTAGCTACATCACATTGATGAGGGCCAAAAAGGCTGAACTGTACGTCTAGGGTTGGTTGCCTCTATTGTTCAGAGAGGAATTGACTGGCACTTTGTGGTTTGACCTATGTGATATGCTTTCTTCTCTGAGAAAGACTCTAGTGGGCTAAAAGAGATCCTACCTTGCGTAGGACACCAATCCTATAGAGCCTGCAAATTTGTATTGCAGGTTTGTTCCTAGTTGAGCATCTCTGACTTTTAATATACATGACTCCTTGTTGTGACAAACTGCTGGTGGCCCTTTTGCAGAAATTCTGAAATTTTGTGTTTGAAGTGGGGGTCCAGCAAAGTGGCAAGAATGTATTCCTAATTGTTTTTAATAGATGCTATACGAGGATCTTGTTCAAATCACACTAACATGCCCTTTACCAGCTGGTGCATGTCTGTGTTGTCATTCTGGTAAGAATCCTCAGCCATGCTCCTCATTTTTTTCTGCAATAAAAATATCAGTGATAGAATTTCACTAATTCCTGCCCCAATGCGACTCATTAGCTTGGTTGCCTCCTTAAAGGCCTTCAGCAGCTTACATACATTGCACATAAGTTGCCATTGTCCAGTTGTCAAAGAGGCTCCCTCCAAAGCCTTTCAGTTTTGTATGGTGCCTTTCGCTAATAGCCTTATTCTGCTCATACAAATGCTCTAGCATGTACATCGCATAATTCCACCTGGTAGGGACCTCCATTTTCAACTGGTGATGGGGCAGGTTGTTACACACTTGTATGGAATATAGAGTGTTGTGTGCACTGTAGGAGCGACTAAAATGGGCACAGACTTTGCAGGCAATAGTAATCATCTCTCTGAGGGTTTCAGATTCTGACAGGACTCTGGTCACAACTAAATTTAGCACATGGGCAAAGCAGGGCACATGCACCATAGCACCTATTCTCAAAGCAGCAATTATGTTGGAGCCATTATCAACATACACAAAACCAGTTTTTAAGAAACAGAGTACAAGCCATTCCTCTATCACTTGCTCCAGCTTACTTAAAACAGCTACAATTCAAAAAAATTGAGGATAAGAAGTTGATTACACTAGTTAAATCAGAAGATATGGGATCCAGACCTCGTCCCAGGAACCAGTGAGACCAAATTGCCCAGCAGGATGAATAACATGATCTGGTACCTAGTGCCATGCTTCGTCCATGAGACACAGAGGTATATCCGAAATTGCATTGGTAAGTCTGGAAATCCAGATATTAGCCAAGCCATGAGATGTAGTTGTTTTGAAATCAACAGTTTGTGAGGGTTTCCTTAAGGATCTATCAATAATAGAGGGAATTGCAGCAGGTATCTGAGATAATCTATTGATACTTCCACAATGGACATTAACCAAGGCTGAGTTGGCCAGAAGGGAGTTATCAGGACTACCGTGGTCTGTTGATTTTGGGTCTGAAGAAAGACCCTGTGGATCATGGCCTGATTCCTTCCCTTTGTCCATGACTGAACAAACTCATCCACTGCTAAAGCTTCTGGATTCGGGTTTGCAGTTGTTTTTTCAGTCAAGATGCAAACAGATCTACTAGAAGGAGACCACACAATTGATGGAAAATTGATCTGTGTAACTTCCAATCTCTGTAATCCTTAAGGTGTCTCAACTGCCAATCCGCTACAGTGTTTGCTAATCCTGTGAGATATTCTGCTCGTACTGATACTGTATGTAACTGTCTAGGCAGAATTCCCAAAGCTCTTTGGCCAAGTTGGCTAGAACCATGGATTTGATTCCCTCTAAATGATTCATATATCTCACCGCCGATGTATTGTCCATTTTGAGAAGAATGCAATAGTTTGTTGCATTGTGACTTAGACTCTTGATAGCGAAACAGCCTTCTAACAACTCCAAGCAATTTATGTGCATGAAGGTTTCCGTTTGAGACCATTTTCCTCCTGTGGTGATGGGACCACAACGAGCTCCCCAGCCCAGGTGGCTGGCTTCCGACTCTTTGACAAAGTCTTAGGTTGAACCAAAAAATGGCCCTGCCATTCCACTCTTCCATGTGTGAAAGCCACCAATTCAGTTCTTCCTTTGTCTCTAGGGACAAAGGAACTAGATCTGAATAACCTAACCCTTTCCTTAGGTGGATCATGTTTAGGCGTTGAAGGGCATGGTAATGTAGAAGTCCTGGGAAAATTGCCTGCATTGAGTCCAACAGAAGGTCCACCATCCTGGCAATGCTTCTTAGAGATATAACTTCTTTGTGAAGAGGAGTTTTGATTTCTTTGTGGATTCACTTTAACTTTTTATTTAGAAGATGGAGAGAAGCAGTTTGAGATTCAATAGTGAAGCCCAGGAATTCTATAGATTGAGTTGGAGTGAGAACTGATTTCTCCTGACTGATGATAAATCTCAGCTGGGTTAATACCTGAATTGAACATTGGAGGTGTAATTGTACAGTATTAGATTTTGAGACATAATTAGCGTATCGTCTAGGTAAATAATCATGCGGTCTCCTTTGGACCTCAGAAAAGAAACTATTGGTTTATTGAGTTTTGTGAAGCACCAAGGTGCTGAAGAAAGTCCGAATGGTAGACAAACAAATTGCCATTTCCAATTGTTTCAGACGAATTGAAGGCAGGGTTGATAGTTCTGATCTATGGAAATTGCCATATAAGCATCTTTGAGGTCTAACTTCATCATCCAATCTGATGTTAAGAGGAAGTCTCTTAGATTCTGAATGCCCTCCATTTTGAAATGCCTGTAAAGGACAGAGGGGTACGCAACGCTTTGCAATGTGTTGCATACCTCTCTGGCACTCAAAGGGTTATATATGTTAGGAATCTCAGGTTTGGAAAACTGAAGTAACTTTGGGTCAAACATAATGCAGTTTAGTGGATAATTTAAAAATTCCCATTGGTTAAATTAAGCTTTTAACCTCTCGAATGCTAGACTGGTTAACCCCTTAACGACCGCAGGTGTGTTGCGGTCACTAAAGGACCACGGAGCATTTTTTTTTTTTGGATTCTGGACTCCCCGAATGGCGTGCAGCCGCGGGGGGAGCCCGGAATTCCATGACGGTCATAGTACGTCATGGGTCATTAAAGGGATAGTAATACTTAAAATGTAAAAAATAATATGTTGTAGGGTTTATCCCCCTGAGTAAAAAAAGAGTACTCCCACTGCTGAAAGGTCTTTCATTCAAAAGTTATTAATTTTCAAAGTTGAATTTTTTAGGTGCAATATCACAGTGGCCTGAAATTGTACAGTGGCGCTGTTGCTACACCATCCTATGGAGATTTATGGTCAACTGACCAGAGTTGTCCATAGGATGGTGTAGCAACAGCGCCACTGTACAATTTCAGGCCACTGTGATATTGCACCTAAAAAATTCAACTTTGAAAATTAATAACTTTTGAATAAAACACCTTTCAGCAGTGGGAGTACTCTTGTTTTACTCAGGGGGATAAACCCTACAACATATTGTTTTTTACATTTTAAGTATTACTATCCCTTTAAGGGTATAACAACCCATGACATGCTATGACCATCAAGGGTCGTTAAGGGGTTAAAATCCACATTTGGGAACGTTGGGATTGTTTATTTATTTGCTAAGATGTGGTTGGTCTGACCCAGAATTACACTTTAGCTTTCCAAAATAGTGCACTGGCCATATTTATATAAATGACTGATGTCATGAAGAACCCCATATAGATATGTATTGAGAATGATCCCTGAGATTTGAAGTAGTTGCACTTGGATAGAAGTACGAGGATTTGCTGGGAATCCACAGATTGTGAAGTACAAAGTATAATCCTTTTGTTATTTATCTGGTTAAACTATTTCCTAAATAAAGGATTATTCCTCAGAAATGTATTCATAATTGTCATAAATTATCCACATCCTATATAATAATTTGCTAAAACGTGTTATGTTAACGACGAAGTAATGTGCAGTAGAGACTGTTGCGTGTGCTGCAGTCATGCACAGTGGAGATTGCCTGTATCAGCTGCGGCGTGGGCAGTCTCTACTGCACATGACTGCCCCTCGACCGGCTGGCACTGTATCAGCTGCGGTGTGGGTAGTCTCTACTGCACATGACTGCCCCTGCGACCGACTGGCACTGTATCAGCTGCGGCGTGGGAAGTCTCTACTGCACATGACTGCCCCTCGACCGGCTGGCACTGTATCAGCTGCGGTGTGGGTAGTCTCTACTGCACATGACTGCCCCTGCGACCGACTGGCACTGTATCAGCTGCGGCGTGGGCAGTCTCTACTGCACATGACTGCCCCTCGACCGGCTGGCACTGTATCAGCTGCGGTGTGGGTAGTCTCTACTGCACATGACTGCCCCTGCGACCGACTGGCACTGTATCAGCTGCGGCGTGGGAAGTCTCTACTGTGCATGACTGCACCGCGACCGGCTGGCACTGTATCAGCTGCGGTGTGGGTAGTCTCTACTGCACATGACTGCCCCTGCGACCGGTTGGCACTGTATCAGCTGCAGCGTGGGCAGTCTCTACTGTGCATGACTGCCCCTCGACCGCCTGGCAGCGGCACTGTGGCCAGTGTAACGGGATCTTCAACTAGTACTTGTAAAAATGACATTAGCATTCACCATAGATTCAAGCTAAATGCATTTCTAAGTATTTCAAAGCATGCAACATGTGTTTATAGAGACAGAGAGAAAAAAAAATATATTTTTAACCCTTTGAAGTCAGAGGGATATACTGACTGTAGAGGTGCAGGTTTTCTTACTATGGGGCATCCCTGTTGCACTGTATGGGATAAATGAAAATTGAATGTGATTTAAATTATTGCTCATTGCATTTGAGAACTCTTTAGTATATAAGGGGGTAAAAGTTAAACTCTATGGATCTCTTAACCCTTGGTATGCCAGAGGGATATGCAACACATTGCAAAGTCCAGTGACAGAGGGAAGGGGAACAGTGGAGGCGAAAAAAGGAACAAGAGAAAGAAAGACGTCTAAGAAGAGATGTCTAATAGGTGATGTGATCATGATTTACATATATATTCAAGGTCAATACAAAGAACTATCCAATGAATTATTTACGCAAAGAGCTGAGCTAAGAACAAGAGGTCATCCATTAAGACTAGAGGAAAGGTGCTTTCGACTAAAGCAAAGGCAGGGATTCTTTACAGTAAGGGCAGTTAAGCTATGGAATTCTTTTCCTCGGGATGTTATACTTGCAGATAATGCAACTGCTTTCAAAAAAAGCAATGGATGTCTATCTAGCACAGAACAATATTGAGAATTATGACAGTTAGTTTCAATGCAGATAGGTTGTTGATCCAGGGAAATATCTGACTTCTATTTGGAGTCATGAAGGAATTTTTTTACCCACTTGGGGTTAAAGTAGAAGTTGCTCCAGAGGTTTTTTTTTTTTGCCTTCCTCTGGATCAACAGGGGTGATTTTGCCATGGGCTGGACTTGATGGACACATGTCTTTTTTCAGCCTCATCAACTATGGTACTATGTTACTAAGTAAGAGGGGAGGGTGGAGGGTGGGGCGGCAATAATGTTCAACTAATTTCTTGCATTTATTAAAGGGTAAGTAGTAGCGTTCCTCACAACAGGTTATTGCATGAATTCAGTGTGGATTTTGGAGGTGATATCTGTACCTGGATTGAGAACTGGTTAAATGATAGATGGCAAATGGGAAGCTTTTCAAGAAATGCATTGAACACCCATCCAGCACTCAAAGGGTTAATTTGCCCCCCTGTACCTTACATGTATACCCCCTTTGTTTCAAAGATTGTAAGTGCCTAGAAAGCTTGTCTTGTGTGTTGCTAATGCTAATGTATATTTCCAGCTTTGAGTGCTAATATATTTATAAAACCAGTGCAAGAGCCTGATGTATTTTCTGTTAACCCTTCCTGTGCCAGAATGATGCGCCATGCATTTCAGGGCCTGTTTATTATTACGTAGTAACATAGTTGAGGCTGAAAAAAAAAACATGTGCTCATCAAGTCCAGCACATACCTAAACACCCCTGTTGATAAAGAAGAAGGTAAAGAAAAAATTGAAGCCATTTCCAATTTAGCCCCAAGTGGGTAAGAAAAATTCCTTCCTGACTCCAAACGGCAGTCAGATATTTCCCTGGAGCAACATCCCATCTGCATTGAAGCCAACTGTCATAATTCTCAGTATTGCTCTGTGCTAGATAGGTATCTTTTACTCTTTTTAAAGTAGTTACAGTATCTGCAAGCACAACATCCCAAGTCAAAGAATTCCATAACTTTATCACCCTTATTGTAAAAAAATCCCAGCCTTTGTTTTAGTCGAAAGCACCTTTCCTCTAGTCTTAATGGATGACCTCTCGTTCTTAGCTCAGCTCTTTGCGTAAATAATTCATTGGATAGTTCTTTGTGTTGACAAAGGGCAAAGTAAGCAGCTGGTCACAGACCAGTGGTGGAAGTGGCCCCCCAAAGCCCAGGAGAAACCCTGATTGTCAGAAAAAATAGATTGAAGCCATCCACATCTCCCTCACCCTGATGAGATATGGCTCACAATACAGTCAACTCACTGTGTGAGGACAGGTGAAAAAAGTCAGTATTGGGTGAAGGTGTATGTGAAAACTCAACATTGGGTGAAGATGGTGAAAACACATCATTATGTGAAGCAAAGTGCAAACACTCAGCATTGTGCAGAGATGGGTGCGACAACTTAGTATTTCATCAAGATGTGCTTAGCATTGTTTGAGTCAACATTCTAGAATGCTAGTGGAAGCTCAAAACTGCATGAGGCTGCTATAGCATTGAGTGCTCACTTTTAGGAGCAGGTTAAAAAAGGTTTACGTATTATTTAACCCTCCGAATGCCAGAAGGTTGTCCAACACATTGATGTGCAATGCGTTGGGCACCCCTAAATGCTACAGAGGTCATCCACACACAAGGGACAAATACAAATCTCCAACTGATTTGAAAGGGATGTTTAACCCTTTTTGCAATGCGCTGCGTACCTCTCTGGCACGCAAAGGGTTAACCTCATTACCTCATTCAGGAGATTGGGTAAGAGCCCTGAGTAGGTATCAGAAATGGTCACATTTCCAAAGATTTCCAGTGTATTCCAAGGTGTTAATCTGGTCACAAAATGTCCTAAAGCCATTGACCAGTAGAATTTAGATTTGAGCTGAGCTGTCTTGGACTCTGACCCAGTCAGGTATGTACCCAGATAATGTGATTCATACAATTACCTAGAGAACTGTCCGTCTGACCTCAGTGACTGTGAGACGCCAACGCTCAATTCTTCCATGTATAATATTGACAAGAGGCCAAAGAGAAGGTCATCCTTAGTGGCCAAGTGCCATTCTGAGTGGATTCACTCGCATCTAATGAATTGTAACCACCTTCTTACTTTTGTAAGCATGATGGCTAAAGTCACACACTGGAAAATCTGTATTTTATCCAGAAAATATGTGCATTAGACAGTTTGTATGGATATAATAAGAAATGTTAAGCAGGACACCAACTAGTAATATCTCGCACACTTTACTTAACATGGACAAAAAAAGGTCCCTATGAATTTTGCTCCTTGGTTCAGGTTTTTTTTTTTTACATTAAACAGGTGGTGCTGTTTTCCTTCAGTGGTGGAAGACTGAGCCTTGGCCTTTCTGCTAACTTTCTGGCAATGTCATCATCTCTCTCACTCCCAACTTCATATGTATCTGAAGAAGAGGGGGATGCTGAAGGGATGTATTCTAGATCTAAATGATCAATCATCATTAGGCAAACATTTAGTAATGTTGATACCTTTATTGGCCAACTAAACAGATTTAAAATGCAAGCTTTCAAGACTTCTTAGGTCTCTTCCTCAGGCATGTTATACAGATAAATATGAAAACTTCTCTCTTAAATAAAAGTACATGTTACATTGTTTATTATGGAAATCAGATAAGAACGTTAGTCCAGATACTGATTCCTTGATCAGTCAATGGTAGAGGTTGTGATTTAAATTTCATTCTTCCTCTGAGGAGTCCAGTTATTTATGATCCCAGAGGGACTGTCATAAAAGTTAATTCACAATGTGATAATGTGACAGAAACTCTCTGTCTCTATTCAGCCCTTAAGTCAAAGAATCAAATTTTAGCATTAATTTTACCTCCCATAATTTTCTGTCCCTCTAAGTGCGAAATTGTCCCATCAGTACAGTCATTCTAATGTCTCTGAGACTGTGTCCACTTTGACAAAAATGTTCTCCCACTGGTGTCTCTGTCTTTTTGGTGTTAATGCTGGATCTGTAGGAATTAAACCTCTTATGTAGTGCTTGTCCCGTTTCCCCCACATAAAGATCTGTTGGGCATTTTGCACACATGATGAGATATATTACATTGGATGATTTTCAGGTGAAATTACTGTTGATCTCATGGTGTAACTGGGTATTTGGTATGGGTATCTTGTCTGTGGTGTAAATGTGTGCACAGGTTTTACACCTGCTTTGTATGCAGGGTAATGTGCCATTTTTTCATAAATACCTGGACTCCTCAGAGGAAGAATGCAATTTGAATCACATCCTCTACCACTGACTGATCAAAGAATCAGTATCTGGACGTAGGTTCTTATCTGATTTCCATTATAAACAATGTGTACTTGTATTTAAGAGAGTTTTCATATTTATCTGTATAACATGCCTGAGGAAGAGACCTAAGACGTATTGAAAGCTTGCATTTTAAATCTGTTTAGTTAGCCAGTAGTGTTGAGCGAGCACCCCGATGCTCGGGTGCTCGGGTGCTCTGACCGAGCACCGCCGGAGGCTCGAGTGCTCGGCCGAGCACCCGAGCCCCATTGAATTCAATGGGGCGACACGAGCATTACACCAGGCACCCCCTGCTCTGATGAGGGGAGGGTGCCTGGTCAATGCCCCCCTTCATCTCCACAATGCCCCTCTTCCACAATGTCCCCCTTCATCTCCGCAATGCCCCCTTCATCTCCGCAATGTCCCCCTTCCACAATGTCCCCCTTCCACAATGTCCCCCTTCATCTCCGCAATGCCCCCTTCATCTCCGCAATGTCCCCCTTCCACAATGTCCCCCTTCATCTCCAAAATGTCCCCCTTCATCTCCACAATGCCCCCTTCATCTCCACAATGCCCCCTACCTCCAGTCCCTGGTGGTCCAGCGGAGCGTCTGTAAGATCTGTGCCTCCTTCAGCACAGATCCCCGCCACCCGAACATGGCGGGCGAGCACAAGGCGGTACTCGTACGAGTACCGCCATGTGCCGAGCAGAGCGATGCTCGAGCCGATCCGAGCATCGGCCGAGCATGCTCGCTCAACACTATTAGCCAGTAAAGGTATCAACTTTATAAATTTTTGCCTCCTGTATTTCTACAGCTAACACAGTACCGACTCTTATCTACTGTCATCATTAAGTCATCAGCAGCAGTGCCAGACACTTCTTGCCCACTACTTTTATATTCTTTAGGGTTTTAGAGGTCTCAAACAATTTCTTGTTCGCTACTACTTTCAGGACAGGTGTTTTTGTGTTTGTTTGTCTCACTGTCAGATACAGCAGTTGATTGAGATGCTACACCTACTTGCATTATGCCATCAACACTGGAATGCATAGCATTGTTGCCTTCAGTGTTTTTAGATAGTTGTTTCATAGTACTGGGCCTGATGGTGGTGGAATTTGTGGTGGGACTTTGAAAAACTGCAACCTCCTTGTGAGGAGAGGGATCACCATCATTTATTGCACATGCTACAGTAATCATGGCTGCAGTCGGTTTTTGGACTGACACTTTACTCACATGTCCCTGCACTGCTCTTCCTACTCCTTTCACCTCACCTCTACACCTGCTGCATTTTCTGGACATTATTCAACTACTATGTGTATGTTTTTACTGTGCACAATAGAACTGACTGTGTGTGATGTCTTGTCTTGGCCCTCTATACAATATTCTACCTCATCTAGTATCACTCTGTCTCACAGCTCATGTCAGGGTCCCTGTCACCTATCAATTTTTCTTGCTTCCTTCTCCCCCCAGACATGTCTAACACATAACAGATAATACAATCTGTAACATGACGCCTTGTATCATAAGCTGGATACCTCCGTTATAGTTCCTTTCTCCCTCAGAATAACACTCCAATAGTATACCGAATTTCCTATTCCCAAACATCAGCCGAGACTTGATGAAGGGAAGAACCCTCTTTTATTGAATCAAGCACACAGCTTATCTACGCTACAGAGCCTCTTATCAAGTTCAGCATGCAAACGAGGACTTGGGACAGTGTTTCTATGCTTCACCAATCAGTCACCAACACCCTTATCAAGATAAGCATGCAGATTAGTACTTGAAAAATAGCCATTCTTAACTGACTCATAATTAACCTCCTCTGATTGGTCAAGGAAGCACAGCAGGAATCAATTAACATTCCTTAGCACAGACCTGGAGTATATTGGAAGCAAAGCCCAACCCCCACTATTTCTGCACTCTAGCAATGTATTGAAACAACTATGGCTAAGCTCAGTCTATGGTTGTTAGTCTTTTGGGTAGAAATAGTCTGAAGACATGAGATCCCATATCTCTAACACACCAATATCTCCCATAGTTGCCACAGTTCCGTCACACAATCCAGATCAGGAAGGAACTTGGAACTTTCCACTCAGTCACATATAATGTTTGGGTATTCAGGGTAAATCTTCTTTGCTCCCTTCTCACGCCTCTAGAAAAGTCTAACACACAGATATTAACAGCAAGATCAGGAAGGAACATGGATCACAGCTGCCTGTGTCTTTTCAAGCAGGCAGGCATTTTGGAGTTATTGGGTAAACATCCTTTGCACCCTTCTCACCCCCCAGACACATGTAACACAGAGATAATAATAGATAAGGAAAGAACTTGGATCACAGCAGACCGTATGTATCAAATCAATCTCATAGAATGTTGGGGTATTTGGGGTAAACCTCCTTTGCTCCCTTTTCACATCCCAGGACTCAACCAGCACAGAGATAATAACAATCAGATCAGGAAGGAACTTGGATCACAGCAGACCGTATGTATCAAATCAATCTCATAGAATGTTGGGGTTTTTGGGGTAAACCTCCTTTGCCCCCTTTTCACATCCCAGGACTCAACCAGCACAGAGATAATAACAATCTGATCAGGAAGGAACTTGGACACAGCTGCCCGTATGTTCCCAACCAGTCAGGCAAGATTTTGGGGTCAACCTCCTTTCTACTTTCCTGTCCCACAGAGTCCACTAATACGAGAATAAATGTCCTGCCTACAAGACTCCCTAAACTAAGTTCAATTCCACTTTATGAGCCTGTAATCTCTAGCTGCTCTCTCTTCCTCTCACAAACATAGAATGGCATGCTGTGGAACCCTGAGACCACTTTATACTATGCCTGTGGGAAAGTTGCCACATGGCAGGGAGAAATTCAGTCTTCCCATTTCAAGTGCAATAAGGTGGGTGAAAAAGCTCCAGTTTTCACTAAAAATTTGTCAAAAAGTTTGACTGCCTCAGTGGGCAGATACTTGAGAGACAATTTGGAGCTGCTGATTGATCAATTTTGGTGTAAAACTACATCTTGGCTTACACTACCGCTGAATGTTATTGGTCGTTCTAACCTGATCAAAATGGTGTTTCTTCCACGGTTTTTATATGTTTTTCAAGGCTCTCCTATACCTGTCCCTAAGCGATACTTCACTGTCATTGACAAGATAATTAGGAATTTTCTCTGGTCAGGTGGTCCATCTAGGATTAAGCTGTCCACTCTTAAGCGTCCAGTGAGTGAGGGTGGGATAGCCCTCCCTGATTTCTATAAATACTACCTGGCTGCACAGGGACAATTTGCACTCACATACATTCTGCCTGATACCCTGCATACCTTCCATAAAATTGATGAATCTTTGCTTAAGCCAGGCTACTCTTTGTTGCACATCCTTTTTCTAGGCTCAGTTGAGCTTAGGGATCCTCCTGTCACCTCTACTACAGTCTGCAGTATATGGTTCACTATTCAATCTGCTTCGAACTTTGTGGCAAAAGATCCTGAGGTTCCCCTTTGGGGGTAGGAGGGGTTGGTGCACCTTCGACACTTGGAGTTTGGTCGCTCCTGGTCGACATATGGTATCTCTACAATTGGTCACTTGTACTAGGGTAATGTTTTAAAAACTTTCGATCAGCTACGCAAGGAATTTGATATTCCTATTACCTTCTATTATTCATTTTTACGTCTGAGGCACGCTCTGGGTGCCTTGTGGGGTACCGATACTCCAAACATAAAATAATTTCCGCTGGTTACTTTGGCTAAGACGAGACAGTCCCTTAAAGGGGAACTACCACCCCGCAATAACTTAAGCTTGATTGATTGTTCATCTGGCGACTAGCTGCTTAGTAGCACTAGTCGCCAGAAATATTACCCGGTTCTGCAGATATCGGCGTTTTACCGATGGTGACAGGAGCAGGAAGCATGGACGTCTCGTCACAGTAATGTCCGTGCGCCTGCTCTTTCGGAGCCGTTTTTAAAAACGTTTAAAAAAAAAAATTGTCGAAAAGTGCCATTTTTCTCCTGTTTTGCTTTTGAGGTGAAAACATTGGCGCATCCCTACTAGAGAGGAAGCATAATAAAGGATGGCAGTCCAATGAAAAAAGGGTGGCTGAAACACAGGATGCATGTGACTATAGAAGGAAAGAAATTGTGGCAACATCAAGCCTTCTGCTTAGTTTCCTTTGATGTTCCCACTTCTCAAACTATTTAGCATGAACTGAGGAATACTGAGGCAGGGATTTGGCTGCAAAGTGAGTTCATGCGACCAATACTCATTGTGGAGGATGCTAGCCAAGGAATATAATTCTTACAATAAAACGATGTGTGTACCTCGTGGAATGCTTTTGGCACTATCTCGTGTTTTACTGGGCTGGGTTCTAGGTCCTGACACCTCCACGCACAACTGCAGGTAAGAAACAGCATTATACATTCAGATAACATCAAGCATTTATGGACTAGATGGCTCTGACACTCTTCATAAAGCCAGTGCATTTTTAACCTGTTTGACTTCCTCCTGCACTTACCTGTTACATGTTCTAAACATCTACATTATTCACTTTGGATTGTAAACTCTAGAGTGCCATCTCTCCTCCCATTGGTTAACTATGTAAAACCTTTGTGCAACCCTCTGTTGTCTAAAGCCATTTGTGGCAACTCAAAGCCCTCCAACGTTTCAGGACTACAGTTCCCACCATCCTCAGATAGCTGCTGCTTAGATGGGGTTGATGGGGATTGGATAACTGAAAAGTTGGAGGGACTCCAGTTGTGAATCCATAGTCTTAACCCTTGAACTGTAAAGAGCTGTGTAAATTATACAAAGAAGTGTATTTATTTATTCATTCATTCATTCATTCATTCATTCTTGAATTCATATCCGTATTAGTCATCTAATGTTGTTCTTCCCAGAATTCTTACTTTCGATACCACACGTCCAAACATCAGGACTTGGATCCATTTACCTAAATCAAAAGTGGACCAATTCAGTGGCAAACCAATCATACCATGGGGACAACATATAAATTCCAAAAATGGATTGATTTGAATGGGGCTTTAAAACCTTTAAATGCAAGAGAAGTCTCTGACTTATTTAGTAGATACGTTGTAGGCCAGGTTGTTATTCAAGGGGGTAAAATTAACACTAAATTAGTGAAATCGGTATATATCCAAGAATTGGTCCATTTTCCATTATGCATGCTGCCCTAAGTTACTAAGTATCCAAGAGCGGATAAAACAAAAGCATAGAAAAGAAACAATTTAGTGTTATTTAACTTAATACATCACAAGGTTTCTCCTCTAACTGTTGTTTTTATGATGGAATTTCAATCTTCTGTCTTTCTTTGGCAAGTGACAGATAAAGAATTTATAGGGAGTAGTCTGAGATGTCTCTGTGAAAGTGAATAGGACAAAATGATAATATCGTAAACTGAGTAAATCGTTTTACCACCTTATTTTATTGGTAACATTATTTGAGTTTTTTTATAGAGGAATTTAGGAATAAATGTTTTTTAATTTATAAAGGCTCACCTGAGTAGGTGTCCTTCAAACTGCTTATTGTTATTTCAGTTTTTATTTGTGTTTGGTTTCTCTTGTAGTATCCTGCTAATTGCTTTAGATTTCACACTGATAAAGACTGGTGTCTCTTGAAGTCTGCTGTATGTTTGGAGGAGGTGGGAACCAGAGGTAAACATTAACAGACATAAATTAATGCAGATGATGACTGACAGGATGATTGTGTATTTCTGGGCATCTTTGCTTATCCAGGGTCAGACTTTCCAACTATTTTCTCAAACAGTTTAAAGGGATAGTAATGTTTCATAATAAAAGAAGCTCTAATTAATCATCATAGTATTTGGACTTTGGAGAGTGTTATTTCAGTTCTATCAGAGTTGTAGTACAAGAGTAATTCAATGATAAAGTATCCCCCTCCCGCCCCTTTTACTGATGTAACACTGCTCAGCCAGATCAGAAGGGAGGTGCCCAGGTAGACTGCAGAGAGGGACAATCTTCAATTAAGATAAGGGAAAAACCTGAAAAACCTGTCAAGGGGGGCAGGGCTTTCAGGCTTTCATTGTTCTCATAGGAAGAAGATTGCCCCCTTCTGTTATCTGTCTGGTCTATGGACTGCATTCCACATCTGAGAAGAGATGGCTTACACTAGGTAAAAGGGGAGGGAGGGGAAACTTTGCTTGTGAATATCTCTCAAACCATAAAGGTTTGAGAGATAACACATATCGTTCTTCATGTTTTTTTAATGCCTACAAAATAAAATAAAGATAAAATGAAGTATTACTATCGCTTTAACAAGCACCATGATCCTTTTCAGTGGTAGAATAGTAAGCCTTTGTCCTTAAGCTAGCTTTCTAGCCATGTCATCATCTCTCTCACTCTCAACTTCATCTGTATCTGAAAAAGAGGAAGATGTTAAAGAGATATATTCTAGATCTACATGATAATCAGTAATTAGTTCATCCTCAGCATTGCCCGCCACTTCATTCCCAATAATTTTAAATTCTTCTAGGCATTTAGAGGTCTCAAACAATTTCTTTTTACCTCTCCCCTTTGTGAGATTGTCTCAACATTCATTACTTCTTTTAGGACAGTGTTTTTGTGCTTGCTTGTTTCACTGTCAGATGAACAGTTGCTAAGCTGCTACATCTTCTTGCACTATGCATTTAAAACTGTTGATTTTGTCTTCAGTGTTTTTAGATGATTTATTAGTAGTACTGGTGCTGATGGGGGTGCTGGAACTTTTTTGGTGTGACTTTGACAAACTGCATCCTCCTTGGGAGGAGAAGGATCACCATCATTTATTGCATACATTTCAGCAACTATGGCTGAAGTCATTTTTTGGACTACCACTTTACTCACACATCTGCTACTGATCCTTTCACCCTTTCACTACCCTTTGTGTGCATTTCCTGGACATGTGGTCATGTGATGTCTTGCCTTGGCCCACTACAAAATACTCTATCTCCTCTAGTATCAGCCTGCCTCAGTCATAGCACACACCAAGGATGCCTGTCTCGGTCACCTGTGATATTTTTTTTTTATTAACTGTCCCCACTATCCTATCACTGTCAACAAAAACAATAGAACCACAACTGCTTCTTGCCCCAGACTCCCCTAGCACAGAGATAACAGATCAGGAAGAATCTTGGATCACCTCTGCCTGTGCACTCCCAGTCAGTTTAATGCAATTCTGGGGTGTTTGGGGTAATTCTCCTATCCTCCCTTCTCACACCGCAGACTCCCCTGACAGAGAGGTAACATCCATATCAGGAGGAACATGGATCATAGGTGCCTGTGTTTACTCAGTCAAACAAAATTTTGGGCAAACCTCCTTTGCTCCTTTCTTACACCCCCAGACTCCCCTAGCACAAAAATGGCATCCAGATCAGGAAGAAACGTGGTTTACCTCTGCTTGTGTGTTCCTTGTCAGTAACATAGAATTTTGGCATAATTCTCCTTTGCTCGCTTTTCACAATCACAGACCACCCTGACATAGAGATATCAGCCAGATCAGGAAGTTACTTGTATCACAGCGGCCTGGTCTACTCGGTCACATAACATTTTGGTGTATTTGGGGTAAACCTCCTTTCCTCCTTTTTCACACCCCCAGACCCCTCTAGCACAGATCAGGAAGAAACTTGGATCACCTCTGCCTATGTGTTCCCAATCAGTCACACAGAATTTCGAGGCATTTGGGCTAATTCTCCTTTACTCACTTCCCACAGCCCCAGATTCCCCTGACACAGAGATAACAGCCAGATCAGGAAGAAACTGTACTTTTCACCAAAAATGTACACCTCAAAAAGTGCTGTTTTCCGCTTGTTTCTCTTTTGAGGTGAAAACTTCGATCCATCTCTAATCCTACATAGGTAAGCCCTTCTTTTACACGCAGTAATTATATAAATAAATCTTACTGCTGCATGATGAACTCCTACCTAGGTACATCCTCCTGGTTTGGGTGGTGTTATCTGTACATGGATTGAGAACTGGTTAAATAATAGATGGTAGAGAAATGTTGTAAATGGAACCTTTTCAAATTGATCTAAAGTGATAAGTGGGGTTCCACAGGGTTCAGTCCTGGGCCCAACGCTTTTTAATTTGTTTATTAATGATCTAGAAGTGGGAATTGAAAGTAAAGTCTCAAGCTCACTGATGACACTAAGCTGTGTAAGGAAATACATACAAGACTGGATGTTTTCTCTGCAGAAGGATTTAGATAAACTGAGTGAATAGCTAGAAAAGTGGCAGATGACATTTAATGTAGATAAATGTAAGGTTATTCATTTGGGCTGTAGAAACAAACTTGCTACAAATACACTAAATGGGAAACAACTTGGGGAATCCCCATTAGAAAAAGATTTAGGAGAACTGATAGACAATAGACTTCACAGCAGTGTGCAGAGTCACTCAGCTGCTGCAAGAGCAAATAGAGTACTAGCCTGTATAAAAAGAGGTGTAGAAGCAAGGGATGCTAATATTATCCTACCTCTGTATAAATCCTTGGTAAGGCCTCTGTTAGAATACGGAGTACAGGTTTGGTGCCAGTTCAGAAAAAAAGACATTACTGACCTGGAAAAAGTGAAGAGATGTGCAACAAAACTGATAAAGGGCTTAGAGGATCTGAGTTATAAAGAGAGACTAGCCAAACTGGGTTTGTTTTCATTAGAGAGCATCTAAGAAGTGATATGATTACCATTTACATATATATATATATATATTTAGGTGAATACAAAGAACTCTCTAAGAAACTGTTTAGCTTTTTTAAAAATTAAAAAAAAAATTAAGAGGTTTGGTTGAACCTATACAGTTTTGCTTTGCCAGACTGATCTCAAATGTAACCATGTTGTGATCACTGTTTCCCAAATGTTCTCTTACCTTAATATTGGATACCATTTCTGTGTTATTAGTGATCACTAGGTCCAATACATTGTTATTTCTTGTTGGCGCTTCCACCATTTGTGACATGTAGCTTTCATGAAGTGTGTTCACAAACCTGCCTCCCTTAGCACTCTGACAGGTCTCATTTTTCCAGTTGATATCTGGATAATTAAAATCTCCCATAATTATAGTATGCCTAAGCTGGGCAGCATTCCTTATTTGCAATAGCAGTTGGTCCTCAATAGTGTTGAGCGAGCACCCCGATGCTCGGGTGCTCGGGTGCTCTGACCGAGCACCGCCGGAAGCTCGAGTGCTCGGCCGAGCACCCGAGCCCCATTGACTTCAATGGGGCGACACGAGCATTACACCAGGCACCCCCTGCTCTGATGAGGGGAGGGTGCCTGGTCAATGCCCCCTTCATCTCCGCAATGTCCCCCTTCATCTCCACACTGTCCCCCTTCATCTCCACAGTGTCCCCCTTCATCTCCGCAATGCCCCCTTCATCTCCGCAATGCCCTCTTCATCAATGTCCCCCTTCATCTCCACACTGTCCCCCTTCATCTCCACACTGTCCCCTTCATCTCCGCAATGCCCCCTTCATCAATGTCCCCCTTCATCTCCACACTGTCCCCCTTCATCTCCACACTGTCCCCCTTCATCTCCGCAATGCCCCCTTCATCTCCGCAATGCCCACTTCATCAATGTCCCCCTTCATCTCCACACTGTCCCCCTTCATCTCCACACTGTCCCCCTTCATCTCCGCAATGCCCCCTTCATCTCCGCAATGCCCCCGTACCTCCAGTCCCTGGTGGTCCAGCGGAGCGTCTTCAGATCTGTGCCTCCTTCGGCACAGATCCCCGCCACCCGAACATGGCGGGCGAGCACATGGCGGTACTCGACGAGTACCGCCATGTGCCGAGCAGAGCGATGCTCGAGCCGATCCGAGCATCGGCCGAGCACGCTCGCTCAACACTAGTCCTCAACATTGTCATCGATATTTGGTGGTTTGTAGCATATGCCCACCTTTTTTTACCTTTCATACCACATTTAGTCTCGATTTCTACCCACAATTTGGCCAGTTTCCTCACTAATATCACCCTGCAAAACTGGATTTCGCTCTGGTTTCAAATATAAGCACACACCTCCACCTTTTCTATTAATTCTGTCTCTTCTAAACAGGGAATAGTCCTCTATATTTACAGCCCAGTCATGTGCATCGTTCCACCATGTTTCTGTTATTCCAATTATGTCCAATTGCTCACTAACCGCCAGCAATTCTAGTTCTCCTATTTTATCTACCATACTTCTTGCATTTTCCAGCATACAATTAATTTTGAAGTCTTTACATATATTAATCCCTACATGCCTTTTTTCTACACCTTCATTAACTAGGAGTTCCTCCCTATCGACTAAGTTTATCCCCACCCCCCTGGTCATTTACTTGGACCCGGTTCCTATCTGCTCTATCTACCCCATTTTTGCTATCTATACCCTCCCCCCTTTCCTAGTTTAAAAGCTCCTCCAACTTCCTAGCATTCTCTCCCCTAACACAGAGGCTCCTCTACCATTTAGGTGCAATCCATCTCTTCCATATAGATTGTACCCAAGAGCAAAGTCTGCCCAGTGTTCTAAAAACACAAAACCCTCCTTCCTACACCATTGCTTGAGCCATGCATTAAGCTCCCTGAGCTCCCTCTGCCTACCTGCACTGGCTCTTTGCACAGGTAGTATTTTAGAAAATACTACCTTAGAGGTCCTTGCCTTGAACTTGCAACCTAAATCCCTGAAATCATTCTTTTGACACCTCCATCTTCCTCCTACTTTGTCATTGGTTCCAATATGTACAAGACAGCTGGATCACTTCCAGCCCCTCCCAATAATCTGTCAGCCCTGTCCGCAAAATGCCGAACCCGAGCACCCGGGAGACAGCATACTTTTCGGCATTCACGTTCCTGGTGACAGATTACCCTATCTACCCTCCTAATAATAGAGTCCCCTATTACCACCACCTGCCTTGGTTTCTGCCTACTCTGCATCCCATCTAGCCTGGAAGGAGGACTGTTCCCCTGGCTGCTAGAGGAATCAGCCCTCTCCAGTGTTGCCAATTCTGAGCAATTCTCATCAACATCTTCACACAATCTTGTAAATCTGTTGGACTGAGTCAACTCAGAACTGGCCTTCCTCTTCCTCTGCCCACTACCTCCCCTCCTTACTGTTACCCAGCTGCCTACCTGTCGCTCCTCATCTACAGCTCCACCCTCTTCACCACTAACCCCACATACTACCTGTCACTCCTCATCTACAACTCCACTCTCTTCACCACTAACCCCACATACTACCTGCCACTCCTCATCTACAACTCCACCCTCTTCACCACTAACCCCACATACTACCTGCCACTCCTCATCTACCACGCCACCCTCTTCACCACTAACCCCACATACTACCTGCTCTGTGAGTTCTAAACTCCTTTCCATGTTTCCAATGTCTCGCAATGTTGCAATATTTCTCTCCAAATCCAATATCTTAGACTCTAAAGAGAAAATATGCTCACACTTGGTGCAGCGGTATGACCTCTGGAACGATTGCTCCAAGTGTTCAAACATGTGACAAGATGTGCACTGCGTGAGATTGTCTAACCTGCTATCACTCATGCTTGGTTTTACAATTTAAATAGCTTTATATTATCCTCTAATGCTCACTAAATGGTAAGTAACCAACCTTAAACGTGAATGCAATAAATCCTTTGAAATGATAGTCACCTCAGAGCTCTGCTGATTTGCAACTCCTGATTCTATTCTAACTCCAGATTCCTTCTAACTCTTCACTTGAAAGCAGTCACTTGAAAAAGCAGTCTCACAGAGCTTATGGACTGTATTTATAGTAAACTGCAGCCAGGTGAATTCCCTCAGTAATCACCCCTAATCACACAGGCCAGAGAAAAACACAGTAAACAGTTTTTTTAACTCTTGCAATACCCACACAAAATGAATATTTTTTTTAAACCTTAATAAAATACCAATAAATCACCAAACGCACTCTCATGTACTTAACCAGATTCCTTCTAACTCTTCACTTGAAAGCAGTCACTTGAAAAAAGCAGTCTCAAAGAGTCAGCTCCACAGAGCCTGCAGCCAGGTGAACCTGCAGCCAGGTGAATTCCCTTAGCAATCACCCCTAATCACACAGGCCAGTGAAAAACCCAGTAAACAGTTTTTTTAACTCTTGCAATACCCACACAAAATGAATATTTTTTTTTAAACCTTAATAAAATACCAATAAATCACCAAACACACTCTCATTTTTACTCAAAGACCTGAGCAAAAAACAAGAGCCCATCCATTAAGACTAAAGGAAAGGTGCATTCAACTAAAATCATGGCAGGGATTTTTTACAGTAAGGACAGTAAAGTTATGGAATTCTTTATCGTTGGTGCTGTGTTTACAGATACTGAAACTGCTTTCAAAAAGTAATGGATCCCTTTCTAGCTAAGAATAATATTGTGAATTATGAAGGTTGGTTTTCAAGCAGATAGGATGTTGGTTCAGGGAAATATCAGGGTGATATGTCATGGGCTGAACTTGATGCACAGATGTCATTTTCACTTGGGTGCCTTTTTTTTGCATGTAATGTATATACAAAATGTTTTATTCTCATTTTAGCTGTTTTTTTCACAATATTTCAGTAAACATCACTGTTTTAAATGACACTGATTATATATAATGAAGTACACTGAAACGGAATTGCTTATTATGGCAAGAGAGGTTTTAAAAGACATAGTGCGTGGAATTATTGTAGTTGGCTTTCCGAACTTATTCTTGCCAGTAATTGCTCAAAAAACTCAATGCATAGTGGAAAGGTGTATCTATACAAGCTGCATGCAGTTTATAGTAGTGGGTTGGGACAGACTTCTGGATAAATGGACAGGTGGACATATTCCAATTCTTGAAGTCCCCTCCCATTCACTGCAAGTGATCCCTGTGTGAAAGTAGGTCAGTTCATCCATGAGCTCTTTAGATAAATGTACTTTAAAAAAAAAAAAACTTTATTGAAATATTAAGCAATACATAGTGGTAAAGAAATTCACAGTAACCAAAAATGAATGAAAAGAAAAGTGAATCTCTGTATTGTGTACAGTACTGGAGACCCCATCTCCAGAAGGATATAGATACTCTAGCGTATTGTATACAGGACTGGAGACTCCATCTCCAGAAGGATACAGATACTCTAGAGTATTGTGTACAGTAATGGAGACCCCATTTCAAGAAGGATATAGATACTCTAGAGTATTGTGTACAGTACTGGAGACCCCATCTCAAGAAGGATATAGATACTATAGAGTATTGTGTACAGTACTGGAGACCCCATCTCCAGAAGGATTAAGATACTCTAGATTATTATGTACAGTATAGGAGACCCCATCTCCAGAAGGACATAGTTACTCTAGAGTATTGTGTACAGTACTGGAGACCCCATCTCCAGAAGGATATAGTACAGGAGACCCCATCTCCAGAAGGATATAGATACTCTAGAGTATTGTGTACAGTACCGGAGACCCCATCTCCAGAAGGATATAGATACTCTAGAGAGAATTCAGAGAAGGGCTACTAAAATGGTGGCTGGTTTACAGGAAAAGACATATCAGGATAGACTAAAGGATCTGAACATGTATAGCTTGGAAGAGAGAAGAGAGAGAGGGGATATGATAGACACATTCAAATACATGAAGGGATTCAACAAAGTGCAGGATGGAAGTATATTTCTAAGGCCATAGTCTAAAACTAGAGGGACACAGGTTTAGATGTAATGTAAGAAAGATTTACTTCACTGAGAGGGTAGTAGATAAGTGGAATAGCCTACCAGCAGAAGTGGTAGAAGTTAATACAGTGACAGAATTTAAGCATGCATGGGATAGGAATAAGGCTGTCCTTAACATAAGAAAAGACCAAGGACCAAATAAGTTTTGAGGTATTTACAGTAGGAAAATGGGCGACTAGATGGGCCGAATGGCTGTTATCTGTCGTCAAATTCTATGTTTCAACATTGCACTAGACATTCAAAGTAAAGGTAAGGATTAGGACCAAAGTCTTCTTAGCAGTCTCTTGATAGATAGTCCTTAATGCGTAAAGAAAGTGTATCAAGGCATCCGAGAACATGAGGAAAAAAAAAAAAAAGATATAGAGAAGGGTAGGGGTAGAAGGGGAAAGGGGTGATAACAAGTTGAAAGAACGCACCTTCAGGATAATGTTGCAGCCTCTATTAAACTTGTATTGCACAGAGAATTGAAGCGAGAATGCTCTATTAAAAGCGTACAAAACCGGTCACACCAAACTCAAGGGCACCAATAACAAAATAGTGAAAGTGGGAGATCATGATATTATGATGAATAATTGAGCTGGAAATGATGAGTATTCCATAAATACCAAGCTGATGTAAATGCCTCTAAGGTGTTTGTAGAAACTGCATGATATTTTTCCATTCTGAGAAGCGAGTGTAACTTAGATAACCATTCAGGCATCGTTGGAGGAGAAGGTTTCTTACAATATATTAGACATGTGCAAATTCATTCGGAGACATTCGGATTTCGTCAAAAATGGGGTCATTCGGAGACATTCGGCCAATCCGAAACTCAAGGGTCATTCGGAAAAAATGATCCGACTCCGAACAGCCCAGGTCCGAAATTCGTCGAAACTTTCGGAAGTTTCGGCAATCGACACATTTCCAAAAGTTTTGACTACTTTTGACCAGGACATTTTGTACTTCCTGTGCGCGCTCAATTACTTTCCCTCCATAATTTTCCCTCCATGTCTCTAGTCCAATTCCATTCTCCGTTTCATGCACTACTTCCCTCTTTTGTCTGTATTCGAATAGCCTTCTTCGTTTCATGATGGGGGTTGGACTAATGACACAGTCATACAGACAGACTGCCTGCATTTCCTCATTGGGTTGTTGGAGCTCAGAGAGAGAAGAGATTAGAGAGTGTACAGTTGTTGTGTAGGCAGGCAGGTAGCATTAGGCTAGGCATAGGTAGGCAGCCAGCATTAGTTCCAGTTATTGCCACTGCAAGAGCAAGTAATATTTGCTCCTGTGCAAAATATAAAAAAATATTAGGTATTTGTTCAAATACAGGGCCGGCCCTTACATGGGTCCCAGTGGGTCCATGGACACAGGCAGCACTTTGACAGGGGTGGCAATTTGCCGTCCCATAGCATGTTTATTTTGTGCTCTTCCGCCATTTCTGTGTTGCAGGGTGTCCCATCAGTGTGACTGTCAGCAGCCGGGCAGCCCTATGCTCACTCAGTGGTGATGCCTGCTGGCTGCTTCAGTGACGTGAATTATGTGATAGTGAAACATTATGCCTATTTTGTATTGTTTATCGCCCACCTAAAGTCAAGACTTGAGTAAATAGGTCTACCATCCCAGATTTGCTAGAGAGGTTTTACAAATACAGGAGGGTTCCCCCTGTACAAAATGAGTCTAAACATTTGGGATCCCTAGTATGAGTGCACAACAGTGCATGATGTGTCCTGAACAGGATTGCTGTGAGGTGTCTCCACCCAGAAGGTGCTGGCCGGGCTGAGCTTCAACATTGCGACAAGTGACCAACTAAGAGCACCGTGCCGTGCAGCCATAGCATCACCCCCCTCCTACTCTCCGGGTCCCGCTGACTGGCAATAACAGGTGAATCACTAAGAGATCTGAAGCCTTTCTGGAAGTCCTTTCACTTGGAAAGGGGCTAGGTATTACTTGGGGGAGTTGCCTCGTGTGTAAATAATTTCTAGGTGGGAGATGAATGTGCATCACTTATGTGTTTCCTAACAGTAGTTAGAATACAACTCCCATCATCCCCTGATTATGACATTGGGAAATGCCCAGCAATTACCGTAGAGCCCTGTATTGCACACTCACGGAAAACGGTGATATTGCTATACTAAGACAATGCTGTGGACCCCTCTTCAGTATAGATGTCAAGCATTTTTTTTATTTCTCTCCTGTGTTGCAGTTTGTTCACAACAGAATGTCTCAATTTTTCTTTTTGACCCTTTGAATGCCAGAGTTGTATGCAACGTATTGCTTTGCAATGCATTGCGTACCACTCTGGCACTCAAAGGGTTAACACATTACATCTATCACATTACAATCATTGATGTTTATTCTTGATGTAGTATGAAACTCTACAATGTATATACACATAGAGTTTTCTGATATGAGGGGAAATCAGGATAGGAAAACGAGAGAGAGGAATTTGGGTACTAAAGAGGGACAGTAGGGTAGGAGGCTGGTACCAGAAAATGAAACCTTAATCTTTACCCATGTACTAACATAGAATGTGACATGTAGTTTGTCCATATTCGAGTCGACCACTTATGTTGAGTAGGATGTGACAGGCATGGGTTTTCGATGTCGAGCATATGCTAAATTGAATGACAGGCATGAGGTTTCGATGTTCGAACATATGCTAGATTGAAGGACAGGCATGGGGTTTCGATGTTCGAACATGATAAATTGAATGACAGGCATGGGGTTTCGATGTTCGAACATGCTAAATTGAATGACAGGCATGGGTTTTCGATGTTCGACGTTTGCATTGTGACTGGCATCCCATGCTAGAGTAGAGGCATGCACAGACTTTCAATGTATGACAATGTCCGTTTTTGGGATGGATCTTTTTCTAAATGCACACCCTGTCTGCAAATAATGATAGCAGCGTGCACGGAGGCGCACTGCTATAATTTAACCCATGTTAAATTCGGCCGAATAATTCGGAATGGATCAGAATTTCGTCCGAATCGAATAGGCCCGGTCCGAAATTAGGATCATCCGAATTAGAAAAAAAAAAATTCGTCCGAATTCGAATTTTACCGAAAATTTTGCCCGTGCACAAGTCTACAATATATGGTTATGAGAGATTTGGCAGCATTAAAGAGCAATGACAAACATTTCCAATGAGATGAATGGATAGCCGTTGAGGAAGAAGGGAGATGAGTTTTGTAAGCAAATAAACATAGATATGGGTCTACTGGAATAGCTGAGATATGTTATGATGTCCTTCCAGTAGGAAAGGATCACTGGAATAAATGTACATTTTAATATAAATGAGTTTTGTAAGCCATAAGAGATGGTGATATGTATTAGATAGGACTCACTTATAATGGGGTACTTTGGTGTGGTACGCGAGCTTAAACATATTTCGGCCAAACTATGGGACAAAATCCTAAATTCTAAAGCAAGTGAATTAGTATGTGGTTATAATGTATCCTATACACAAGATTCACATTTAACCCCTTAAGGACCAGCCGCGTGGGCACGCAGCCAGCAATTAACGACCACAGAGCATTTTTTTTGTAATCAGAATCAGAGGTCCCTGTATGGAGTTCAGCTGCGCGGGGACCCCTGAATTCCATGGTGTACATGTGTGTCATGGGTCCTTTAGGCAAGTTCACCCCATAACGTACGTGTACGTCCTTGGACCTTAAGGGGTTAAAGGGATGGTAATGTTTCAATATAAGAGCAGCTGCAATTAATCTTCATAGTATTTGGACCAATACTGTCAGAGCTGTAGTTACAAGAGTAATTGAATGATAAAGTATCTACCTCCCACCCCTTTTACTGATGTAACACTGCTCACCTGAGAGCAGCAAGACTGTCCAGATGGATCACAGAGAGGGACAATCTTCAGTGAACATAAGGACAAACCTGTCAAGCAGGGCAGGGTTTTCCTCATGATCACAGTAAGAAGATTGTCCCTTGCTGTGATCTGTCCGGTCAAGAGACCAGATTCCACATCTGAGGGGAGGTGACTTACACTAGGTAAAAGGGGCGGGAGGGGGGATACTTTATCATTCAATTACTCTTGAACTACAACTCTGACAGTATTGAAATAACACTCTCCATGGCCCAAATACTATGAACATTAATTGGAGCTGACTTTATTATGAAACATTACTATCCCTTTAAAGAAGCAGTAAAGTTTTTTTTATGAAAACATGTATTTTATAGATCTTTTCCTGCTGAATAAAATAAGAGCACTCCCACTGCTGTCAGATTTTTTATTCAAAATTTATAGCAGTTCAAATAATCAGGAAGTGAATTTACTGTGTTTACTTCCTGATAGTTCTAACTGACAGGAAGTGAATTTACTGTGTGTTTACTTCCTGATAGTTCTAACTGACAGGAAGTGAATTTACTGTGTTTACTTCTTGATAGTTCTAACTGACAGGAAGTGACAGGCAGTTTCTATCACATTCTATGGAGAACTGTATGTCTCTGACTTTTCTGACTTTCCTCTCCATTAGAATCTAACAGGAAATCTAATTAGAATTTGACCACTAGAGGGCACTGGTAAAAAAACGTGGGTTTAAACTGTAATAACTCTGGAAATATAAATCTCTCGACAGTGGGAGTACCTTTATTTTACTCAGTAGGAAAATCCCTACGATATATATTTTTTCATAAAAAAAGTTTACTGCTCCTTTAAGTCACATGAAGCAGAGCTGGATTGTCATCCATGATTTGTGCTTCATAATTTGCTCACATGGTTTTTTTTTGTGTAAATATGTATACTATACTTTTTTGGTGCTGTGCGTTTTTCCTTATCCAACTCATTGTGTTGCAGTGGTTTGGATACCTCTCTGGTTACATCTAGTTTTCCTTTGGCTAAGCATATAACTAGGATTATGAAGAGACTAACAGTTAACAGACTGCAGGGGTTTAATCTGGACTCCAGGCTTGTACTTTGTTTTATTCTTGAGAAGCCAGAATCTCTTTGGGGAAACCAGTGTGAGTGACACAGATTCATTGTTAAGTCTTTTATAACAGCACAGACCTCACACAGAAAATCCTGCCGTTTTCACATAACAGCCCAGAGGAGCGATACATAATCCCATCTAAATAGGACTCCGTCTTGTGGCGCAGAGATAAAGGGACGGTTTTCCCTTTGCTGGGAATTTGGAAACCATAATTTAGAAATGCGAGTTACAGCATGAGTTGGTAGGTAAATCCCTTTGAAGTTAGACGTCTGAAGCACACAAACAGTTAAATATCTTTCCGGATGCTGCAGTGTATAATGGCCCATATAAAAGCAAAGGGAAGAAATTAGAGAGAAATGCACCACATTCAGTTGATTTAAAGGGATAGTAATACTTAGTTTTAGCATTATTTTTTTTTTGTAGGTATTAAAAAAACATGAAGAACGATATGTCTTATCTCTCAAACCTTTAGCATTCGCTAAAAAAAAAGCATTCGCTAATTGAGAAAAAAACATGCTCAATTGTAAGTGTTTACTTACCTTGCAGCTGATGGCCAGACCAGTGGGTGGCCGGTCTTGGCGTCCTCCCGGGTTGGCCATGTCTGTTGGGAGTACCTGCGTGCCCTAGTGTTCATCCAGGCGACTGACCTCCTTGCTGCTCCCCCTGGCGGCTTCAGCCGCATCTAGCTCGGGCACGCGTGAGAGGGATTCCCTGATGATGTCGTGACTCAGTGATTTAAAGGGACATTACACTATTTGCTCCACTTCTTGAGGGTGGAGCAATTAGTAGATAAACTGCCTGGACACCACTTCAGTTGCCCTTTCGTGGTTCGTGGTGTTCCAGTGCAGTTGTGTTTCAGTGTGCTCTGTTGATTACCTGGTTTGTCTGACTACCCAATCTGGTGTTGACTTGTGGCTCTGTCTGACTATCCACTCTGTGTATGACCCTTGGCTTGTCCGACATCCAATCTGGTGCAAACCTGCAGCTCTGGCTGACTAACCTCTCCGTGTATGACCAGGCTTGTCTGACCATCCTATCTGGTGCTGTCCTGTGGCTCTGTCCAGCTTGTCTCAGTATTGCCTCCCTCCTGCGGACATCCACCTGGCTCAGACCTGGGGCCCTGGTAGACTCTCTTCTATACCGACTGCAGGCGTGAGTCCGGTATTAGACCTCAGTGGTCCTGACTGGAGGCGTGAGTCAGTGATCAGTCCCTAGCTAAAGTTAACAGCAGGAGTGAGTCAGCTTTCCTTCCAGCTAGACTGATAGCAGGCGAGTGTCAGTTTTTCCTGTTGTCACTGGTCGCAGTCTCCCATTCTTGTTCCAGTCCTTGTTTCAGTAGAAGACCCTCTGTGGCAGATCCAGTTCCTGTTTCAGTTCGAGTACCAGTGGTGGAAGATCCGAGGGGTTCCTGTTCCTGCTCCAGCCTTAGCTCCTGTAGAGACTTCCAGTGGCTCCGGCCTAGTCTCAGCAGTTTGGTCCAGTCTAGGCGGCCTACTATTCCTGATAGTAGTGTGTGCTTATCTACTGACCTTCTGCCTGTTCCTATTGTCTCATTCTTTACCTTGTTCTGTGCCTTAATAAAGGTGATTTTATATTTACGTTCTGACTCCTGAGTCCTCTGGGTATCAGTGACATCAGTTCAACATTTTGGCTCTAATCATTTTGCCATAAAAAAATACACTGTTAATAGCGATTGCGCATGTTTCTTGCATTCCGCCCAAAGAAAGAAAAAACTGAAACGTAAGTTTTAGGTTGTGTTTTTTATCTTGTGTAGAGATTTGTCTGACATTTCATTGCTGAATCATTGGTGGGTGGGATCAGACTTATATGAACATAGAAATTGGTTCCCTGTGGTTGCAGAGCAAATTGAAAAATGTGACTGAGCAGCGCCTGAGGGGGCACAATCCCTAATAATTAACTACTATGTTTTACTTGTTCTCAGTTTATGCTTGTCATACATTTTTTCCACACCTAAGTGGATGACATCTCAGACACATTGCTCTCATTTGTCTAGAAGGAATCTGCTGCACTGACAAGACCCAGTAAAGGATGATATATACCTCTGGATTTGTGCTGTCTCTCTCTTGAAGAGACAATTTGTCAGAAATTTCAGTGTTGAACCATCCATGGGTAGGACCAGACTTATATGGAATGTAAATGTATTCTATGTAAAGGCACATTGGAGTGAAAAACTTGAATGAGAAGCTCCTGAGGTTGCACAGTCTCCAAGAATAAACTGCAACATTTTATTTGCTTGCAGTGTGCCCTTGTCTCAAGACTTCTATGCTTTAATCTTCTTTAGTAGAAAGGTGTCCTTGACATAGGCCTCTTTTACTTAGAGGGAATCCCCAACACCTTACTGACCAGACCCACTGAGGGACAAAACACACATCCCAGGTTTTGCTGTTTTTCTTGTGCAGAACAAATTCACCTGATATTTCATTGCTGACCATGTGCGGACAGGACCAGACTGATATGAAAATGGAAATGTCTTCTCTGGCAGTGAAAAATGCAACTAAGCAGAACCTGGGGGGACCCTTTCCCCAACAATAAACTAATACGGCCTATTGTCAGTGTGTGCTTGTCAAAGCATTTTTGAACTGTCCCCTAACATGCTGTTAGTTTGTCTCAGAATAACTATGCCTTACCTTCATACATAAGGCTTCTAATTGAGTCTATAAATAAATCAGTATGTGTTTAAGAATGATCACTGGACATATTTGTATAGCTGAAGTCCAGTTTATAAATATTTCTGAGGAATTTATTGACATACATACAAAGCTTATATACTCACTTAATGTCCAATATACTTCCACTAAGAACAGGTTATACCTGGAATCAAGATTTAACCACCAAAACTGCCTATATTTTTGTCTCAATTAGCAAATTTATTTATACATAGAAACATAGAAACATAGAATTTGAAGACAGATAAGAACCATTTCTGCCCATCTAGTCGCCCATTTTCTTACTGTAAAAACGTCAAACCTAATTTGGTAATTGGAATTTTCTTACATTTAGGACATCTTTATACCTATCCCATGCATGCTTACATCCCTCATTGTATTAACCGCTAACGCTTCTGCTGGTAGTCTATTCCACTTATCTACCACCCTCTCAGTGATGTAAAACATTCTTATATTACATCTAAACCGGTGTCCCTCTAGTTTTAGACTATGGCCTCTTGTTCTAGCAGTTTTACTCCTTTGAAATATACTTTCCTCCTGCACTTTGTTGAATCCCTTCATGTATTTGAATGTGTCTATCATATCCCCTCTCTCTTCTCTCCTCTAAGCTATACATGTTCAGATCCTGATATTTCCATCTCTTATGTTATTGTACATCTTCCCTGTAGTATATAACTAAAATCTCCCATAGAATAACATAGGAACTGGAGAGTTTATCTCACTGGAGAAGTTATCTCCTCTTTATCACACCTTAGTACATTCCCCTGTAGTCTATAACTAAAGATCTCCCATAGAATAACATAGGAACTGGAGAGTTTATCACACTGGAGAAGTTATCTCCTCTTTATCACACCTTAGTACATCTCCCCTGTAGTCTATAACTAAATATCTCCCATAGAATAACATAGGAACTGGAGAGTTTATCTCATTGCAGAAGTTATCTCTTCTTTATCATACCTTAGTACACCTCCTCTGTAGTCTATAACTAAAGCTCTCCCATAAAATAATATAGGAACTGGAGAGTTTGTCACACTGGAGAAGATGTCTCCAATTATAGCACACCTTGAAAGATCTCAGCCTATAGTCTGTAACTAAATGGGGAGATGCACTAAGGTGGGATAAAGTGATGATGACGTTGATATGACTTCACCAGTATGATACATTCTCCAACTCCTATGTTGGCGCCGGTGAAGTAAGGTTTCTCCAAATGGAGAGAACTTAGTTTGTTGGCTACATAGAATAACTTAGAACTTGAAGAGTTTATAGCACTGGAAAGGTCATCTCCACTTTATGACCTCACTATCACCACTTTATCTTAGTACATAACCACAAAGCTCTCCCATAGAATAGCATAGGAACTGGAGGGCCCTGGTAGACTCTCTTCTATACCGACTGCAGGTGTGAGTCCGGTATTAGACCTCAGTGGTCCTGACTGGAGGCGTGAGTCAGAGATCAGCTCCTAGCTAAAGTTAACTGCAGGAGTGAGTCAGCTTTCCTCCCAGCTAGACTGATAGCAGATGAGTGTCAGTTTTTCCTGTTGTCACTGGTCGCAGTCTCCCATTCTTGTTCCAGTCCTTGTTTCAGTAGAAGACCCTCTGTGGCAGATCCGGTTCCTGTTTCAGTTTAGTACCAGTGGTAGAAGATCCGAGGGGTTCCTGTCCCTGCTCCAGTCTTAGCTCCTGTAGAGACTTCCTGTGGCTCCGGCCTAGTCTCAGCAGTTTGGTCCAGTCTAGGCGGCCTACTATTCCTGATAGTAGTGTGTGCTTATCTGCTGACCTTCTGCCTGTTCCTATTGTCTCATTCTTTACCTTGTTCTGTGCCTTAATAAAGGTGATTTTATATTTACGTTCTGACTCCTGAGTCCTCTGGGTATCCGTGACATCAATTCAACATTTTGGCGATAATCATTTTGCCAAAAAAAAATACACTGTAAATAGCGAATGTGCATGTTTCTTGCATTCCGCCCAAAGAAAGCAAAAACTGAAACACAAGTTTTGGGTTGTGTTTTTTATCTTGTGTAGAGATTTGTCTGACATTTCATTGCTGAATCCTCAGTGGGTGGGATCAGACTTATATGAACATAGAAATTTCTTCCCTGTGGTTGCATAACAAATTGAAAAATGTGACTGAGCAGCGCCTGAGGGAGCACAATCCCTAATAATTAACTACTATGTTTTACTTGTTCTCAGTTTATGCTTGTCATACATTTTTTCCACACCTAAGTGGATGACATCTCAGACACGTTGCTCTTCTTTTGTCTAGAAGGAATCTGCTGCATCTCACTGACATGACCCAGTAAAGGATGATATATACCTCTGGAGTTGTGCTGTCTCTCTCTTGAAGAAACAATTTGTCTCTACAGTGTTGAACCATCCATGGGTGGGACCAGACTTATATGGAATGTGAATGTATTCTATGTAAAGGCACATTGGATTGAAAAACTTGAATGAGAAGCTCCTGAGGTTGCACAATCTCCAAGATTAAACTGCAACATTTTATTTGCTTGCAATGTGCTCTTGTCTCAAGACTTCCATGTTTTAATCTTCCTTAGTAGAAAGGTGTCCTTGACATAGGCCTCTTTTACTTAGAGGGAATCCCCAACACCTTACTGACCAGACCCACTGAGGGACTGTTACAATAGAGGTCTGGAATTTCAGAATAAAGATAAAGACACACTGTAGTGAAAACTATAACTACAGTTTATTGAACATGCAATGATTAAACATGCAATGATATAAAATAAATCAGAGCTACTGTCAGAGTTTACATCAGTATGGGAGACATATGACTCTGCAGTACAAAAAGAGAACATAAAAGATATATCACTACTGCTGGAGTTACATCAGTGTGGGCGACATACGACTCTGCAGTACAAAAAAGAGAACAGGAAAGGTACTTAGCTACTGCCGGAGTTAACATCAGTATGGGAGAGCCCACCATACAACTCTGCAGCAACGATCTGTTCCGCATACAGGTTTGAGATGAGGTACACGCTCTATCTCTCAGACTTGAGACCAGGTACACTCTCCCTTGTCTCCAATGGATCTAAGCAAAATCGTTTTGATTATAGGATAAATACGGACTACACCCTTAAAGCAGACTGCACCCTTAAAGGTATGTCTAACACTACGCATGCGTATTTGCTTGGTTATATAACACTGAATGTTGCACAATTGGAGATGGCACTACCTGTCTCTCATAAACACTACGTAAGCTGGCATTGCCTGCCTCTCTGTTGTTGCTAGCCATGACTGCAGAGCATTAACCCCCAACTAACCGTGAGGAGATCACCAAAAAAACATCCCTTACAGCGACAAAACATACATACCAGGTTTTGCTGTTTTTCTTGTGCAGAACAAATTCACCTGATATGTCATTGCTGAACCATGTGTGGGAAGGACCAGACTGATGTGAATATGGAAATGTCTTCTCTGGCAGTGAAAAATGCAACTAAGCAGAACCTGAGGGGACCCTTTCCCCAACAATAAACTACTACGGCTTATTGTCAGTGTGCGCTTGTCAAAGCATTTTTGAATTGTCCCCAAACATGCTGTTAGTTTGTCTCAGAATAACTATGCCTTACCTTCATACATAAGGCTTCTAATGGAGTATATAAATAAATCAGTGTGTGTTTAAGAATGATCACTAACATTTTCAATTACTGGACATATTTGTATAGCTGAAGTCAAGTTTATAAATATTTCTGAGGAATTTATTGACATACATACAAAGCTTATATATTCACTTAATGTCCAATATACTTCCACTAAGAACAGGTTATACCTGGAATCAAGATTTAACCACCAAAACTGCCTATATTTTTGTCTCAATTAGCAAATTTATTTATACTTAGAAACATAGAAGCATAGAATTTGACGGCAGATAAGAACCATTCATCCCATCTAGTCACCCATTTTCCTACTGTAAAAACCTCAAACCTAATTTGGTCCTTGGAATTTTCTTATATTTAGGACATCTTTATATCTACCCCCATGCATGCTTACATCCCTCATTGTATTAACCGCTAACACTTCTGCTGGTAGTCTATTCCACTTATCTACCACCCTCTCAGTGATGTAAAACATTCTTATATTACATCTAAACCTGTGTCCCTCTAGTTTTAGACTATGGCCTCTTGTTCTAACAGTTTTACTGCTTTGAAATATACTTTCCTTCTGCACTTTGTTGAATCCCTTCATGTATTTGAATGCGTCTATCATATCCCCTCTCTCTCTTCTCTCCTCCAAGCTATACATGTTCAGATCCTGATATCTCCATCTCTTATGTTATTGTACATCTTCCCTGTAGTATATAACTAAATATCTCCCATAGAATAACATAGGAACTGGAGAGTTTATCTCACTGGAGAAGTTATCTCCTCTTTATCACACCTTAGTACATTCCCCTGTAGTCTATAACTAAAAATCTCCCATAGAATAACATAGGAACTGGAGAGTTTATCTCATTGCAGAAGTTATCTCTTCTTTATCACACCTTAGTACATCTCCCCTGTAGTCTATAACTAAAAATCTCCCATAGAATAACATAGGAACTGGAGAGTTTATCTCATTGCAGAAGTTATCTCTTCTTTATCACACCTTAGTACATCTCCTCTGTAGTCTATAACTAAAGCTCTCCCATAAAATAATATAGTAACTGGAGAGTTTGTCACACTGGAGAAGATGTCTCCACTTATAACACACCTTGATAGATCTCAGCCTATAGTCTGTAACTAAAGGGGGAGATGCACTAAGGTGGGATAAAGTGATGATAATGTTGATATGACTTCACCAGTATGATACATTCTCCAACTCCTGTGTTGGTGCCGGTGAAGTAAGGTTTCTCCAAATGGAGAGAACTTAGTGTGTTGGCTACATAGAATAACTTAGAACTTGAAGAGTTTATAGCACTGGAAAGGTCATCTCCACTTTATGACCTCACTATCACCTCTTTATCATACCTTAGTACATAACCACAAAGCTCTCCCATAGAATAGCATAGGAACTGGAGAATTCATCACTCTGGAGAAGTTATCTCTTCTCCTCTTCACAGAATTTAAGAGCAGGAAGGAACTGAACAATGTAATTCCCTTTTCTACATATTTTTTACAAGTAGTTTAAGTACTATTGGAATCTATTCCACAGACAAGGCATGTACACCATTATCCTTAAAGTGGGGCAGGGGGGTGGATGGAAATTCCTTGGCATTTTAACAGAACGTATTTACTCAATCTAATCACCAAACACCACTGTACATGTCTCTCCATCTCACTTCTGCTCCCAACTAATCATACAACACATCACAGTCAAGGGAGAACAATCTGGCTGCCAGGGATCTTCAGCTAGACCTGTATTGCTCTCATCAACAGCGCCACAGCACCTTATTTAGGGCACCACAGAGCCCAAGCTGAAAGGTTTAAGATGAGGCTATTTTTTTTTTTTACAATAAGATGCTTTATTGGTGGATGCATATTAGCTAGGATTGGGCAAAAGTTAAATTTTCTTTGCTGTGGCAATTTTTGCAAAAAATGTTAATTTGCTGTTTTTTCAATTAAAATGTTGCGTATAGAAACTAAATTTTTCCTAATTTTCCCTTACCCCAAGACATTTCCCAAGGAACTTCCTGATTCCTGCATAGAGGTAAGACACATTATATGGGGATCTGGCTATACAAGTACAGTAGGACAAGATTGGGTTCAGTATGTGTGGTTCTATGGCTACCAGTACAGCAGGATAAGGTTGGGGTTCAGTATGTGTGGTTCTATGGATACCAGTACAGTAGGACAAGATTGGGTTCAGTATGTGTGGTTCTATGGCTACCAGCACAGTAGGACAAGGTTGGGGTCAGTATGTGTGGTTCAATGGTTTCCAGTTAAATGGGACAAGGCTGGGGGTTTGTATGTGTGACTAGTAAGGCTACCAGTGCAGTGGTACAAGGCTGGGGGTCAGTATGTGTAGTTCTATGGCTACCAGTGCAGTGGTACAAGGCTGGGGGTCAGTATGTGTGGTTCTATGGATACCAGTGCAGTGGGACAAGACTACCAGTGTGACAAGGCTGGAGGTCATTATGTGTGGTTCTATGGATACCAGTGTAGTGGCACAAGGCTGGATTCAGGATGTATGATTCTATGGCTCCTGCGGGACAAGACTGGAGGCCAATATGTGTGATTTTATGGCTACCAGTGCAGTGAGACAAGGCTAGATTGTCAATATGTGTGATTTTGTGTCTACCAGTGCAGTGAAACAAGGCTGTAGTGTCAGTATGTGTGTATGTGTATGTGTGTGTGTGTGTGTGTGTGTGTGTGTTGTGTGTGTGTGTGTGTGTGTGTGAGATATTCTATGGCTACTGTTGGACAAGGCTGGGGATCAGCGTGTATGTGATTCTATAGCTACTGTGGAGCAAGACTGGAGGTCAGTATGTGTGGTTCTATGGCTACAAGAGCAGTGTGACAATGTGGGGGTCAGTATGTATGGTTCTATAGCTACTAGTGCAGTGGGACAAGTCTGCTGGTAAGTATGCACGGTTCTATGGCTACCAGTGAGATAAGGCTGGCAGTAAGTGTCTGTGGCTACCAGTGCAGTATGAAAAGACTATGGGAGACAGGGTGTGTGGTCTTATGGCTACCAGTGCAGTAAGAAAATGATCTGGGTCAGGATGTGTAGTTCTATGGCTACCATGGGACAAGGCTGGAGGCCAGTATGTGTGGTTCTACTGCTACTCTAAGATAAGACTGTGTGTCTGTTTCTATGGATATCAGTGTCACGAGACAAGACGGGGGGAGGGGGTCAGTATTTGTGATTCCATGGTTACTAGTTGGATAAGGATTGTGGGTCAGTATGTGTGGTTCTATGGCTACCAGTGCCCTGAGAAAAGGCTGGGGTTCTATGGCTACTAGTTGGACAAGGCTGTAGGTCAATATGTGTGGTTCTGTGGCTACCAGTACAGTGGGACAGGCAGGGTGGGGAAGGGTCAGAATCTGTGGCTCTGTCGTTACTAAGTGAATAAGGATTCTTTTCTCTCTGATGTCTTTAAAATACCTATCCACCTTAACATCTGGGAAGCCCTTCTGGGTAAAAGATCTCTGATTCTCTCTAAATCTCAAGATATACTTACCATATTAATAACCCTCTGTACCAGAATGACCATTGCAGCTAACTGGAAAAATGACTCTATTCCTTGGAAATCTATCTTAGATAAAATTGCTCAGGTTTGTTATTATGAGTACCTAACCTCTTTAGAATGTAACACCTATGATAAATTCATCTCAACTTGGTCACCATGGTTAGATAGCAAATACTCCACGAAACACAAAATTATGTCACAGGTTGTTAAAAATTAGTTGTACCTCACCTTTCTCTCCCTTAACCTCATTGTCTTACTACTCCATTATACCCTCCCCGTTCTCTGGTCAGACACCCTACTTCCCCATCTCTATGTAAACCCTCAAATATTTTACTGTTAGCTTTTCTTCCCCTCTCCATCATATTGTAATAACCTTCAATAAAAATTTTTTGTTTAAAAAAAAAAAAAGTGAGTAAGGATTGTGGGTCAGTATTTGTAGTTCTATGTTTTTATGGTTCTATGGCTCCCAGGAAAAAACTGTCTTTTCTGGAGAATTCTCACAGAAGAAAAAAGTTTTCTCACTTTAGTAAAAAATAGTAAAACTAAATTTCTCCCAGCACTGCAAGTTTTCCCACGGTGCTATTATAAAAGGGTGTCAGCATCCACAGGTTGTCGTGCTGTGCTTGAGTGAGTGAGACAGGAGCATACTGGGATTTCTGGTGACTTAGTTAAAAAAAATATATAAGTAAATGTTTGTGGAGCTGTTAGAGGAGTTTGTCTGGGGGGAGGATGAGAAGAAAGGAGACTTAACCACCTCCTAAAAAAAAGTGTTAGTCTGAATGACAACCAGCAGCCAGCCATCCTGAGACTGTGTCATGTGACACTGACAGATACCACCAGACAACACATGTGATGTGACAATCAATATAGATATAGACAAGCGGTACAACTTAAAGGGATATTAATACTTGAAATGTAAAAAATATATGTTGTGGGGTTTATCCCCCTGAGTAAAACAAGGGAGCTCCCACAGTGGCCTGAAATTGTACAGTGGCACTGTGCTACACCGTCCTATGGAGATTTATGGTCTACGGACCAGAGCTGTCCATAGGATGTTGTAACAACAGCGCCACTGTACAATTTCAGGCCACTGTGATATTGCACCTAAAAAATTCAACTTTCAGCTGTAATAACTTTTGAATAAAACACCTTTCAGCAGTGATAGTACCCTTTTTTACTCATGGGGATTAACACTACTATATATATATATATATATATATAAGTATTACTATCCCTTTAACATAAGGTGCACACCATTCGGGGAGTCTGGAATCTAACAAAAAAAAAGCTCTGTGGTCCTTTAGTGACTGCAGCGCGCCTGCGCGGTCGGTCGTTAAGCGGTTAATAGATATGTACATTGTTTCAATTTGGTCGAACTTCAATTTAAGGTAATGCATAGATGGTATTTGGTTCCTACTAAAATAAAGAGAATGTAGTCAACAACTACTGATACATGTTGGTGGTGTGGGAAAGCCACAGGTTCATATGTTCATATTTGGTGGATTTGTGAAAGATTGAAAGCCTTCTGGGAAATAATAAGTGAAGCTGTAGTAATTTTAGGAATGAAAGATATAAAAAAAGAGTCCTGAGCCCTTCTTACTGCATTTGGGTTAGAAAACAATGAATAAAGAGGATATTTTTTTTGTTGATACAAGTATTACTGGCAGAGAAGATGCACCTACTTGGATAGATGTAAAAACTCTAATTTTTTTATCAACTTAAAATGAAAACAGATAACCCAACTAAAATATAAGAAGTCCTGTGGAAAAAGTTTGGGGAAAATGGACCTTATATTTTTAGACAAGTTAAAGATCCTAGGTGAGAAAGAAAGAATATAGTTTATTCAGACCTCCTAAATGTTTAAAAGATTGAAATGATGTTATAGCTTAATGAAGAATGACGATTCCAATATGGCGATGTCAGACAGAATGTGTAAATGTGAATGTGATATTTATTTGGAATAAAAATGGATATATTTTGTGTTAAGAAATTAAAAAAAAAAAGAATGTCCCCACTCCCCCACTTATTCTCTGTCTCCAATACTATAACACACCACCATTAACCACATTTAAATCCACATTTTATTTTCACATTATCTGTATGTCATATTGTTTTCAGGCTTATAATAAGGCAATCCTCAATAACTATTACTTGGAAGCATAATTCTAAAAAGGAAAGCCGTAAGAAAAACTAACAGCAGCTTACATAACAATGCAAACCTTGAAAAAAAATCATGAGCTGACTTGTTAAAGGAGCAGTAAACTTTTATTTATGAAAACACATATTTTGTAAAGCTTTTCCTGCTGAATAAAACAAGGTCACTCCCATCACTGTCAGATATTTTATTCAAAATTTATAGCAGTTTAAATAATAAGGAAGTGAATTTACTGTGTGTTTACTTCCTGATAGTTCTAACTGACAGGAAGTGAATTTACTGTGTTTACTTCCTGATAATTCTAATTGACAGGAAGTGCATTTACTGTGTTTAATTCCTGATAGTTCTAACTGACAGGAAGTGACTCAGCAGTTTCTATCACATTCTATGGAGAACTGACTTTTCTGACTTTCCTCTCCATTAGAATCAGGAAATCTAATTAGAATTTGACTACTAAAGGGCACTGCTAATGTAAAAAAACATTGGTTTAAACAGTAATAACTCTGGAACTATAAATCCCTCAGCAGTGGGAGTACCCTTATTTTACTCAATAGGAAAATCCCTACAATATATATTTTTTTTCATAAAAAAAGTTTACTACTCCTTTAAAGGGGAAATACCACCCCGCAATAACTTTACCTTCATTGATTCTTCATCTGGCGACTAGCTACTTAGTAGTGCTAGTCGCCAGAAATATTACCCGGTTCAGAAGATTTCGGCGTTTTACCGATGCTCACAGGAAGCACGGACATCTCGTCACAGTGACGTCCGTGTGCCTGCGCTGTCAGTCCCTTTTGAGCCATACAGAGAAATGAAAGGCAAAAGAAAGACAGAGAGAGTTAATGAGATAGAAAGAAAAGAAAATTATGAAGCATGAATCACTAAGGCCGGTAGGAGAAGTTGGAGGGGTTTTGCTGCTGTTGTGGAGGAGGATTCTTTCATAAAAAGCAGAGAACAGGCCAGTAGTGCTACCATCAGTTGTGGCTTTTTGATGATAAAGGGAGTTATTGATAGTGGGACAAGCATGAGGGTGTTTTTTGGAGATGAGTAATGAAGATTGGAGAACAGATCTGGAGGGAGTGGGTATCAACCCATCCACCCTCCCCAGTGCTACTGAAATTATGAAGTTAACTGTAAGTTTAGTTCCTGCTGTTGAATGAATATTTGTCACAGAAGCAGTCAGAACAGTATGATCCTCATCAAGCTGCTGCTGATGCACCCACCTTTCCACCATGAGTGCAAGTACTGATGTTGGGAGTAGTGGTGAGGAAGATGATGATCCATTTCCCAACTGGAAGGAGATAGATTTTTTGTCCTGCTTTTCTTTTTGCACTCTAAGTATACAACATTTATTACAACAGTAATAAAAAACACATAAAATGACACCCCCTCCCCTCCCCAGAAGTGTTTATGGGGTCCTTTCCCCTTGCAGCCAAGTTGCTGTACCCACCTTAGTGTCCTATTATGTAACCAGTATAGTTTGGATGATAGGGTCTGTTTGAACAGTCTCTCTTGTAGATGTTCAGAAAGTAAAGAGGATCCTGCCCAGTAAATGTGATAATCTTCCATGTGTGGAGAAAACTCCATTTAGATGGTAAGGCAGCATTTGGCAAGACGTCGAGAAAGGGGTGGGGTCTCCCAAGTGATATATAGTGCAATACTGTCACAGGTACAAATGGGGGGACGTTCAAAAGAGTCTATTGCCCAACTCATGTTATAGAATTGTACTCCCCTTCCTCAGGTCAGTACAAAGAACTATCCAATGAATTATTTACACAAACAGCTGAGCTAAGAACAAGAGGCTATCCATTAAGAGTAGAGGAAAGGCACTTACGATAAAACAAAGGCAGTTTTTTTTTGGTGTACATGTAACATAGAAACATAGAATTTGACGGCAGTTAAGAACCATTTCAGCTCATCTAGTCGCCCAGTTTCCTACTGTAAAAACCTCAAACCTTTTTTGGTCCTTGGTCTTTTCTTATGTTAAGGACAGTCTCATGCCTATCCCATGCATGCTTAAATTCTGTCACTCTATTAACTTCTACCACTTCTGCTGGTAGACTATTCCACTTATTTACTACCCTCTCAGTGAAGTAAAACTTTCTTACATTACATCTAAACCTGTGTCCCTCTAGTTTTAGACTATGGCCTCTTTTCTTGTTATTTTTACTGCTTTGAAATGTACTTCCCTCCTGCACTTTGTTGAATCCCTTCATGTATTTGAATGTGTCTATCATATCCCCTCTCTCTCTCTTCTCTCCTCCAAGCAACACATGTTCAGATCCTTTAGTCTATCCTTATATTTCTTTTCCTGTAAACCAGTCACCATTTTAGTAGCCCTTCTTGAATTTTCTCTAGAGTATCTATATCCTTCTGGAGATGGAGTCTCCAGTACTGTACACAATACTCTATATTATTTATATTCTTCTGGAGATGGGGTCTCCAGTACTGTACACAATACTCTAGGTCTCCAGTACTGTACACAATACTCTAGGTGAGGTCTAACCAGAGATCTGCAGAGTGACATGACCACTTCCCTTTTTCTGCTACTAATGCCCCTAGCTATACAACCCAGTACCCTGCTTGTATTCCCCACCTCTTTAATACATTGCCTGTCAACCTTTAAGTCATTAGAGATAATTACTCCCAAATGCCTTTCCTCTGTTGTCTCTGACAGTGATTCACATATTCAGTTGTAAGATAATAAACAATCAGAAAATCATTAAATATTGTGTAAAACATAACAATGTCTAAAAATTATTTTTAAAATTGTGAGCAATAAAACAAAAAATAAAGAATAAAAAGAGCTGTAAAATGAATGAATTATGTATATGAATTGGGAGTGATTAATGAAAACATAATGGTTGTATGTGTGGTTGAAGGAATTATGTATAATAGTGTGCCGAGTGGCTCAGTTACTGTATTCCAATGCGAGTCTATACATGAGAAGGAATGGAAATACAGCCAATAAGTAGATAATGTAACTGGAAAATACAGTTGTATAATTTCACCACTGCTGGTGCTAAATCTAATGATCATGTTGAGAATAAAACAAATGAATGCACTGAATACAACATTATGCTGAGTCATCAACAATGAGATGAATGGAGTAATGGGTAAAGTGCTTTAAATCTATAGAGATGGGATAACATACAGATCTGGGGATCATGCACGATATGAAGTGTAGATGAATGAAGTATGGGCTAAAGGGTGGTTTAGATTGTGTCAATGTCTAATCATCATATAAACCCGAAAGTATAAAACAATATACTAGGTCAGTATGCATTACAATCCCACAGCTTTTAAATACACAACAACTGAGGTTATTAACAAGAAAATTAATTAAATAATACCAGGGGGATAATGTTAAAATGTGACGATAAAGGTGTAGAAGGGGACTGGGGAAAGGAATGATGACTAAATTGTAATCATATACAGTGAGGGAAAAAATTATTTGATCCCCTGCTGATTTTGCACGTTTGTCCACTGACAAAGAAATGATCAGTCTATAATTTTAATGGTAGATTTATTTGAACAGTGAGAGACAGAATAACAACAAAAAAATCCAGAAAAACTCATTTCAAAAAAGTTATAAATTGATTTGCATTTGCATTTGTATTTGACCCCTTTGCAAAACAGTACTTGGTGGCAAAACCCTTGTTGGCAATCACAGAGGTCAGACATTTCTTGTAGTTGGCCACCAGGTTTGCACACATCTCAGGAGGGATTTTGTCCCAATCCTCTTTGCAGATCCTCTCCAAGTCATTAAGGTTTCAACGTTTGGCAACTCGAACCTTCAGCTCTCTCCACAGATTTTCTATGGGATTAATGTGCTTCTTCTTGAGCCACTCCTTTGTTGCCTTGGCCGTGTGTTTTAGGTCATTATCATGTTGGAATATCCACCCATGACCCATTTTCAATGCCCTGGCTGAGGGAAGGAGGTTCTCACCCAAGATTTGATGGTACATGGCCCAGTCCATCGTCTCTTTGATGCGGTGAAGTTTCCACCTCCATGTTTGACGGTGGGGATGGTGTTCTTGGGGTCATAGGCAGCATTTCTCCTGCTCCAAACACGGCGAGTTGAGTTGATGCCAAAGAGCTCGATTTTGGTCTCATCTGACCACAACACTTTCAATGTCCACAAAAGAATCGCTTTCACAAAGTAACTGCAACTTTATAAAAACATTGTAGCTTTATTCTCAAAACTTGTTAAAAATGAATACCTTCACAACATCCCGAATCTTATGACCACAAAGGAGAGACTTATGAAGAGTGTAGCTCAGACCAGCAGGTGTATATTCCCAGTCTCACTACAGATCAACGCGTTTCGCGCTTAGCGCGCTTATTCATGACCCAAGGTTATCTCAGTATCCATCCGAACTTTTAAACAAGTGGCCTGCCAATAGCCTTAATTGACCATCAATAGTGGTCTATGATTGGGTTCTCTATCCCGCTAAACAGCAGTCTACACCCAGGAGAGTTAACCCCTTCTTGCACTAAACGAGCTGTTAGAGGACAATAGACATTTGTGTCTCTTGTTGAAATTATCTCATTATTATATGAAGTATAAACCCGTTGGAAAAGACCCTAAAAAGAACGTTAGGGTTTCATTTAGGGGATAATTAAATAGATGTGCCCATTTTATGTGAAGGTTTGAATTATTATTTCATTTTATTTGTTGTTAACTTTTATGGTGACATCATTTGTTAAGTGTCTACTCTAACTCGCAGTAATATTTTTCTTTTTCTCGGTTTCAGGTTTTAAATTTATATTTACATTTAATTTTTCACATTTATCATTAAGTAACTGTGATCTCTAGGTCTATCCGGATCTTGTGCACTTAGCCTGTGATAGAGAATGATGTTTGCAGATTGAACTACTCCCCCGCGAACATTTTTGTAGTCCATCAACGGAGAGTTCCCCTTCGTTTGTTATATAAAATTTAAGTCCTCTTGCTCTTGTGTACTTATAAATGTTAACTTTCGCTAGTTCATTGAACTTTGAAGTGGAAGGAACGGTAAATTAGATTGTTTTATTTTAAACAAGGTACATAGAGCTCGTTTAGTGCAAGAAGGGGTTAACTCTCCTGGGTGTAGACTGCTGTTTAGCGGGATAGAGAACCCAATCATAGACCACTATTGATGGTCAATTAAGGCTATTGGCAGGCCACTTGTTTAAAAGTTCGGATGGATACTGAGATAACCTTGGGTCATGAATAAGCGCGCTAAGCGCGAAACGCGTTGATCTGTAGTGAGACTGGGAATATACACCTGCTGGTCTGAGCTACACTCTTCATAAGTCTCTCCTTTGTGGTCATAAGATTCGGGATGTTGTGAAGGTATTCATTTTTAACAAGTTTTGAGAATAAAGCTACAATGTTTTTATAAAGTTGCAGTTACTTTGTGAAAGCGATTCTTTTGTGGACATTGAGAATTTAAATGAGGGTTTATTGGAGAACACCCTTATCGCTTAAGTTCTGCACTAAACAATTCTCTGATCCAGATATAAGAAGTTGTATTTTGATTTAAACAGCATTGCAAGGGTCAATTGTGCTATTTAGCCACCCAGGTCTACAAATGATAGATGTTTTTGAGCCACCAAGTTTTTTTTAGTTTTGTACACAACACTTTCACCCAGTTCTCCTCTGAATCATTCAGATGTTCACTGGAAAACTTCAGACCGGCCTGTACATGTGCTTTCTTGAACAGGGGACTTTGCGGGCACTGCAGGTTTTCAGTCCTTCACAGCTTAGTGTGTTACCAATTGTTTTCTTGGTGACTATGGTCCCAGCTGCCTTGAGATCATTGACAAGATCCTCCCGTGTAGTTCTGGGCTGATTCATCACCGTTCTCATGATCATTGAAACTCCACAAGGTAAGATCTTGCATGGAGCCCCAGACCGAGGAAGATTGACAGTTATTTTGTATTTCTTCCATTTGCGAATAGTAGCACCAACTGTTGTCACCTTCTCACCAAGCTGCTTGGCGATGATCTTGTAGCCCATTCCAGCCTTGTGTAGGTCTACAATATTGTCCTTGACATCTTTGGACAGCTCTTTGGTCTTGGCCACAGTGGAGAGTTTGGAATCTGATTGATTGATTGCTTCTGTGGACAGGTGTCTTTTATACACGTAACTAGCTGAAATTAGAAGCACTCCCTTTAAGAGAGTGACCCTAATCTCAGTTTGTTACCTGTATAAAGGACACCTGGGAGTCAGAAATCTTGCTGATTGATAGGGGGTCAAATACTTACTTCACTCAGTAAAATGCAAATCGATTTATAAATGTTTTGAAATGCATTTATCTGGATTTTTTTGTTGTTATTCTGTCTCTCACTGTTCAGATAAACCTACCATTAAAAGTATAGACTGATCATTTCTTTGTCAGTGGGCAAATGTACAAAATCACCAGGCGATCAAATAATTGTTTCCCTCGCTGTATATATAATATAAATTCTAAATGTCTGGTGAATAAGCAGTTCCTCGTTTGAAGACATATAAAATGACCTGTTTGAGAAATCTATAAACCGTGTGAAACTGAGCCAAAATAGGAAACAAGATGAGAGTTGGTACCGTGTTAGCCGTAGAAATAAAGGAGGCGAATATAGTCAAGTTGATACCTTTATTGGCTAACTAAGCAGATTCAGGATGCAAGCTTTCAAGACCTCTTAGGTCTCTTCCTCAGGCATGCTCTAATAGGTTTTCAAAGCTTGCAACCTGAATTTGCTTAGATAGCCAATAAAGGTATCAGCTTGATTATAATTGCCTCTTGTATAATTAGGAAACAAAACCAAAATCTACATTTAGTCCATTTGGATCCATGGTTTGCAGTTGATAAATACAACTGCCATATTTTTCTTCTACAGTCACAGGTAAAATGTATGAGATGAAACTATTTATTAATTGTCATAATGCATTTGTTGTCTACTTAATTAGCATGTCCCTGGGGGCAGCCATGACGGTCGCTATCAGTTTTTTCAAACCTTATCAGGAAGAGTGCTACTTCATGCTTTAATTACCAGAAGGGTATGGATTGCATTGCAAGAGCAATGTGTCTCACACCACGTTGGTCACTAAAGGGTTAACATTACCATCAGAGGGCTGAGTTTGTGCCCTGTGATTGAAGATGTCATTAGGATTATTTTTGGCCATAATAAGTTAAGTGAGAGTTTTTTATTAGGGGGTGTTACTTATACTTTGTACCTTCCATTTTTAGATTTATAGCACCTCTAAATTTATGTGAAATGTAGGAAAATCTTTTCCCGATGCAAGCGCAGGCAGTTAACATGCCCATGCATCAACAGCAACTTCTGTTCACACTTAATTTTATGGTGATGCATCACCCATCATGGCTTGAAATCCACCTCTTGATGCGGCTGATGGGGTGGTTTATACAAACAAGAACATAGTTCCAGTTATTTGTAACAGAGACTGATCACTTATTTAGGAAGCAATTTATCAGTAAGCCTCTGTGATTAGAAGCTTTGCAGGTCTCTTGGTAACGTGTGGAATTTAATCAAATTCTAATATTTCTTCCAGGATATGTCTAGGGAGAAATTCAACATTTCTACTCAGTCCACTTGGTTATTTCTTTCAATTTGAAAAAAAGTAATATAGATATATGTCTGAGAAAAATAGCAATTGAAAAACAACATGTAAAGAAGATGCGTAAAGGGATAGTAATACTTGAAAATAATTTCATTTTATATTGTAGCCCTTAAAAAAATATGAAAAATGATATAAGTCTTATCTCCCAAATCTTTATGGTTTGGGAGATATTTACATGTAAAATATAGTAAAATTCTCTTTTTCTGGCTGTTTCAGCCAAGTCTGCCATCTAGTGGACAGATTTGGAATTCGGTCCACAGAGCAACCTGCAGCTCTTTAGCAGTGCCGAGATCACGATCTTTGAAAACAACTACTTAACTGGAACTATCTACAAAGTATGCCTGGCTTGAAAGCACACTTTGTAGACCATTACAATTAAGAAATTCTTTTTAAAGATGGTGATCTCAGCACTTCTAGAGAGGCACAGCCTGTCCCGGGACCGGATTCCAAATCTGAAGGGTGGAGCAATGGCGCCACTCCAGGGGAAACTTTACTTCTGAATATCTCCCAAATCATAAAGGTTTGGGAGATAAGACTTATATCATTTTTCATGTTTTTTTAAGGGCTACAATATAAAGTTAATTTATTTTCAAGTATTACTATCCCTTTAATGGTGAGCAATTCTGTAATTTCTAAATTCATGCAAAACACCATTTTACAGGACATGAAATGTCTAGTGGAACAAGGATTTTTTTATTTTTTTTATCTGAAAGGGAAATATCACATAAAATGGAGACAAAAATATATTGCAGATTTTTCCCTGTTGAGTAAAACAAAGGGTACTCTCACGGCAGAGTGATATTTTATTCAAAAGCTGTTGCAGCTAAAACTTTGAATGCATTGGTGTAGTACTTCCATGGCCTGACATTTTATGGTAGCGCTGTTGCTAAAGCAGTCTATGTATAACTTCAGTAGAGGAAGAAGTTCTGAACAGTTAGATCTGTTAAAGAGATAGTAATACTTTGTTTTATCTTTATTTTATTTTGTAGGCATTAAAAAAACATGAAGAATGATGTAAGTCTTATTTCTCAAACTTTTATGGTTTGAGAGATATTCACAAACAAAGTTTCCCCTCACTGACCAAAACGGTCAAGTCTGCCAACTAGCTGTCAGATTTGGAATCCGGTCCACGGACTGGCTGTGGCTCTACAGCAGAGCCGAGATCGTGAGATATAAGATTAACTACTTCATTTGAATAGTCTAAAAAGTGTGTCTGGTTTGCAAGCACACGTTTTAGACCCTTCCAATGAAATAGTTATTTTTATATCTTGCGATCTTGGCTCTGCTGAAGAGCCACCGGTTGATCTGTGGACCGGATTCCAAATCTGACAGCTAGATGGCAGACTTGACCATTTTGGTCAGTGAGGGGAAACTTTTCTTGTGAATATCTCTCAAACTATAAAGGATTTTTTAATGCCTACAAAAGAAAACAAAGATAAAACGAAGTATTACTATGTCTTTAAACTTAGGAATTCCTTACCCAGAGATGTGGTAATGACAGGTATAATGAATACATTTAAGAGATTAAATACATTACCAGCAGAATGGGAAGGACAGTATTATACTGTGCATTAAAAGGAAAAACAGGAAGTTCTACTAAAAAGACTAATACCATTTTGGAGACTGGAAGGATTATATAATTTTCATTATCTGGGTTATACCAGTTGACCATGATGGACTCTTATCATATTTAAACCTAAATTACTATGTCTGTATATATAAAAGAAGACTTTGTGCCTGCCAAAACACACAGGGTAGGTAGAAAAGAGGATTTACTTCTCCCATTGGGTGTTTCAATGGGGGCATGATTTTCACACCAGTTGCAGTGGTCGGAGACCACTGCTATTGGTGTGAAAATCATGCAGGGAATTGGCCTGCCCCCACTATCCAGCCCACCCACCACTATCAAAGTCAGAAAAAAACAAAATGGATTCCACTTGCTCCTACACCACAGACAAACACACAGGCCCCACTCACACAGCACCAAACACACACACACATGCCCCACTTACACAGCACCACACATACACACATACCCCACTCACACAGCAACACACACACACATGCCCCACTCATACAGCACCAAACACACACACACACATGCCCCACTTACACAGCACCACACATACACACATACCCCACTCACACAGCAACAAACACACATGCCCCACTCATACAGCACCAAACACACACACACAAACACACACACACATGCCCAACTCGTACAGCACCAAACACACAGGCATGCCCCACTCACACAGCACCAAACACACACACACAAACACACATGCCCCACTCACACAGCACCAAACACACACACACACACACAAACACACATGCCCCACTCACACACACAGCACCACACACACACACACAAAGCCGGAAAGAAATATGGATGACACACACACACACAGTCACTCACCCTGACTCCCAGTGGCCTCAGCAGGACCTGTAGTACAGCCACTGAAGGGAAGCTGCAGCACCAGGGGAACAAAATGGCACTCAAAAGGTTAGGGAAGGCCCTCATTGCTGAATTATTTCTTGACTGTCATCATTTGCCATGCAAGACACAGGACAGGCAGCCATCAGGTACACACTTAACCCACTGACTGCCACAGGGTTGTGTACCCCTCAGGGAGTGTGTTCAAACCCCTCACACTGTAAACTTGCATTTCCCTCCCACTTCTCCTCCTTCCCCAGCCTATTACTAACACTTTTTCACATTTATGTTAAGCCCTGCCCCTACTCACAATTAAGCCCTGCCCACTTTTAACCCATATTGCCCCATTTGTCTCTTCACATCAGCACCACAGAAGTCCCCTCCAGGGACTCCACAAGTCAAAGTTCCCAGGTATCAATACACTTCCCACTGCTATTTAACTCTGACATGCCTCTCTATCCCTTAACCCTTTAAGTGCCAAAGGGGTGCACAACTCATGCACGCATGTGTTTCTGCGCAAATATGTTGCGTGTGTGTGGGTACATCTGTCACGGTTTGTTAAGACTCTCAGACGTAAAGTTTAGGTAAAACATAACTTTATTGAAAAGTTAAGGCAATCCCATAGGGTTTTCATACACATACAAACATCACATATATATAAGCAATTGACAATAGAGATAGGTTCTACCGGCCTTACAAATAATACCGGCAAGGTAACCCAAGCGATACTGAAGGAATAGAGATAAGTAGGCTCTACCGGCCCTGCCAATACCGGGTAAGGCAACCGTAAGATGGTAACGTACTGGTTCTACCGGCCTTACCAATACCGGGCAGGTCAGCCTGAGGAATACACAAGGAATAGGCTCTACCGGCCCTGCCAATACCGGGTAAGGCAACCGTGGAGTGGCAACGTAACAGGTTCTACCGGCCTTACCAATACCGGGCAGGGCAGCCCAGAATGGATACCCAAGGATAGGCTCTACCGGCCCTGCCAATACCGGGTAAGGCAACCTAAAGGTGGCAACGTGAAAGGTTCTACCGGCCTTACCAATACCGGGCAGGGCAGCCCAAGAAGGGAGACACCACTAAGACCAGTGACTGTCAGATGACAATGACAGTAGGATGGTAAATAGAGTATGCGGTCAAGCTGTGTCACCCAAGGAGAGGCTAGTGTCGGTACACATCTGAAACAAGTGCTGCTAGGACTGGACAGCACCAGGACCCTGACTGCAAGTCAGGGAGTAAACCAGCGCCCTCACGCTGGGACCAACAACTGTACCTTGAGCCGCAAGGCAAATGAAGTAAACCAGCGTCCGCACACTGGAACCAACAGGCAGTAGAATGAGCCACAAGGCCAATGGAGCAAACCAGCGTCCGCACGCTGGGACCAACTGACAGTATAGTGAGCTGCAAGGCTAATGGAGTAAACCAGCGTCCGCACGCTGGGACCAACAGACAGTATTGTGAGCCGCAAGGCTAATGGAGTAAACCAGCGTCCGTACGCTGGGACCAACAGACAGTTATCACGGTGCCCGTGATTGCTGCAGTTCCTTGTCTGTCACCAGTAGGGGGCTGCAATTGGCTGTCTGCAGATAGCCCGCCTTTCATTGCCTATTTAAACCTGGATTGGGCACCCTTTGGTTGCCCTTTCGTGTTGTTTCTGACCTTCTTGCTATCACTATGCTAGTGATAGCTGGGCCTCTGTTCCAGTGTTTCTGAGTTCCTGATCTCATGTGTTCCTGAGTTCCTGATCTCTACTGTTCCAGTGTTTCCTGCTTACTGAAGTACTTCCAGTCCTGGTTCCGGCCTAGTCTCTGGTGTTGCAGTTCCTGCTGAACTTCTTCTCTGCTGTTTCCTGACCTGACTGATCGTTGCTGGTTCCTGTCATCGCATCGCCTGTCTCCTGTATCCTGGCGACCTCCTGCCTGGTCGCGTCGGCGGCATTGCTTGTTACTCCAGTGTGCGGTCACTGGTTTGCTCCACAGCCTATCGGCTATACAATTCTGTGTTGGTCCCAGCGTGCAGACGCTGGTTTGCTCCTAAGCCTCGCGGCTAGGCAAACTCGCTTGTTACATCAGTGTGCGGTCACTGGTTTGCTCCAAAGCCTATCTGCTATACAATCCTGTGTTGGTCCCAGCGTGCTGACGCTGTTTTGCTCCAAAGCCTTGCGGCTAGACAAACTCGCTTGTTACACCAGTGTGTGGTCACTGGTTTGCTCCAAAGCCTATCGGCTATACAATCCTGTGTTAGTCCCAGCGTGCGGACGCTGGTTTGCTCCAAAGCCTTGCGGCTATACAAACTCGCTTGTTACACCAGTGTGCGGTCAATGGTTTGCTCCAAAGCCTATCAGCTATACAATTCTGTGTTGGTCCCAGCGTGCGGACGCTGGTTTGCTAGAAAAGCCTTGCGGCTATACAAACTCGCTTGTTACACCAGTGTGCGGTCACTGGTTTGCTCCAAAGCCTTGTGGCTATACCAACTCGCTTGTTACACCAGTGTGTGGTCACTGGTTTGCTCCAAAGCCTATCTGCTATACAATTCTGTGTTGGTCCCAGCGTGCGGACGCTGGTTTGCTCCTAAGCCTTACGGCTATACTAACTTGCTTGTTACACCAGTGTGCGGTCACTGGTTAGCTCCTAAGTCTATCAGCTATAGTATTCAGTGTTGGTCCCAGCGTGCGGACGCTGGTTTGCTCCAAAGCCTTGCGGCTTTACGATTCCCCTGTTAGTCTCAGTGTGTGTACACTGGGTTGCTTACGATCCTGTCAATTTGCCATTACCATCTGACTGCTGCTACTATCTCTGGGCTGCCCTGCCCGGTATTGGTAAGGCCGGTAGAACCTTTTGCCACATTCCATCTGAGGTTGCCTTACCCGGTATTGGCAGGGCCGGTAGAGCCTACATTATGAATCTATTGAGGCTGCCTTGCCCGGTAATTTGGTAAGGCCGGAAGAACCGTTATGCGATTCCATCTGCAGGTTGCCTTACCCGGTATTGGCAAGGCCGGTAGAGACTAACATTCTATTACTTCAGACTGTCCTGTCCAGTATATTGACAGGACCGGTAGAGTCTGCCTTCTGTCTTGTTATATTCTGAATATATCTGTATGTATGTGATTGCCATCCTACGTTATCAATTTATTATTTCAATAAAATTGATTTTTACCTAAAACTTGTGTCTGAGTCATAATAAACCGTGACAACAGTATTGTGAGCCGCAAGGCTAATGGAGTAAACCAGCGTCCGCACGCTGGGACAACAGACAGTATTGTGAGCTGCAAGGCTAATGGAGTAAACCAGCGTCCGCACGCTGGGACCAACAGACAGTATTGTGAGCCGCAAGGCTAATGGAGTAAACCAGTGTCCGCACGCTGGGACAACAGACAGTATTGTGAGCCGCAAGGCTAATGGAGTAAACCAGTGTCCGCACGCTGGGACCAACAGACAGTATTGTGAGCCGCAAGGCTAATGGAGTAAACCAGCATCCGCACGCTGGGACCAACAAACGGTATAGTGAGCCGCAAGGCTAATGGAGTAAACCAGCGTCCGCACGCTGGGACCAACAGACAGAATGTCGCCGGAGCGACAGGAGAGAAATATCGCCACAGGAACTGAACACAGGAAACAGCAGGAGCAGGCCGAGGCTCAACCGGGAAGAGCACCACAAGTCTGCTGGCAACCGGAACGACAGCAACCAGAACCGGACTGGAACTGACAAGCAGGCAGTAACACAGGAACAGGTAAACTCAGGAACTCAAGAACTCAGGAACAGGCCCAATAGCTTCAGCAGACAGGCAGAGTGAATGCTGTCAGAGACACCACGAAAGGGCCATTAAAGGGTGCCCAGACTGAGTTTAAAAAGGCAACCAGAGGCGAGCTGACTGCAGACAGCCAATGGGAGCCCCCTGCAGGTGATAGAGAACTGCAGCAATCACGGGCACCGTGATAACATCTCAGTTACATATGTGTGTCCATGTGTGCATCTCAGGTGTGCCTGTGTGTGTGCATGTCTTTTGCATGTTTCTGCCACTCAGTGTGTGTATGTGTCTGCCTGTGTGTTGCATATGTCTGTGTTCATCAGTGTGTCTACATTTCACACACGTGCCCCCAATGGTAATAACATGATGGGCAACTCCGTCCCACATTGGTAATGTATATATCTGTAAGAGGGAAAACCTGCGTCCCCTGCCACACACACCCGGGGTGGCTGTAAGGAAGAGTTAGCCCACCCCCAACATCAGTCTTAACCCTTTGAGTGCCAAAGGAGTACTCATACATTGCAAAGCAATGCGTTGCGTACCTTTCTGGCACTCAAAGGGTTAACCCTCTCCTCTACAACTCACCTACTGCTACATCACTTCTCTCGACTTACAACTCCTACAGTAAACAACTCATGGCACAATACTATAACCCACCAACCAGCAGCTCCCATTTTGCTGGGGAGCCACACATTGATCACTTCTTTCAAAGAGCATAAAAACTTCCGTTTCCACCCCCTGTCCTATGATGCACTGGGACACTCAGAGGCAGATTGGAATCAAGTGAGTGGAGTCAGCTGGGGAATAGGTTAGAACACACAGATCTTCAGTTTCCATGGTAAGAACTGGGGCTGATGGACTCACTTTGTTTAAATTTAATCCTCTGAGTGCTGTTACAATCCCTTGGATACCTCTCTGGCACTCAGAGGGTTAAGCCCATTAACCCTTGAAGTACCAGAGATGATATGCAGCACATTGCTCTGCGTACCTCTCTGTCACTCAGAGGGTTAATATCTGTTTGGAAAGCTTCCACATTTGGGTATTGTGCAGCCCACTCCTTCCTCACAAGCTGCCCACAGGGTTACGCTGATTTCTTTGAAGATGTCCATTGATTTCAATAAGGCTATTAATCCCATTAACTACAGAGAATGCAAACACATTGCCAAAGCATCGTGTTGGGACCATTGAAGCATTCAGTGAGTTAAAGCCCCATTTATGTCAACAGAATTTTCCTGAATTTTCAATTCAACCCTATGGTGTCAGTTTTTTTTGAGTTGCACCCTTTATCTTGATACATAAGACCCATACAATTATACTCTTACCCCATTAATTTAAACCCATTTATACTTTTGGCTCTTGCAGCAGCTGACTGTGCACTGTGATCTGTGAGGCTGATGCACTAACACAAAGAGGAACAATTCATCTGTACCATACAGTACAAATACAATGCTTTACTGACCTCTCTAGCGTTGAAGACGTTAAAACACCCATTTAAATAAATGGGTATTGTTCCCTGTGCTGCTGTTACTTTTCCACAAAATTCTACCACTTTACTTAATATATGAGCCTTACTGTTTTGAAGCCTATTAGCTGTTAGGGGTCCCTGTACTGATCCCTTGCCTACGGCCCAAGGACATGTAATCCAGTTCTGTCTCAGTAAATCACCACGGCCCACTAATGCAAGGAGCGCCCAACATGTGTCACTTAACCCTTTCTCTGCCAGCAATGTGTTGTGTACTGCTACACTAAGTCTGTATAATGCAGTAACCCTACAGCCCTGTATTTCATGTCTACTTCACTATGTATAGTCATTTCTCCCCCTCACCCATTACTTCACCCCCACTCACCTATCCCCTTGCCATTCATCCACAGTCCCAATCTCGCCATTTTACTCCCACATCACTATTAAATTATCTATCACTGCATCTGTCACTTAACCCTCTGTCTGCTAACCTATTTCTTCAAATGTACTGCAGTATCCACTGCTGTAATCTAAATTATTCCTTTACTCACAAACATCTTCTCACTGTGATCTTCAACAAGTAACACAGCACACTCACTTCATCTGTAAGGATACAGGGCCTTATTCATCAAGTAACACAGCTCACTCACTTCAACTGTAAGGATACAGGGTCTTATTCAACAAGTAACACAGCACACTCTCTTCAACTGTAAGGATACAGGGCCTTATTCATCAAGTAACATAGCACACTCACTTCAACTGTAAGGATACAGGGCCTTATTCACCAAGTAACACAGCTCACTCACTTCAACTGTAAGGACACAGGGTCTTATTCAACAAGTAACACAGCACACTCTCTTCAACTGTAAGCTTTCCAAGTACAAAAGGATACAGGGCCTTATTCATCAAGCTGAAGTGCTGCAATTAAAACCTATTTTACAACTCTAATCAGCATATCTACACCCCCACTGCGTCTGTCACACACTGTCTACATATGTGACATATGTCCATGTATGTGTGTGTCTCTCTGTACGTATCCGTTTCACAGTGTGTGACACGCTCTGTCTCATTAAGTGCATGTCTGTAATACTGCATATTTCTGTTTCACATAATGTCTCTCTGTGTAAATAATATGATGGGCAATGCCGTCCCACATTGCTAGTAAGCATATAAGTTAAAAGCTACTGTCAGTGGCAATAACCCTCCATAGGCTGCTGTTACAATAGTGCCACTGTAAAGCTTCAGACCATACTGTAGGCACAAAATGCAATTTTGAGTTGTTAGAACTTTTAAATGAAACATCTCTCCAAACCTCCCAACATTTCAAATGGCCAAAGAGGGACACTTTTGTTTTAGGAGGCGTTGCTGGGGGTGTGGCTGGTAGATGGGGCATTACTGACACCTCCTTATGTATCTGAATAAATATTATAGAGCAAAACCAAAGTATTTGATTTACACAGAGTAATTTATACACACAGATGCTGACAATTATACACACATTAATGTGAGTTTTATTGCTGTAGAGCAATGTGATGCATTTATATAAACACCACACAGTCAGATCTCCTAAACACAGGGACACCAGGGTGATATACTTATATACACACCACACAGTCTGATCTCCTAAACACAGGGACACCAGGGTGATACACGTATACACACCTCACAGTCTGATCTCCTAAACACAGGGACACCGTGGTGATACACTTATATACACACCACACAGTCTGATCTCCTAAACACAGGGACACCAGGCTGATACATTTATATACACACCACACAGTCTGATCTCCTAAACACAGGGACACCAGGGTGATACACTTATATACACACCACACAGTCTGATCTCCTAAACACAGTGACACCAGGGTGATACACTTATATACACACCACACAGTCTGATCTCTTAAACACAGGGACAACAGGCTGATACACTTATATACACACCACACAGTCTGATCTCCTAAACACAGGGACACCAGGGTGATACACTTATATACACACCACACAGTCTGATCTCCTAAACACAGGGACACCAGGGTGATACACTTATATACACACCACACAGTCTGATCTCCTAAACACAGGGACACCAGGGTTATACACTTATATACACACCACACAGTCTGATAGACACCAGGGTGATACACATATATACACACCACAAGTCTGATCTCCTAAACACAGGTACTAATATCTCCTAAAGAGGGATACTTGGGAGACACGGACCCATAATATCTCTTAAAGAGGGACACTTGGGAGGTGTGGACTCCTAATTAGGGATGAGCGAAAATTGTCTCTGTGTTCCCACGAGAAATTTTCTCGAAAAACCCCGTTGTTATCTGCTTTTTCACTGGAAAATCTGCTTTAAAACTAGAAGTTAAAATTTTTGTATTTTTTGCCATTTTTTCAATGGGTAGAAAGTTTCCTCCCATTGATTTACGTTGTTTTTGCACTTCCGCTATAAAAATGTGACGTTTTCGTTGAAGACAGACACAATAGAAGCCGCTACAGAGCGAGATAGACGTGCTGTGCTGTTCTCTTGTGATATTTTGCAAAAATTGAGGTAGGAGAGGCTCATAATGACTCCTATCACTATGAGCAGGGTAAAAAATAATCAGTGGAGGAGCTGGAAGGACCATTATGTGTCCACTGAGTCTGACTCTGAGGAGGAACTACTACTGTACCAATACTGTCCAGTCCCCCTAAATCACTGGAATTTAATGGGAAGGGAGGGAGAAAAGGGAATGGGAAGGTAGGGAGAAAAGGGTAGTACTAGTGAGAGCAGGACAGGTCAGCGGCCTGTGCCTGCTGCAAGACGTGCTGCCCCTGCTGCCAGTGCCACCATTGCTGTACCTGCAGCCACTAGTGTTGTGCCTGCTGCAAGACATGCTGCCCCTGCTGCCAGTGCCACCATTGCTGTACCTGCAGCCACTAGTGTTGTACCTGCTGCCAGATGTGCAGCCACTGGTGTTGAACCTGCTGCCAGTGCTGAAACTGCTGCCACCAATACTTTGCCTGCTGCTAATGTTTCTTGTAGTACTCGGGGGGGGGGAGAAAATTTTGCCATGTGTGACAGCAGGGGACCCTCTGTCACATTGCTCGTCACCTCCTCCAAGCAGCAGTGAGATGTCTGGAGTAGAGCAGCAGCGTGTAGGGACTAGTGGTGGTGGTGATGGTGTTGGAGAAGCTGGGGTGGAAGAGACATTGATGGCCTTTTTATCAGAAAGTTAGAAGGAGTGGGAGACAGTGATGAGGATGGGCATCACCACCACCACTAGCAATCAGCTTTTGGAATCTGTGGAAATTGCAACTGCTCTAATTTCTGCTGATGAGATGCAAGGGCAGCAGGATACTGAGGAGCAAGCTAGTGTGCCACAAACCACCGTGGAGACAGTGGGAATGGGGTCAACAAGTAATGCAGGACTAGGACAGGTTCCACTTGACATGCAGTAGCAATGCTCCTCCTGGTCCTAGTTGCAGTGCTAAATCTGAGGCAGTAGCAGCAACAGCAGCAACAATATCCGCTGCCACAGACAGTGAAGGGGAATGTGGAGGACAAGAAGAAAGAGGCCATTCTTCTCCACCTGTTCCCTCCCCCTCCCCCCAGAAGTCATGGGTGTGGGACTATTATTCTCTTCTGGCAGGCACAGTACAGTCATCATCAACAACGGTACAGTGCAAAAAATAGTAAAAAAGAGAAAGGAGGGAACACACCTTGGCACAACCTCCCTGATAACACACATGAAACACAAACACCATGACATTTACTCCAAACATGTTAAAGCCAAACACCCGTTACAGAAATCTAGCACCGCTGTTACTGTACCACCTGACTTTCCAGAAAGGTGGAGATCAAAGAGGAGGAAGAATAAAGAAACCCAGACAGACACTGGAAGTTCCATGACGAGTGAAACAACTAGCTCTCCATCAACATCACCTTCTTCCTCTAGGGTAACAAGTACATCTCCTGCCAATCCATCTCATTCATCGTTACCTCTCCCACCAAATGATAGCCACTCTGTTGATGTTAGGATATGGCAGTTCATCTCTACCCATTGCACACTGTGTGGTGCACTGACCACACATGCCAGTGTGGTGGAGGAGAATTGATACCAGGTCATCAGGTGGCATCTGAGGAGATTCCATCCCTCAGAATATGCTAGGATTCTGGCAGGGAGGGTTCATCATTACTATTAAACTGTCAGCAAGTTGTCATGTGTCCTTAGCAGGGTCTGAACAAGGGGTACAGTGACAGCGGCAGTACTTGGTTTTGGGTGTCATGGTGTTTGGATACAGTTGTGCCCCCAACTGTTACTTACCATACACACACACACACACACACACTGTGCACATTGCAGTTGTTGATGAGACCCACAGTTCCTGTTCTCAGGGAAAAATATATATTCTAATAACAACACACCCATGATGATTTTGGAGGAGGGGCAGGTAGAGCAGAATTATTGGCCAACTTCTTCTTTTCTCCACAGAGACTGGGGGCTACTTATTCTTCTGCTATTGCCACAGGCGCATCACTTGAGATAGTCATGGCAAATTGAATCTTCATCATCCATCTTCCATGTTACTGCTATTGTTGATCCCATTCCCTTTCAGCTGCCTAATCATCCTGCTGCTTAAACAACTCAGCAGCAGCACAAACAGCAGCTGCAACTCAGGAGGACATTTGACAGTGGTTACTGGCCAACATGATCTGCTGGCATTAGGCAAGTAGGGCATTTTTATTTTTTTCTCAGGGCTTGTGTTTTCAAAAAAATAAATAAATAAAAAATAAAAATTAAAAAAAAACTAGTCCTACAAAAAAATAAACAAGTCCTACAAATCAATGTTTCCTTGGGGCTTGTGCCAAAGAAGCTTAAGTCCTACAAATCAATATTTCTTCAGGGCTTGGGCCTCTAATAAGTCTAAGTCCAACAAAGGCTTCTAACAACAAATCAAACAAATTATCCTCTACAAAATACTCTATCAAACCAAGTGTCAATCCACCCCAGTAGCAGCTTATGTCAGGGGGTTCCTGTCTCTGTCAATTTTACATACAAATGTCTTATTTTATTGATTTATTTTTCTATTAACTTCCCCCCCAAAGCAGTCAAGAAACACCCCCAAAACAAATTCCCTGTTCAAATGATTCATTCATTCACCAACACAGGCACCCTCCTCAGACCCCTTTATACCATAGTAACGTAGTAACATAGTAAATTAGGTTGAAAAAAGACACAAGTCCATCAAGTTCAACCTTCGCCTCATACCTCAGTAACTGAGAATTTTATAGCTTTCCTGCTACCAATTAAATTAGTCTTTATCAGACCTTCCTGATCAGCCTACTGATAAACAGTATAACTCTGTATGTTCCCTTTTGAAAGAAATGTATCTAATCTTCTCTTAAATGTATGCATTGTATCTGCCATAACTACCTCCCTGGGCAATGAATTCCACAATTTGACAGACCTTACCGTAAAAAAACCCTTCCTCTGCTGAAGTTTAAACCTCCTTTCCTCTAATCTCAAGGGGTGTCCCCTGGTCACCTGATCAGGCCTTGGAATAAATAGCTCACCGCAGAGATCCTTGTATTGTAAATAAACCAAGTTTGTTTAGTCGTTCCTCATATGTCAAGTCCTCCATTCCCTTAATTAATTTTGTTGCTATTTGCTGTACCCTCTCTAGTTCTAGTATATCCTTTTTCAGAACCGGTGCCCAAAATTGCACTGCATACTCAAGGTGAGGTCTTACCAATGATTTGTATAATGGCAAAATAATCTCTTATGGTTTTTATTTTATTTTATTTTACCTAGGATTTTTTTTTTTATTAAGAGTCCCCCAATCCCAGTAAACAACCCCCCAAAAATCACCGCCTGTTCAACTGATTCTTTCCCAACACCCCACCAACACAGGCACCTTCATGCCCCTTTTATATTGTGCCTTTGGTAGATAAAATAATATTTGCTAGGTGTTGTGTGTAACTTCCATGTTCCCATTGATTTCAATGAAATGAGCTAGGCGAAAAAAGTGGAAAATCAGCATTTTTTGCTGTAAAATTTTTCGCCAAGCCAAAAGTGCCATTTTTTGCCATTTTAAGTTTGAGGCAGAAATTTTTGCTAATCCCTACCCCTAATATTTCCTAAAAACAGACACTTGGGAAGTATGGACCCCTAATATCTCCTAAACAGGGACACTTGGGAGGAACGGACCCCTAATATCTCCTAAATAGGGACACGTGGGAGGTATGGAGCCCGAATATCTCCTAAAGTGGGACGCTTGGGAGGTATCAACTCCAAATATCTCCTAAAAAGGGACACTTGGTAGCTATGGACCTCTAATATCTCCTAAACAGGGACACTTGGGAGGTATGGACCCCTAATATCTCCTAAACAGGGACACTTGGGAGGTACGGACCCCTAATATCTTCTAAAGAGGGACACTTGGGAGATATCAACTCCAAATATCTCCTAAAAAGGGACACTTGCTAACTATGGACCCCTAATATCTCCTAAAGAAGGACACTTGGGAGGTATGGAGCCCTAATATCTCCTAAAGAGGGACACTTGGGAGGTACAGACCCCTAATATCTCCTAAAGAGGGACATTTGGGAGGTACGGACACCTAATATCTCCTAAAGAGTCTCAAAAAGACAAAAAGATGTGGAAAGCACTAGACTTGTGCACAGCAACAATTTTCGGTAAAATTCGATTTTGGACAAATTTTTTTTTCCATTCGGAGGATCTGAATTTCGGACCGGACCTGTTAGACTCGGACGAAATTATGCAATAGTCCGAATTATTCGGACGAATTAAAAAAAAAAAAAAGTAAAATATTCAATAAAAAATGTAATCTCTAATGAGATAGGAAGGGGTATTTTATAAACCCCTACACACTTATATATGTATATGTCACATCAAATTAAAGCCCTTTCTGCCCTTTAAAAAATGGTATATAATATGTATTTGTGCAATAAATGAGAATGATAGGAATTATGTTGAACACACACAGCAAAAATGCCCAAATTGCTTGTGTCCTTATGTGGTTAATATCTGCACTTTGCATGAACTGTAAAGCGTCTGTTTTACCAGATCTATTTTTAGCAGTTTGTAGCAACATTGTAATAGTTTCAGGCGGGAAAGTGCCATCCGAATTTCCGAAATTCACACTGAAATTTTGGACTAGGTCTGTTTCAGATTCTGATTTTTTTGTGTGGGTGGACCTTGGCTTTCGTAAGGTCCGAATGATGCCGAATACGCATTATTCGTAATAATTCTGAAATTAGCCGAACCGAATTGCACAAGTTTAGAAAGCGCCAATACTGTAATATCATAATCAGACAGATAGAAGATTCAGTAATTATCTTAAATGTACTCACATACTCATGTGGTTAGGCCGCTGTTGTCAGTCAGTCTAACCGACAGGCAGGCGGAGGTAATCAGCCCGTCACCGCTCCGGTAGAGTTCCCAATTGGTGCTTGATCTGCTTCTATATAATACGGTTGGAGAGAAAAATTTATACAAGCAGCGAATAATCTTGTTAAGATGTGTATTAAATAAAATAACAAGGCTATAAACAGTTACGTGTTTCACGGTTGAACACCACTTTATCAAAGCTCATAAAGCCTATATTAAAAAGGGTAAAATAAGGAATAAGTAATCAAAGAAAGGAAGGTGCTATAATCAATAAGTAACATACAATAATGTGCATGAATAAATAAACTATATATTGATCTGCAGGTGTGTGTGCGCCTTCCAGTTCTATTTAGTCTGTGTGGGAGGCGCACACACACGCGGATCAATACATAGTTTATTTATTTATTAATTTACATTATTGTACGTTACTTTATTGATTATAGATCTCTTCCTTTGTTCGATTTTGTGAGTTTTATAGAGCCCCCACGCCTGCAGGAAGAGTAGCAGCTTGTACAGGCCTTAGTCATGTTGACTAGTGTTGAGCGAGCGTGCTCGGCCGATGCTCGGATCGGCTCGAGCATCGCTCTGCTCGGCACATGGCGGTACTCGTCGAGTACCGCCATGTGCTCGCCCGCCATGTTCGGGTGGCGGGGATCTGTGCCGGAGGAGGCACAGATCTGAAGACGCTCCGCTGGACCACCAGGGACTGGAGGTACGGGGGCATTGCGGAGATGAAGGGGGACAGTGTGGAGATGAAGGGGGACATTGTGGAAGAGGGGCATAGAGGAGATGAAGGGGGACATTGTGGAAGAGGGGCATAGCGGAGATGAAGGGGGACATTGTGGAAGAGGGGCATAGCGGAGATGAAGGGGGACATTGTGGAAGAGGGGCATAGAGGAGATGAAGGGGGACATTGTGGAAGAGGGGCATAGAGGAGATGAAGGGGGACATTGTGGAAGAGGGGCATAGCGGAGATGAAGGGGGACATTGTGGAAGAGGGGCATAGCGGAGATGAAGGGGGACATTGTGGAAGAGGGGCATAGACTCTATGCCCCTCTTCCACAATGTCCCCCTTCATCTCCGCTATGCCCCTCTTCCACAATGTCCCCCTTCATCTCCTCTATGCCCCTCTTCCACAATGTCCCCCTTCATCTCCGCTATGCCCCTCTTCCACAATGTCCCCCTTCATCTCCTCTATGCCATAGAGGAGATGAAGGGGGACATTGTGGAAGAGGGGCATAGCTAAGATGAAGGGGGACATTGTGGAAGAGGGGCATAGAGGAGATGAAGGGGGACATTGCGGAGATGAAGGGGGGCATTGACCAGGCACCCTCCCCTCATCAGAGCAGGGGGTGCCTGGTGTAATGCTCGTGTCGCCCCATTCTATTCAATGGGGCTCGGGTGCTCGGCCGAGCACTCGAGCCTCAGGGGGTGCTCGGTCAGAGCACCCGAGCACCCGAGCATCGGGGTGCTCGCTCAACACTAATGTTGACCAACCCCTCATACTATACTATATATAGGGAGACAAGCACCAGTAATCTATATTTTGTGTTTGTTAAATTTGCATTAAGTACAGGATATTATTACCATGGAAGCTGACATGATACTTTGTTGCAAGAGTACAGGACCCCAAACTCCTCCCAAGAATGGATTCCTTAGAGGACTTTAGCGGGTGGGAGTTTTTGTCCAGGAGAATCATGTCTCTGTCCAAGGACTATAATGTCGGCACTAACAAGAGATTCATCACTGCCCAATAAGATTAGATATGTGTGTGTGTGTGTGTGTGTGTGTGTGTGTGTGTGTATTTGAATATACGGTCATGTGTATGTGTATATGTGTGTCTGAATGTTACCATCTGGTAGTAAGTGACAGGTGGGAGGAGATCAGTGTGGAATGTTAGTATGTGGCTGGCAGTAAGTGACAGGTGGGAGGAGATCAGTGTGGAATGTTAGTATCTGGCAGTAAGTGACAGGTGGGAGGAGATCAGTGTGGAATGTTAGTATCTGTCTGGCAGTAAGTGACAGGTGGGAGGAGATCAGTGTGGAATGTTAGTATCTGTCTGGCAGTAAGTGACAGGTGGGAGGAGATCAGTGTGGAATGTTAGTATCTGTCTGGCAGTAAGTGACAGGTGGGAGGAGATCAGTGTGGAATGTTAGTATCTGGCAGTAAGTGACAGGTGGGAGGAGATCAGTGTGGAATGTTAGTATCTGTCTGGCAGTAAGTGACAGGTGGGAGGAGATCAGTGTGGAATGTTAGTATCTGTCTGGCAATAAGTGACAGGTGGGAGGAGATCAGTGTGGAATGTTAGTATCTGTCTGGCAGTAAGTGACAGGTGGGAGGAGATCAGTGTGGAATATAAGTATCTGTCTGGCAGTAAGTGACAGGTGGGAGGAGATCAGTGTGGAATGTTATTATCTGTCTGGCAGTAAGTGACAGGTGGGAGGAGATCAGTGTGGAATGTTAGTATCTGGCAGTAAGTGACAGGTGGGAGGAGATCAGTGTGGAATGTTAGTATCTGTCTGGTTGGGTTTCAGGTGTTAGGGATTGTAAGAAGTGTTGGTGTCCATATCCATTTTGAGCCTATATTGGTTTATGTTGTATAGCAGATATACACATATATAATCTTTTGAATGATTGTCACTCAACAGAAAATGTTTCTAATAGTGTTACTGATGGTAGGCCAGTGTTTCAGCTCTCACATGAGCTTATGTCAACAAATCTTGATGTAAGAACCGAAATGATGACCTACCATCAGTGAAACTATTTGAAAAAGTTCCTTTTGAGTGATAAACCTTTAAAATTAATGCACATAATGATGGGTACCTATGTCAGTATGCCATTGATTGTGAGTGTTGGGTGGTTCCAAGATAAATACATGTGGTGTTGGATGCAATATGATGTAGGTGACCCTGTGAATATACAGTTTTTGCGATGCGAACTGAACAAGTGAGTGAAAGTATGTAAAATATCGCTGCCCATATTGTTGTTGTATTGTTTTGCAGTTTGTGTCACTGTGGGAAGTGTGGGAAGTATTGTTCCACCTATGGTGTATATTTATACATATTTTCTGTTGTTTCACAAACTGTAGATTTCTGTTTATAGACAGTTTTGGTGGGAGGAGATCAGTGTGGAATGTTAGTATATGTCTGGCAGTAAGTGACAGGCAGGAGAGAGAGAGCAGTGTGAAATGTTAGTATCTGGCAGTAAGTGACAGGTGGGAGGACATCAGTGTGGAATGTTAGTATGTGGCTGGCAGTAAGTGACAGGCGGGAGAGAGAGAGCAGTGTGGAATGTTAGTATCTGTCTGGCAGTAAGTGACAGGTGGGAGGAGATCAGTGTGGAATGGTAGTATCTGTCTGGTAATAAGTGACAGGTGGGAGAGAGAGAGCAGTGTGGAATGTTAGTATCTGTCTGGCAGTAAGTGACAGGTGGGAGAGAGAGAGCAGTGTGGAATGTTAGTATATGGCAGTAAGTAACAGGTGGAAGAAGATCAGTGTGGAGTGTTATTATCTGTCTGGCAGTAAGTGACAGGCAGGAGGAGATCAGTGTGGAATGTTAGTATCTGTCTGGCAGTAAGTGACAGGTGGGAGAGAGAGGGCAGTGTGGAATGTAAGTATCTGTCTGGCAGTAAGTGACAGGCAGGAGGAGATCGGTGTGGAATGTTAGTATCTGTCTGACAGTGAGTGACAGGTGGGAGAGAGAGAGCAGTGTGGAATGTTAGTATCTGTCTGACAGTGAGTGACAGGCTGGAGTAGATCAGTGTGGAATGTTAGTATGTGGCTGGCAGTAAGTGACAGGTGGGACAGAGAGAGCAGTGTGGAATGTTAGTATGTGTCTGGCAGTAAGTGACAGGTGAGAGAGAGCAGTGTGGAATGTTAGTATCTGTCTGGCAGTAAGTGACAGGTGGGAGGAGATCAGTGTGGAATGTTAGTATCTGTCTGACAGTGAGTGACAGGCTGGAGTAGATCAGTGTGGAATATTAGTATGTGTCTGGCAGTAAGTGACAGGTGGGAGAGAGAGAGAGCAGTGTGGAATGTTAGTATCTGGCAGTAAGTGACAGGTGGGAGGAGAGCAGTGTGGAATGTTAGTATGTGGCTGGCAGTAAGTGACAGGCGGGAGGAGATCAGTGTGGAATGTTAGTATCTGTCTGACAGTGAGTGACAGGCTGGAGTAGATCAGTGTGGAATATTAGTATCTGTCTGGCAGTAAGTGACAGGTGGGAGGAGATCAGTGTGGAATGTTATTATCTGTCTGGCAGTAAGTGACAGGTGGGAGGAGATCAGTGTGGAATGTTAGTATCTGTCTGGCAGTAAGTGACAGGTGGGAGGAGATCAGTGTGGAATGTTAGTATCTGTCTGGCAGTAAGTGACAGGCGGGAGGAGATCAGTGTGGAATGTTAGTATGTGTCTGGCAGTAAGTGACAGGTGGGAGGAGATCAGTGTGGAATGTTAGTATCTGTCTGGCAGTAAGTGACAGGTGGGAGGAGATCAGTGTGGAATGTTAGTATCTGTCTGGCAGTAAGTGACAGGTGGGAGGAGATCAGTGTGGAATGTTAGTATCTGTCTGGCAGTAAGTGACAGGTGGGAGGAGATCAGTGTGGAATGTTAGTATCTGTCTGGCAGTAAGTGACAGGTGGGAGGAGATCAGTGTGGAATGTTAGTATCTGTCTGGCAGTAAGTGACAGGCAGGAGAGAGAGAGCAGTGTGAAATGTTAGTATCTGGCAGTAAGTGACAGGCGGGAGAGAGAGAGCAGTGTGGAATGTTAGTATCTGTCTGGCAGTAAGTGACAGGTGGGAGGAGATCAGTGTGGAATGTTAGTATCTGTCTGGTAATAAGTGACAGGTGGGAGAGAGAGAGCAGTGTGGAATGTTAGTATCTGTCTGGCAGTAAGTGACAGGTGGGAGAGAGAGAGCAGTCTGGAATGTTAGTATATGGCAGTAAGTAACAGGTGGAAGAAGATCAGTGTGGAGTGTTATTATCTGTCTGGCAGTAAGTGACAGGCAGGAGGAGATCAGTGTGGAATGTTAGTATCTGTCTGGCAGTAAGTGACAGGTGGGAGAAGATCAGTGTGGAATGTAAGTATCTGTCTGACAGTGAGTGACAGGTGGGAGAGAGAGAGCAGTGTGGAATGTTAGTATCTGTCTGACAGTGAGTGACAGGCTGGAGTAGATCAGTGTGGAATGTTAGTATGTGTCTGGCAGTAAGTGACAGGTGAGAGAGAGCAGTGTGGAATGTTAGTATCTGTCTGACAGTGAGTGACAGGCTGGAGTAGATCAGTGTGGAATGTTAGTATGTGGCTGGCAGTAAGTGACAGGTCTGAGGAGATCAGTGTGGAATGTTAGTATCTGTCTGGCAGTAAGTGACAGGTGGGAGGAGATCAGTGTGGAATGTTAGTATCTGTCTGGCAGTAAGTGACAGGTGGGAGGAGATCAGTGTGGAATATTAGTATGTGTCTGGCAGTAAGTGACAGGTGGGAGAGAGAGAGCAGTGTGGAATGTTAGTATGTGGCTGGCAGTAAGTGACAGGTCGGGAGGAGATCAGTGTGGAATGTTAGTATGTGTCTGGCAGTAAGTGACAGGTGGGAGGAGATCAGTGTGGAATGTTAGTATCTGTCTGGCAGTAAGTGACAGGCGGGAGGAGATCAGTGTGGAATGTTAGTATCTGTCTGACAGTGAGTGACAGGCTGGAGTAGATCAGTGTGGAATATTAGTATGTGTCTGGCAGTAAGTGACAGGTGGGAGGAGATCAGTGTGGAATGTTAGTATCTGTCTGACAGTGAGTGACAGGCTGGAGTAGATCAGTGTGGAATATTAGTATGTGTCTGGCAGTAAGTGACAGGCTGGAGTAGATCAGTGTGGAATGTTAGTATCTGTCTGGCAGTAAGTGACAGGTGGGAGAGAGAGAGCAGTGTGGAATGTTAGTATGTGTCTGGCAGTAAGTGACAGGTCTGAGGAGAGCAGTGTGGAATGTTAGTATCTGTCTGGCAGTAAGTGACAGGTGGGAGGAGATCAGTGTGGAATGTTAGTATCTGTCTGGCAGTAAGTGATAGGTGGGAGAGAGAGAGCAGTGTGGGACATTAGTATCTGTCTGGCAGTAAGTGACAGGTGGGAGAGAGAGAGCAGTGTGGGACATTAGTATCTGTCTGGCAGTAAGTGACAGGTGGGAGAGAGAGAGCAGTGTGGGATGTTAGTATCTGTCTGGCAGTAAGTGACAGGTGGGAGAGAGAGATCAGTGTGGAATGTTAGTATGTGTCTGGCAGTAAGTGACAGGTGGGAGGAGATCAGTGTGGAATGTTAGTATCTGTCTGGCAGTAAGTGATAGGTGGGAGAGAGAGAGCAGTGTGGGACATTAGTATCTGTCTGGCAGTAAGTGACAGGTGGGAGAGAGAGAGCAGTGTGGGATGTTAGTATCTGTCTGGCAGTAAGTGACAGGTCTGAGGAGAGCAGTGTGGAATGTTAGTATCTGTCTGGCAGTAAGTGACAGGTGGGAGGAGATCAGTGTGGAATGTTAGTATCTGTCTGGCAGTAAGTGACAGGTGGGAGAAGATCAGTGTGGAATGTTAGTATCTGTCTGGTAGTAAGTGACAGGTGGGAGGAGATCAGTGTGGAATGTTAGTATCTGTCTGGCAGTAAGTGACAGGTGGGAGGAGATCAGTGTGGAATGTTAGTATCTGTCTGGCAGTAAGTGACAGGTGGGAGGAGATCAGTGTGGAATGTTAGTATCTGTCTGGCAGTAAGTGACAGGTGGGAGAAGATCAGTGTGGAATGTTAGTATCTGTCTGGTAGTAAGTGACAGGTGGGAGGAGATCAGTGTGGAATATAAGTATCTGTCTGGCAGTAAGTGACAGGTGGGAGAGAGAGAGCAGTGTGGGATGTTAGTATCTGTCTGGCAGTAAGTGACAGGTGGGAGGAGATCAGTGTGGAATGTTAGTATCTGTCTGGCAGTAAGTGACAGGTGGGAGAAGATCAGTGTGGAATGTTAGTATCTGTCTGGTAGTAAGTGACAGGTGGGAGGAGATCAGTGTGGAATGTTAGTATCTGTCTGGCAGTAAGTGACAGGTGGGAGGAGATCAGTGTGGAATGTTAGTATCTGTCTGGCAGTAAGTGACAGGTGGGAGGAGATCAGTGTGGAATGTTAGTATCTGTCTGGCAGTAAGTGACAGGTGGGAGAAGATCAGTGTGGAATGTTAGTATCTGTCTGGTAGTAAGTGACAGGTGGGAGGAGATCAGTGTGGAATATAAGTATCTGTCTGGCAGTAAGTGACAGGTGGGAGAGAGAGAGCAGTGTGGAATGTTAGTATGTGGCTGGCAGTAAGTGACAGGCGGGAGGAGATCAGTGTGGAATGTTAGTATCTGTCTGGCAGTAAGTGACAGGTGGGAGGAGATCAGTGTGGAATGTTAGTATGTGGCTGGCAGTAAGTGACAGGTGGGAGAGAGAGAGCAGTGTGGAATGTTAGTATGTGGCTGGCAGTAAGTGACAGGTGGGAGAGAGAGAGCAGTGTGGAATGTTAGTATCTGTCTGGCAGTAAGTGACAGGTGGGAGGAGATCAGTGTGGAATGTCAGTATGTGGCTGGCAGTAAGTGACAGGTGGGAGAGAGAGAGCAGTGTGGAATGTTAGTATCTGTCTGGCAGTAAGTGACAGGTGGGAGGAGATCAGTGTGGAATGTTAGTATCTGTCTGGCAGTAAGTGACAGGTGGGAGGAGAGCAGTGTGGAATGTTAGTATCTGTCTGGCAGTAAGTGACAGGTGGGAGGAGATCAGTGTGGAATGTTAGTATCTGTCTGGCAGTAAGTGACAGGTGGGAGGAGATCAGTGTGGAATGTTAGTATCTGTCTGGCAGTAAGTGACAGGTGGGAGGAGAGCAGTGTGGAATATAAGTATCTGTTTGGCAGTAAGTGACAGGTGGGAGAGAGAGAGCAGAGTGGAATGTTAGTATCTGTCTGGCAGTAAGTGACAGGTGGGAGGAGATCAGTGTGGAATGTTAGTATCTGTCTGGCAGTAAGTGACAGGCAGGAGAGAGAGAGCAGTGTGAAATGTTAGTATCTGGCAGTAAGTGACAGGTGGGAGAGAGAGAGCAGTGTGGAATGTTAGTATCTGTCTGGCAGTAAGTGACAGGTGGGAGGAGATCAGTGTGGAATGTTAGTATCTGTCTGGCAGTAAGTGACAGGTGGGAGGAGATCAGTGTGGAATGTTAGTATCTGTCTGTAGATTTCTGTTTATAGGCAGTTTTGGTACAAGTCAGTGAGGACTGACATTAGTTGAACTAACACCACTACAGTTTGAACACACACGTGAAATCTTATTTGCTGATGTGAAATAGGAATATTCTCTTCAATAGTAATATAGGGAACATTTTTCAGAACCCTAATTCCCCTGAAATGAATGGCAGGTTTCATTTGTACTGTACGGTGCCACTGACTTTCCCCACAAAAGTTTCTCTTTTGCCTTGTGCTCATATCAGCTTGTAAAGGCATCCATATGAGAATACAAATGTGCTCATGTCTAATAGATATAATGTAACCCATTGACACTTCTTTCTCTCTCGTGTCTATTTCGATGTCCTTGTGACCCCACCCCCATCTGAAGACAGACTGCTTATTCCGTGTATAGTATTAAGCTTCATGAGATGTCTCCTCGCAGACAGTTTAAATCCCAGCTGAGTCTGGTGTTTGTGAATCTGTATTCAGAGGAGAACAGTAAAATCATATTTCCTAACATTTGGGTTCTCGTTCCCCAAACTGTATATCTCTTACTTTCTGCAATGAGATATTGTATTTTTTTGCAGAGATTTTGGGCTTTAGCCACAAATGAAAATACAAGCAATTCCTGTGCAAGTCGTCCTCTGAACAGGGCAGAAGTAACCCCTTTAAACCCCTTGACTACTAGAGAGGTCAGAATGCATTGTAGAGATGGAGATCTCTCCAACAATCAAGGGATTAACCTTTTGAGTGCCAGAGATGTAGCCAATGCATTGAATACGTCTCTAGCACTCAAAGGTTTAAATATTCAATTACTTAGATGGGAATATGCATACTTTTCATTTACTCATATGGAGCAGATATTTTGCACTAGAACTGTATGTTCAGCTGCAGAATAAGCCATTTAACCATTTGAGTGCCAGAGGGGTACTCAATGCATTGCAAAGCAATGCATTGAGTACCCCTCTGGCACTCAAAGGGTTAAGACTAGGTATGTGCAAAAGGTTCTGTCTCAAAAGTGAAACATGCAAAAAAAACAGCAATTTCTGCCTTCAATGGGAAATGGTGCCATTTTATCTCTGTTTAAAGGGATAGTAATACCTAAAATGTAAAAAAAAATATGTTGTAGGGTTTATCCCCCTGAGTAAAACAAGAGTACTCCCACTGCTGAAAGGTGTTTCATTCAAAAGTTATTAAGATTTATGGTCCTGAGACCAGAGCTGTCCATAGGATCGTGTAGCAACAGCGCCACTCTACAATTTCAGGCCACTGTGATATTGCACCTAAAAAATTCAACTTTGAAAATTAATAACTTTTGAATGAAACATCTTTCAGCAGTGGGAATACTCTTGTTTTACTCAGGGGGATAAACCCTACAAAATTTTTTTACATTTTAGGTATTACTATCCCTTTAAGCTTTTTTTTTCACTCCTTCAAAACCTATGTTAATAATGTATTTCCCCACACGTGGAAGAGTTTTCCCCATGTATTCCCACCATGTTAATGTATAAAAGGGGGGGGGGTGTCAGTTTACTGAACATTGTCAGTCTGTGCTTGGGAGGGAGAGAGAAAGAAAGCAACTGTATTTTTAAAGCTAGAGGCAGACAGGCAAAGAGAGGGGGCAGAAGTTGCTTGATATCATTGTTGGTAGCAGTCACAATCAGTTGTGCTTGACATTTTGACACAGGCTATATATTGAAGGTGACATGTTGAGCAAGACGACATATTGAATGTGATAATGTTTGACATGCAACATTGTGAATACGTCATTCACAAGCAGGAGACCAAATAAATGCGGCATTTTGAGATGCACAATGCGGCGTATGACATTTCAAAAGGATACCATTTTTCTGTAGGTGTGGGCAGGGCCAGATTTTCCATAAGGCAGAGTAGGCATCTGCCTACAGGCACACCCTACAGAGGGGAGCCTGCCATTGCAATCAATTTTTTTTTTTTTTTAAAGTAGCGTGCAGCGCCGCCCGCCACATGGTATGGTCTATGCCTTCTTCGGCACAGACCTGTAGCTTCTGAGCTCCCCCGGCTCTTTAGTAATGCAGAGCCCAGTCACCATCAATCCCATTCACTTTCAATAACACCATCCACATGATCCACATGTATGAGTCCATGCTACCCAGCCCCCTTCTCACTTTACGAGTCTCCGCCTCCGAGTTCAAATTCAGTCTCCATCACCATCATGGTAAGGAATTAAGGTGGAATAGGATGTGTGGATGAATCAATTTGTCCATCAAATTAGATTCCAAGATGAATCTATGCCACCTCCAACATCGTTAACCATCTAATAAATTTCACATGATGAACTTCATGCCATCCAGACTCCCTTCTCACCCTTCCAGCCTAGTCACCATCAACTCAAGCCCCACCACTAAATACTAAAATACTTCCAATAACATAGTAACATAGTAATTTAGGTTGAAAAAAGACTTGCGTCCATCTAGTTCAACCCTTTTCCTATTCCTGTTTACCATCGTTGATCCAAAACAAGGCAAAAAAACCCTCAATCCACATGATTCTTTCCATGTCACCCAGCCCTCCTTCTCATTTTGCCAGGCTCCAAGTTCAAGTTCAGCTTCCACCACCATCACAGTCATGGTAGGAAATTAACATGGAGTTGAATTTGTTGTTCTAATCAAGGATCAATCCCCTACACCATCATTCATCATCAAATGCATTTCACATGATTGACTCCACGCAACCCATGCTCCATTCACAACCTGCTAATTCAGCCTTTAAGTTCAATCCAACCAACTTCAACATAGTTCGATCCCCAGCACAACTGTGGTGGGTCTATCATCAATAAATTAATCACATGTTTTCTTACATGCCACCCAACATTCCCCCTTGCCAGCCAATCTCCATTTCAAGTTCCGTCATTACCACCACCCATCTTCCACCTATTTCAACACTTGCTTGCGTGCCACCCAGCCAGTCTAGGGATATTAGGGCCCTAGGATTCTCTGTGTACCCGCTGTTTAGTGCCACATGGACAGCTTCTTCAGTTCTCCTTTTCTGCCTCGTACCTGTAGATACTCCTTACATGTCTTTGCATCTCTTTTGGTGTTGTGGTTATGTGCCAGAGAGGAAAATGTATTTCCTCCTGGTAACACCTTTGCGACCTGCTTCAGCACTCCAGATTGGCTTGTGGTCAATGCAGGTGCAATACACAATGTGGGCAAAGCATGGACACACAACTGGTTTAATCCCTTTGTGCACTGCATCAAAATCAATTATTTTGTTTATGTGTATTGACAACCTCAACTGAGAATGTGTCCTGTGCAGTTCACAGATCTAATGAGTAGCGATTCAATCTTGGGTGCATTAACAAAATGTGAGATATAATGTGATTGTACTAGAACCTGATATGGATTAATGTTGTTAACCCCTTGTATTCTGGTGATGTCCCCAGTCCATTTTGTGTGCACTCTCAAAGTTACTCAGTTGAAAGCCTCTTTTCTCATGTTACAGATTCTGCAAGTACAAAATATGTTAAATCTCCAATCCTTTTTATGTTTTTTCCATTTTCACTTTTTTATGTTGCTGTCAGTGAGCTCTGTGGATCTCTGTTTCCCGAGAGATTTCTGTCAGGGACAATGAAACAGTAATAGTGATACAATGTAACATTATCCTTGCAGCAGAAAATCCTCCTTCCAGTTTAATTTTATTTTTTTTATTTTAATGCAGTAGTAATCCTTTTCTTTCAACAATAAAAAATGCAATGTATTGGAGAATTCTCTTGCATTCAAGGGGTTAAACTCCCCATTTAACTCACTGGCATGCTGTTATTGTTCCCAATGGTGCAGATGGCGTGCACCAGAGTTTTTCCACTTCTGGTTTTATGAATGTGGTCCTAGAACCTTCCGTGAATTGTTCTGTTTTATGCGGCTCCCGTTCCCATTTAGAAGCCTGTTTTCGATGATTTGTGTGTTTCAGGTGCCTAACTCTTACAAAATATATCCCCCAACGTTGCACTAATTACCTATTAAATACCATGTAACTCGATTATATTCTGATTTATAAGCTATTAAGTGGAGTTAAACTCTCCAGGGCCATCACTTTTACTGAACGTATTGTTTAGTTTATTATATTTGTTTTATGTTTACACCTGTGCACGGCCAATAACAAAATGGGGAGGGGAGGAAAGGGGCAGTAATTAGTACAAAAAGCTTTTGTGTCTTCTGTAATTGCAGGAAAGTGTAATTAAGGCAGTCTTTGCCGGTTGAGCTTTAACCACTTAACTGCCAGAAAGTTGGGCTGAAGAAACGGGATTCTGCAAGTTTGCTATTCATACAATCATATAAAATGAGCTAGTTTTGTAAAATCCAAAATACTTTTTGAAAAACATATTTTAATTGCCATCTGGAGCAGTCAGATAGCAGGTTGACAAATACTTTACAATGCATCGGAGACACATCTAGCAGCCAAGGGGATAAAGTGGAAATCTATATTAATTTAGCTAATTCCAATGACAATTAAAATCTGCCTATATATTGACCTTGTCATTTGGTCTGCAATACATACAGTATTTGTAATATTAAGCTTTTATTTTGTAGTGGCACAGTCTGACACTTTATGCTAATGAGTGTATGTGCTGAGCCAGTATTATCATACACTGTGATATGAATGGATCTATGCAGAGTCCACACACTGTGATATGAATGGATCTAGGCAGAGTCCACACACTGTGATATGAATGGATCTAGGCAGAGTCCACACACTGATATGAATGGATCTAGACAGTGTCCACACACTGTGATATGAATGGATCTAGGTAGAGCCCACACACTGTGATATGAATGGATCTAGGCAGAGCCCACACACTGTGTATGAATGTATCTAGACAGAGTGCACACACTTTGATATGAATGGATCTAGGCAGAGTCCACACACTGTGACATGAATGGATCTAGGTAGAGTCCACGCACTGTGATATGAATGGATCTAGGCAGAGCCCACACACTGTGATATGAATGGATCTAGACAGAGTCCACACACTGTGATATGAATGGATCTACGCAGAGTCCACACACTGTGATATGAATAAATCTAGTCCACACACTGTGATATGAATGGATCTAGTCCACACACTGTGATATAAATGGATCTAGGTAGAGTCCACGCACTGTGATATGAATGGATCTAGGCAGAGCCCACACACTGTGATATGAATGGATCTAGACAGAGTCCACACACTGTGATATGAATGGATCTACGCAGAGTCCACACACTGTGATATGAATGAATCTAGGCAGAGTCCACACACTGCGATATGAATGGATCTTTTTTTTTTTAACTAGAAATTTATTTGAATTTAAAAGTGAGTTGTAACAAGAAATAGAAGACAAAAATCATATCTCTGAAGTTAACAGAAAGTAAATAAGTAAAAAAAGGAATATATAATAAACATTAGAAAATATAACAAATACCAGAAAAAGGAAAAAAAAAGGAGGAAAAATTAAATAAGTAAACAAATAATTAAGGTTTAAGAAGAAAATCAGAATCTTTACCGAAGCCATTTTCTAACCTGGGTGACCAGATGAGGGAAAACTTATCAAAATTGCCAAGTTCAATTGAGCTTAAATGTTCTAATTTGCAGACGTAGGAAATTTTATCTAGCACATTGTTCCAAGAGATGTTGTTTTTTTTCCATTGTGAACCGATACAGGTACAAACAGCAGAACAAATTCTCGTAATTAACTTGTCATGAAATTTATTTATGGAAGTTATTTTTTTACCTAGAAGTGCCTCAGGACAACTAAGTTCTATTTTTTCATGAAGAATTTGTGATAATAATTAGTGTTGAGCGAGCATGCTCGGCCGATGCTCGGATCGGCTCGAGCATCGCTCTGCTCGGCACATGGCGGTACTCGTACGAGTACCGCATGTGCTCGCCCGCCATGTTCGGGTCTCCTCCCCGCACGTTTTGCGGCTGCTGCGCAGCCAATAAACGTGCAGGGAGGCTCTGACATCGGTGTAATGCCAGCAGCCATGTTGGCTGCTGGCAATACACTGATTGGCTGGCCAGAACCCGTGGTCAGGTGCTGTATAGCACCTGACCATCGAGTTCGGCTCAGTCTTAGCCAGGGAGAGCTGAGGATAGGAAGGGAAAGGCAGTGTAGGGAGGAAAAAAAACAAAATTGTGAAAAAAAAGAACCAAAAGTCCTTTTTAGGACTACTGTGTGTGGGGGCAGCAGGTTATTTTGTGTGGGGGGAAAAAAACAAAAAAAAACAAAAAAAAAAAAAAAAAAAATATTCTGTTTAGTGTGCAAAGTTGCAGATTAGAGCACATTCTGTTTAGCGTGCACAGTTGCAGATTAGAGCACATTCTGTTTAGTGTGCAAAGTTGCAGATTAGAGCACATTCTGTTTAGTGTGCAAAGTTGCAGATTAGAGCACATTCTGTTAAGTCTTCAAACTAAAATATCAAAGTCACATATTCCATTCAGTGTGCGTCGCTGCAGTTTAGCAGCACATTCTGTGTACTGTGCAGAGTTGCAGAATAGGAAGAAATACTGTTAAGTCTTCAAACTAAAATATCAAAGTCACATATTCCATTCAGTGTGCTTCGCCACAGTTTAGCAGCACATTCTGTGTACTGTGCAGAGTTGCAGAATAGGAAGAAATACTGTTAAGTCTTCAAACTAAAATATCAAAGTCACATATTCCATTCAGTGTGCTTCGCCGCAGTTTAGCAGCACATTCTGTGTACTGTGCAGAGTTGCAGAATAGGAAGAAATACTGTTAAGTCTTCAAACTAAAATATCAAAGTCACATATTCCATTCAGTGTGCTTCGCCGCAGTTTAGCACCACATTCTGTGTACTGTGCAGAGTTGCAGAATAGGAAGAAATACTGTTAAGTCTTCAAACTAAAATATCAAAGTCACATATTCCATTCAGTGTGCTTCGCCGCAGTTTAGCAGCACATTCTGTGTACTGTGCAGAGTTGCAGAATAGGAAGAAATACTGTTAAGTCTTCAAACTCAAATATTAAAGTCACATATTCCATTCAGTGTGTGTCACCGCAGTTTAGCAGCCTATTCTGTGTACTCTGCACAGTTGCAGAATAGGAAGAAATACTGTTAAGTTTCCAAACTCAAATATTAAAGTCACATATTCCATTCAGTGTGTGTCACCGCCGTTTAGCAGCCTATTCTGTGTACTCTGCACAGTTGCAGACTAGGAAGAAATACTGTTAAGTTTTCAAACTCAAATATTAAAGTCACATATTCCATTCAGTGTGTGTCACCGCCGTTTAGCAGCCTATTCTGTGTACTCTGCACAGTTGCAGAATAGGAAGAAATACTGTTAAGTTTTCAAACTCAAATATTAAAGTCACATATTCCATTCAGTGTGTGTCACCGCCGTTTAGCAGCCTATTCTGTGTACTCTGCACAGTTGCAGAATAGGAAGAAATACTGTTAAGTTTTCAAACTCAAATATTAAAGTCACATATTCCATTCAGTGTGTGTCACCGCCGTTTAGCAGCCTATTCTGTGTAATTGCAGGAAAGTGTAATTAAGGCAGTCTTTGCCGGTTGAGCTTTAACCACTTAACTGCCAGAAAGTTGGGCTGAAGAAACGGGATTCTGCAAGTTTGCTATTCATACAATCATATAAAATGAGCTAGTTTTGTAAAATCCAAAATACTTTTTGAAAAACATATTTTAATTGCCATCTGGAGCAGTCAGATAGCAGGTTGACAAATACTTTACAATGCATCGGAGACACATCTAGCAGCCAAGGGGATAAAGTGGAAATCTATATTAATTTAGCTAATTCCAATGACAATTAAAATCTGCCTATATATTGACCTTGTCATTTGGTCTGCAATACATACAGTATTTGTAATATTAAGCTTTTATTTTGTAGTGGCACAGTCTGACACTTTATGCTAATGAGTGTATGTGCTGAGCCAGTATTATCATACACTGTGATATGAATGGATCTATGCAGAGTCCACACACTGTGATATGAATGGATCTAGGCAGAGTCCACACACTGTGATATGAATGGATCTAGGCAGAGTCCACACACTGATATGAATGGATCTAGACAGTGTCCACACACTGTGATATGAATGGATCTAGGTAGAGCCCACACACTGTGATATGAATGGATCTAGGCAGAGCCCACACACTGTGTATGAATGTATCTAGACAGAGTGCACACACTTTGATATGAATGGATCTAGGCAGAGTCCACACACTGTGACATGAATGGATCTAGGTAGAGTCCACGCACTGTGATATGAATGGATCTAGGCAGAGCCCACACACTGTGATATGAATGGATCTAGACAGAGTCCACACACTGTGATATGAATGGATCTACGCAGAGTCCACACACTGTGATATGAATAAATCTAGTCCACACACTGTGATATGAATGGATCTAGTCCACACACTGTGATATAAATGGATCTAGGTAGAGTCCACGCACTGTGATATGAATGGATCTAGGCAGAGCCCACACACTGTGATATGAATGGATCTAGACAGAGTCCACACACTGTGATATGAATGGATCTACGCAGAGTCCACACACTGTGATATGAATGAATCTAGGCAGAGTCCACACACTGCGATATGAATGGATCTTTTTTTTTTTAACTAGAAATTTATTTGAATTTAAAAGTGAGTTGTAACAAGAAATAGAAGACAAAAATCATATCTCTGAAGTTAACAGAAAGTAAATAAGTAAAAAAAGGAATATATAATAAACATTAGAAAATATAACAAATACCAGAAAAAGGAAAAAAAAAGGAGGAAAAATTAAATAAGTAAACAAATAATTAAGGTTTAAGAAGAAAATCAGAATCTTTACCGAAGCCATTTTCTAACCTGGGTGACCAGATGAGGGAAAACTTATCAAAATTGCCAAGTTCAATTGAGCTTAAATGTTCTAATTTGCAGACGTAGGAAATTTTATCTAGCACATTGTTCCAAGAGATGTTGTTTTTTTTCCATTGTGAACCGATACAGGTACAAACAGCAGAACAAATTCTCGTAATTAACTTGTCATGAAATTTATTTATGGAAGTTATTTTTTTACCTAGAAGTGCCTCAGGACAACTAAGTTCTATTTTTTCATGAAGAATTTGTGATAATAATTAGTGTTGAGCGAGCATGCTCGGCCGATGCTCGGATCGGCTCGAGCATCGCTCTGCTCGGCACATGGCGGTACTCGTACGAGTACCGCATGTGCTCGCCCGCCATGTTCGGGTCTCCTCCCCGCACGTTTTGCGGCTGCTGCGCAGCCAATAAACGTGCAGGGAGGCTCTGACATCGGTGTAATGCCAGCAGCCATGTTGGCTGCTGGCAATACACTGATTGGCTGGCCAGAACCCGTGGTCAGGTGCTGTATAGCACCTGACCATCGAGTTCGGCTCAGTCTTAGCCAGGGAGAGCTGAGGATAGGAAGGGAAAGGCAGTGTAGGGAGGAAAAAAACCAAAATTGTGAAAAAAAAGAACCAAAAGTCCTTTTTAGGACTACTGTGTGTGGGGGCAGCAGGTTATTTTGTGTGGGGGGAAAAAAACAAAAAAAAACAAAAAAAAAAAAATATTCTGTTTAGTGTGCAAAGTTGCAGATTAGAGCACATTCTGTTTAGCGTGCACAGTTGCAGATTAGAGCACATTCTGTTTAGTGTGCAAAGTTGCAGATTAGAGCACATTCTGTTTAGTGTGCAAAGTTGCAGATTAGAGCACATTCTGTTAAGTCTTCAAACTAAAATATCAAAGTCACATATTCCATTCAGTGTGCGTCGCTGCAGTTTAGCAGCACATTCTGTGTACTGTGCAGAGTTGCAGAATAGGAAGAAATACTGTTAAGTCTTCAAACTAAAATATCAAAGTCACATATTCCATTCAGTGTGCTTCGCCACAGTTTAGCAGCACATTCTGTGTACTGTGCAGAGTTGCAGAATAGGAAGAAATACTGTTAAGTCTTCAAACTAAAATATCAAAGTCACATATTCCATTCAGTGTGCTTCGCCGCAGTTTAGCAGCACATTCTGTGTACTGTGCAGAGTTGCAGAATAGGAAGAAATACTGTTAAGTCTTCAAACTAAAATATCAAAGTCACATATTCCATTCAGTGTGCTTCGCCGCAGTTTAGCACCACATTCTGTGTACTGTGCAGAGTTGCAGAATAGGAAGAAATACTGTTAAGTCTTCAAACTAAAATATCAAAGTCACATATTCCATTCAGTGTGCTTCGCCGCAGTTTAGCAGCACATTCTGTGTACTGTGCAGAGTTGCAGAATAGGAAGAAATACTGTTAAGTCTTCAAACTCAAATATTAAAGTCACATATTCCATTCAGTGTGTGTCACCGCAGTTTAGCAGCCTATTCTGTGTACTCTGCACAGTTGCAGAATAGGAAGAAATACTGTTAAGTTTCCAAACTCAAATATTAAAGTCACATATTCCATTCAGTGTGTGTCACCGCCGTTTAGCAGCCTATTCTGTGTACTCTGCACAGTTGCAGACTAGGAAGAAATACTGTTAAGTTTTCAAACTCAAATATTAAAGTCACATATTCCATTCAGTGTGTGTCACCGCCGTTTAGCAGCCTATTCTGTGTACTCTGTACAGTTGCAGAATAGGAAGAAATACTGTTAAGTTTTCAAACTCAAATATTAAAGTCACATATTCCATTCAGTGTGTGTCACCGCCGTTTAGCAGCCTATTCTGTGTACTCTGCACAGTTGCAGACTAGGAAGAAATACTGTTAAGTTTTCAAACTCAAATATTAAAGTCACATATTCCATTCAGTGTGTGTCACCGCCGTTTAGCAGCCTATTCTGTGTACTCTGCATAGTTGCAGACTAGGAAGAAATACTGTTAAGTTTTCAAACTCAAATATTAAAGTCACATATTCCATTCAGTGTGTGTCACCGCCGTTTAGCAGCCTATTCTGTGTACTCTGCACAGTTGCAGAATAGGAAGAAATACTGTTAAGTTTTCAAACTCAAATATTAAAGTCACATATTCCATTCAGTGTGTGTCACCGCCGTTTAGCAGCCTATTCTGTGTACTCTGCACAGTTGCAGACTAGGAAGAAATACTGTTAAGTTTTCAAACTCAAATATTAAAGTCACATATTCCATTCAGTGTGTGTCACCGCCGTTTAGCAGCCTATTCTGTGTACTCTGCATAGTTGCAGAATAGGAAGAAATACTGTTAAGTTTTCAAACTCAAATATTAAAGTCACATATTCCATTCAGTGTGTGTCACCGCCGTTTAGCAGCCTATTCTGTGTACTCTGCATAGTTGCAGACTAGGAAGAAATACTGTTAAGTTTTCAAACTCAAATATTAAAGTCACATATTCCATTCAGTGTGTGTCACCGCCGTTTAGCAGCCTATTCTGTGTACTCTGCACAGTTGCAGAATAGGAAGAAATACTGTTAAGTTTTCAAACTCAAATATTAAAGTCACATATTCCGTGTAAGATGAAGAAGGCGGGTAAAAAGGGACGGGGAAGTGGACGTGATCCTGATAGTTCAGGGCGCGGGTCAGGACGCGGAGAAACTGTGCCTGGTGCCAGAGCACAAGAAAGAAAGACATCCACCATACCTAGCTTCATGTGTAATTTTACAGGGCGTCGCAGGACATCACTCTCGAGGTCCGACCACTGCGAACAGGTGGTCGGTTGGATGACAGCTGATACTGCTTCCAGTCGGTTAAGCACCACCCTGTCTTCCACCAAGTCCACTCTCAGTAGCCAAGAGTCTGGTCAACATAATCCTCACTCTGATCATCCTTCCTCCCACCATACACGGTCTGGTGAAAGAAGTGATCCCACACTGGGATATAGTGAGGAGCTCGTCTCATCACCAATCCTTCATTTGACCCTCTCTCCAAGCACGCTTGCAGAGGAACATGACATCTTGTGCCCTGATTCACAACCTCTAGAGGCTACCCAATCACAAGAAGATGACAGATGTGAACGGCATTTAAGGTCAAAGGAAGTAGTGGATGATGATGATGATGATGATGAGACACAGTTGCCATTAAATCAACCACTATTTCCGTCTCAAGAACTTGTTGAGGAGAATGTTATACAGTTGTCAATGACTGAGTATGTGGTGGGATCAAGACTTGAGGAGGATGATCAGAGTGAGGAAGTGGAGGAGGACTTGGTGGACGATGAGGTGACTGACCCCACCTGGGAAGGTGTAGAGCCGAGCTATGACAGCAGTCCTGAGGGTGAGCCATCTGCAGCACCGCAACAGGCTGGAAGAGGCAGTGGTGTGGCTACAGAAAGAAGGCGGACCGCACCAAACCGGCCCGCAAATGTTCCACGGAGCACCCCCTTGCGTAAATCTACCTTGCCAAAGGGTAGGTGTTCCGCGGTATGGCGTTTTTTTAAGGAAAGTGCGGACGACAAAAGATTTGTAGTTTGCAACCTGTGCCACACCAGAATGAGCCGAGGCATGAACACTAGAAACCTCACCACCACCAGCATGATCCGACACATGGCATCCAAGCACCGTAGTAAGTGGGAGGAACGCCTGGATCGCCCATCTGTGTCTGCAGGCCACACCACTGCCTCCTCTTCCCCTGTTTTCGGTGCAGGCCAATCGCCTGTCGAAGGCGCAGGCCCGCATACCTCCCGCCCTGCACCTGTACCATCTGAAGCACCATCAGCGACCACATCCACTTCCCTGTCCCAGCACAGCGTCCACATGTCATTACCCCAGGCATTTGAGCGCAAGAGAAAGTACCCAGCCACCCACCCACAGGCCATAGCACTAACCTCACACCTTTCAAAATTACTGGCCATCGAAATGCTGCCATTTAGGCTTGTGGACACTGAGTCCTTCCACAGCCTGATGGCAGCAGCTGTCCCTCGGTACGCGGTCCCCAGCCGCCACTACTTTTCCCGGTGTGCCATCCCCGCATTACACCACCATGTGTCCCGTAACATCACCCGTGCCCTGACCAACGCAGTTACTGGGAAGGTCCACTTAACGACTGACACATGGACAAGTGCTTGTGGCCAGGGACGCTACATTTCCCTGACGGCACACTGGGTGAATGTCGTGGAGGCTGGGAGCGACTCGGACCCTGGGATGGCACGGGTGCTACCCACGCCGAGGATTGCGGGCCCTACCTCCATCAGGGTTTCCGCCAGCACCTACGTTATTGGCTCCTCCTCCTCCGTTTCCACCTCCGAATTCTCTACACGCAGCGCCACTCCCCCATCAGCCAGTAGCTGGAAGCAGTGTAGCACTGCAGTGGGGAAGCGTCAACAGGCCGTGCTGAAGCTGATCTGCCTTGGGGACAAACAGCACACGGCCTCAGAGCTGTTGCAGGGGATTAGTCACCAGACCGAGCAGTGGCTCTCGCCACTCAACCTGCAACCAGGCATGGTTGTGTGTGATAATGGGCGTAACTTGGTGGCGGCTTTGGAGCTCGGCAAGCTCACACACGTACCATGCCTAGCGCATGTATTTAATTTAGTGGTGCAGCGATTTCTAAAAACCTACCCCAATGTGCATGATCTCTTGACCAAGGTGCGCCGCGTGTGTGCACATTTCCGTAAGTCATCTACAGCTTCGGCCGGCCTGTTGAAGCTGCAGCAGCGCTTACAATTGCCAGCTCACCGGCTGCTGTGTGACGTGAGCACGCGCTGGAACTCCACCTTCCATATGTTGGCCCGGTTTTGTGAGCAGCAGAGGGCAGTAGTGGAGTACCAGCTGTTACACGGTCGTCGCCTCTCCGTTCAACTTCCTGTAATCAGAAGTGAGGAGTGGGAATGGATGTCAGACCTCTGTGAGGTTTTACGCAATTTTGAGGAATCGACACAGATGGTGAGCGGCGATAACGCTATTATCAGTGTAACCATCCCACTTCTGTGTCTACTGAAACGCTCGCTGCTCACAATTAAAACCGACGCTTTGCATGTGGAAGAGGTGGAAATGGGGGAGGAAGAGCTTACACAAGGTGATAGCCAGAGCACCCTCACTTCGTCTTCTCAGCGACAATTGGAGGAGGCGGAGGAGGAGGAGGAGGAGGAGGAGGAGGAAGACACGGTTGCCTCCGCTACAGAGGGTAGCCATGGAACTTTAGTTCCATCTCTTCAGCGTGGGTGGGCAGAAGAGGAGGAAGAGGATGAGGATATTGAGAACCATCCTCCTGGTGAGGACAGCGAAATCTTGACTGTTGGTACTCTGGCACACATGGCTGACTTTATGTTAGGCTGCCTTTCCCGTGACCCACGCGTTATACGCATTTTAAACAACACGGATTACTGGGTGTTCACCCTTCTGGACCCCCGCTACAAAGAGAATTTCTCATCTCTCATTCCTCCGGTGGAGAGGACAAGCAAAATGGTGCAATACCAGAAGGTTCTTGTTGAAAAATTGCTCCAAAATTTTCCATCTGACAACGCTGGCGGCAGAGTACGTGCTACCTTGGCCAACCGAGAAGGGGAGAAAAGGGGAGCACACAGCAGTTCCGACAAAGGCAGGGCAACACTCTCCAAGGCGTGGGACACCTTCATGACACCCCGCCAGCACCCTCACCCTGATGCGCAGCCTAATGTCACAAGGAGGGAAAAGTTTTGGAAGATGGTGAAGGAGTACGTAGCAGACCGTGTCAGCGTCCTCAATGATCCCTCTGTGCCTTACAACTACTGGGTGTCCAAGCTGGACACGTGGTATGAACTGGCACTCTACGCCTTGGAGGTGCTGGCCTGCCCTGCCGCCAGCGTTCTGTCTGAGCGGGTATTTAGTGCTGCTGGTGGCATCATAACAGATAAGCGTATCCGCCTTTCCACCGACAATGCTGATAGGTTGACACTTATAAAAATGAACAAGGCCTGGATTTCCCCTGACTTCTCCACTCCACTGGAGGAAAGCCCCGGGGGAACATAAAGTCACTTTATATATGTTATTTACAATGATGGGAATACTCTGTATTCCCATTCACCCCTTCCACCCAAAAAACGGGTATATGGTTGACTCTTAATGTTCTCATCCTCCTCCTCCTCTTCCATATGCCCTGGGATATAATTTTTATATAGGGCCAGCTCACCAGCGGGCCCTGTGCTATAATTTTTATATAGGGCCAGCTCACCAGCGGGCCCTGTGATATAATTTTTATATAGGGCCAGCTCACCAGCGGGCCCTGTTTGACAATTTTTATATAGGTCAGCTCACCAGCGGGCCTTCTCATATAATGTTTTATTGGGTCAGCTCTCTAGCGGGCCCTCTCATATAATGTTTTATAGCGTCAGCTCACTTGCGGGCCTTCGCATATAATGTTTAGGATGGTCAGCTCTGCAGCAGACCCTTACCCATAATGTTTTAGATGGTCAGCTCATCGCACGTTTCCCTCTTAATCATGGCCTCAGTTCAATAAAATCAAGGAAATTTTTGGGAGAATTTGCCTCTGTGCACGTTTCCCTCTTAATCATGGCCTCAGTTCTGAAAATCAAGGAAATTTTGGGGAGAATTTGCCTCTGCGCACGTTTCCCTCTTAATCATGGCCTCAGTTCTGAAAATCAAGGAAATTTTAGGGAGAATTTGCCTCTGTGCACGTTTCCCTCTTAATCATGGCCTCAGTTCTGAAAATCAAGGAAATTTTTGGGAGAATTTGCCTCTGCGCACGTTTCCCTCTTAATCATGGCCTCAGTTCTGAAAATCAAGGACATTTTTGGGAGACTTTGCCTCTGTGCACGTTTCCCTCTTAATCATGGCCTCAGTTCTGAAAATCAAGGAAATTTTTGGGAGAATTTGCCTCTGCACACGTTTCCCTCTTAATCATGGCCTCAGTTCAGAAAAATCAAGGAAATTTTTGGGAGAATTTGCAGATGATATACAAGTAAATATACAGCAAATACTGTTTGGTAACAATTTTTCGCCTAAAGTCGTTTTTATCTTCCTTTTTGTGTGTTTTACGGTCAGTCTGTAAAAATGGCGTACTACGGGCGAAAGATCGTTCCCAGCAGCGATGTTGGAGTCCAAGATGCATCCAGACATCCTCCCTATGCTGTCCCTGAACCATTTCTGTGGTGTTTCCATCCTTTTCTGCCATTTTCCTATGGACCAGGCACCCTCCCCTCATCAGAGCAGGGGGTGCCTGGTGTAATGCTCGAGTCCTCCCTTTGACTTCAATGGGGCTCGGGTGCTCGGCCGAGCACTCGAGCCTCAGGGGGTGCTCGGTCAGAGCACCCGAACACCCGAGCATTGGGGTGCTCGCTCATCACTAATAATAATGAGTCAATCTTGTTCCAGACTATTTTAACCTTAGGACAGGTCCACCATGTGTGAAGAAATGTACCATCTTCTTGGCAGCCACGGAAACAGATGTCAGGTACACCGTTATACATAAGGGCGATCTTCGCTGGAACCAAATGATATAAGTGAAGCATTTTAAAAGATTGTTCTGCTAAGTTAACATTCAAGCTACTTTTGTGTATTCAGGAAATTATTTGTCTCCAATCTTCATCTGATCAAGATTGATTTAGGAAAGATTCCCAGGAAAATTGACAGTTCAGTTTAGAGGAGTCAAAAAGCAAAATCTTATATATTGGAGAAATTGTTTTAAACGAAGGAGTCCAAATCTTGAAAAAAGTCTCAAATCTAGTGAGTGGCATGTTGATGTAATTGCAAGAAAGTGAGAAAGAACTTTTAGAATAGAATAGAATGACTTTTCTTCTTCAAAGGAGCCATTAATCTTTAATTTCAAAGAGGGCCAATCAATAAAATTATCTCTGAATATTAAATTCCACAGGAATTCAAAATGGTTATCAAATAATTTATCTGCCAGATTTTGTTGTTCTAAATTCCAATCAAAGAAGGAAGAAGATATTGGAAGAAGTTTTGTCCTAAAATCCATGAGTTTAAATTTTAATCTATTCTTGTCCCATAACCACAGGTCATTTTTAATAGATTCTAGGATGTGAGGCAAAATAAAACGCCTTTGATATGAAAAGGATCAAATCCTCTCTAAAAGAAGTTTTCTGGGGAGATAGTGAGTTTCTAATTTAATCCATTGAGTCAGACATGCAAGATCATATCTGGCAGATATGGCAGGTGACCAATTGGGAGAGTCTAGAAGCTAAATAATAGTTATATAGATTCGGCATCAAGATACCTCAAGATACCTCCAAATTGTTTTTCCCCTGTAAAGAGTTTTTCTACGAATGCGGGGGTGTTTGGAAAGCCAGATGAAATCGAATGAAGTGTTCTGAAAACTAGCTAGGTCAGATCTGTTAATTCAGATAGGTAATGATCTAAAAAGAACAGACATTTTAATAGCATGAATCCTGCCGAAGAAAGAAAGGGGTAAGGAGAACCAGCTTAGAATTTTAGAAGAAAGGGATTTCAATAGAGTCTTAAAATTCAAGGAGAAAGTTTTGTTTAGAGTTTTTGGGATTGTAATACCCAGATATGTTAGAAAGTCTTCTCTCCATGTAAAATGAAAAACCTCAGAAATAGATTATTTAATAGATTTATCCAAAGCCAAAGATAGAATCTCAGACTTGGTCTGATTAATAACAAGAACTGTAAATTTACTAAAATTGGTCAGCTTATCCCAAAGATTATAGATAAGATTTTTCGGGATCAGAGATAAAAAGTAGGAGATCATCTGCGTAGAGGTTAAGTTTAGAGTCAAGACCTTCCTTAATGCCCTTGATGTTAGGATCATCTCTAATTGCAACAGCTAGAGGTTCAATACAGAGGGTGAAAAGCAGGGGAGAGAGAGGACATCCCTGTTTAGTACCACTCTTGATGTTAATTTCATCACTCTCAAGATCTATCAATCTTACAATACCAGAAGAATGAGAATGAATGGCTTTCAAGTATTGCACAATATGACCATCCAAACCAAAGGTAGAAACAATTTTCATTAAGTACTGCCAGTTAATAGAGTCAAAAGCTTTGGTAATATCTAGTGAGAGAAGAATTATATTTTTCAATTTAGACGTCTTGCAGATATCAATGATGTCAAAGACTCTTCTGATATTGTCGCAGGTGGTTGTTCACCTGACAAAGCCACATTGATCCGGATGAATTAAAAGAGGTAAAAAAGATCCCAACCTATTGGCTAATAGCTTTGACAAAATTTTAAGGTCAGAGTTAATTAGGCTGAAAGGTCTGTAGCTGTTAATTTCATCAGGGTCTTTCCCAGGTTTAGTTATCATAGCAATAAAAGAGGAGTTGGCATCTTTATTCAAAAGGCCTTTATTCATTAAGGCATCAAAAAATTGTTTTAGATGAGGGGCAAGTTCCTTAACAAAACATTTATAAAAAAAAATGGTAAATCCATCAGGACCTGGGCTTTTATGATTTTTTAAGTGTTTTGCTAGTTCAGTAGACAATGGAATACCTTTGTGATTAGCCCACTGGTATGTAGCTAACGCTCCTCTATGTCCTCCTTGATGATGCGCCCATTCTCCCAAGTGCACCACCTCTTCCACATCTTGCGTTGCTATTTGAGCTAGGTTATCTGCCATTTCATTCCCTGGCAGTCCAGCATGTCCATTCACATGACCCAAGGCAATAGATCGGGTATGGCCATATTCCCATAATTTCTGCCAGAGATCAACACCGCCCCACAATGGTTTGCCCTTTATAGTCCAATTGTCTTGTTTCCAGGTGGCCATCCACATTGTCAATCCTTTATAGGCAGCCCAGCTATCCGTATAAATGTACAATGGTCCTGTTGTTTCTTCAATGACCATTGCTACTGTTTTTAATTCAGCCAATTGACTGGACCCTCCTTCACCAGTTTCATGCAAGACCCAATCAGTTGTGGGTTGGTAGGCAGCTGCCACCCAAACTCGCCCCTTTGTAGTTATAGTAGCAGACCCATCCGTGAACCAGGCCTGTCCTCTTTGTTCTGCTGTTAGCTTATCCCATGCTTCTGCTTCTTTATATGGCCCACCACAAACTTGGATTGGTGGTAGCTCTTGTTCCACGGCTTCAAAGTTAACAGCACCCGCCAGGCGTTGATTGATGTCAGAGGTGTCTTGTCCAGTCACATTTCCTCTTTCACCCAGGTACCATTTCCATTTCTGTAGTGTCTGCTTCTGAGCCACTGCAGTGCAGGACGCAAGGCCTTCTTGACGCACCCAGCCGCTAATAGGCAAATCAGTTCTCACAGTCACTGGCTGTAAACCTGTGGTACCTTCAGTATGTTGCAAAGCAGTATATGCTGCTAACAATTGTCTCTCCAAAGGACTATACTTCCTTTGTGCCGGAGTAAACTGCTTTGACCAAAATCCAGTGGGAGTCTTCCGCACCCCAGCAGTGGCAGACTTTTGCCACAGTCCCCAGGACATGCCATGATCTGTCATTGATACATCCAGGATAAAAGGTTGGTCAGGGAGTATGGGTCCCAATTTGTTGTTGACTCGCACAGCTTCTTTGGCTAGGAGTAAGGCTTCCTCTTGTTCTTTACCCCAAGTGAATGCTGCTTGTTTCCGTGCCACATTGTATATGGGGCGTAATAACAGGCCTAAATGAGGTACAAACTATCTCCAGAAGCCAAGAATGCCCAGCAATGCTTGTGCTTCCTTAACATTCGTTGGTGCTTTTAGATTGGCAATAGTATCCAACACAGGCTGAGGAATACTTTTCTGGGCTCCATGCCACACCATCCCTAAAAACTTCACCTGCTGAGCAGGGCCTTGGATCTTCTTCTTATTAACACCCCACCCTTGGTGTTTCATTCACAGTAACAGAGTGTCCAAGTCCTTGGCCACTTGTTCTTCTGTTGCACCGGACAGCATGATATCATCAATGTAGTGATACAGAGTACACTGTAGAGGCTTCATGGCTTGCAAGTCTCTGGCTATTAGTCCATGATAAATAGTAGGTGAATGGACATACCCCTGTGGCAAAACCAGTAAAGTGTATTGTTGTCCATTCCAGGTAAAAGCAAACTGATCTTGGGATTCTTGAGCAATGGGTATGGAAAAGAAAGCGTTGGCTAAATCAATAACAGCGTGCCATTGCCCTGCAGTCTGTGCGACCTTTTCCACCAAGGTAATCATATCTGGTACTGCGGCAGACAGTGGGGGCGCTACTTTATTGAGTCCTCTATAATCCACAGTCATGCGCCAACTGCCATCTGGTTTCTTCACAGGCCATATTGGACTGTTGTATGGACTGATTGCAGGCCTCAGCACGCCTGCTTGCAACAAGCCTTGTATAGTCTCTGTTACTTCTGTATGGCCTCCTGGTATTCAATACTGTTTCAACTTCACTGGCTGTGAAGGTGGGGGAATGTACACTGGGGTCCAGTTTGCATGCCCTCTGACTATTGGCTTAAGTGCTGAAAGACACAAAGTACGAATAGCAGTGCCGAATGTATAACAAACTGTCTCTGTATATACTGTCTGCCCCTTTAAGAGGTCCATACCAAAATGTTATTTGGCAACTCAGAGACCAGTATCTCCGCTGGAAAAATAGGACCCTTTCCTATCTGCATTCGACACTGTACTCGATACGCAGGTGTTTTCCGTCCTCCCAACCCCTCAACTGTAACACTACATGTAGTGTATTTTATATTCCTGGTGTAGCTGTGAAACAAGGACACTTCTGCCCCTGTATCCAGCAAAGCCAGTTCATACTGTGGTTTCTTTTGTTGTCCCCAATATAAAGTCACATGTACATATGGGCGGCGGTCCCCTGCTTTCAATGCTTCTATGTGGAAAACAGTAGGGTTTGGGGACGGGGACCGGCCAACACTTCATAATGGTTCAGGGACTGTCCATGTCCATTGGTGTTCATGCAATGCCTCAAATGCTTCCGTGTATGGGGTAGTCTTTGGAGGGGGTGGTGCTGTAGGCATTACGGGCAGTGCGTCAGTTGGTGCTACGTTACCCTCCCCTCCTACTTCTACATCACTCGTTGCCACCTTTTTTGGTCTGGCAGTTTGTAACTTCCCTGTTTGCTTCAATTCCTGCCAGCGTCTCAACAAGGCATTTGTAGGTATCCCAGTAATCTCCTCCTTTGGGACCCCACTCACCAACAAGTCTACAAACAGTTGTCTATGGTCAATATTCACCCTGGTCCCACCTCCACCTGCCTTATTGTCAATGGATCGATTCTTTACCACTGGATGTGTCTGACCTGGTCCAGTGCACTCAAACGTCCCATAAGACCACTGGCTGAGTACACTGTAGCACCAAAGGTATGAGCACCCAGTAAAGCGAACAATGGAGCCTTATACCTGGGAGGAGCATACTGCAACAACTTATTACACATCAACGGGACAAACTGCTCCGCATCCGGACCTTGCCAATCTTTCTTCACTCCAATGCTTCCTTGCTCACCTATTATCACGCATCAAATGCAACAACGTAAAGGGCTCATTTGTGGCATTTGCAATCTGACCAAAGGATCTACACAAATGTTACCCAACCCAACTGCTTCATCCTTGGTCAATGTCACACATTCACCACCAGCGTCCCAAGCATGCAGAAGTCATGCCAACAAATTTTCATGCATAGTTTGTTTATATGCCTTTCCTTATTCTGCTAACTCTGTAGCTGAATAGGACCTTGTTTCCTCTGTATATTGTTCCTGTGCGGCAGTGGAAGAAGCGGGCTGTGCAGCAACCGCATCCTCTCCAGCTGCTTGGGGCTGAGAGGTTTGCATACGGTTAGTTAAGTCTTTAGGGTGCCGCTTAGTAACAATAGGTCGTGCCCCATATTGTGGGGCATCTGTTTGATCATCTGATTCACTTTCTGCATCAGATGACCCATCCCATGTATACAATTCATCCCATTTTTCCTCTGCCACTAGGGTTCGAACGTGGACAGTGCTCTGAGGAGACATCACCCTCCTGTTCCCTCTCTATCTCCTTCTCGTCTTTGACACAGCACTGACCACATACGAAGCAAAACTGTCCCCCATCAGTTCCAATCTTTTGAGTTGTTCCCGCACAGTACTTTGCATCATAATACATTTATCCTCTAAATCCTGATTAGCACGTTTCAGACCATCATACTCATTTTGTAACTCTTGCAAAGCCTGAAATAATAGCCACCCTGCATGCGCGGCTGCTTTTTGTTCTGCAGCAGAATACCGAGATAGATCCAACCTGAGAGCAGATTTCCGCGGCTCTGCCAGCTGGTGTCCATCAACATATTTATACAATTTTTGGGCGATTGGGAACCATGGTCCCGTCTCTGCCCATGTTGACACTGGTGCCCTCTCGCACCTACTCCCTTTACGGGTTAATTTCTTCAGTTTTTTAAACATGTCTGCATACTCTTCTTATCTGTAGTGAAATTCCAGAGCCCACTTCTGACACCACGTGTTACAATTAGAGGTCTGGAATTTCAGAATACAGATAAAACACACTGAACACTGAAGTGAAATACAGTTTACTTAAACATGCAATGATTTATAAGACGGAGATGTCAAATCAGTGTGGGAGAGAAAAGTCACACGAAACTCCGTAGTCTCAAGACACAGATGCACGGACAGAGGTGAGAATCAGGTACACACTCTTCGTCCCAAATATATCTCTCTCAGTATTGTTGATTACAGGTTAAAATACAGACTAGGATGACTAACACTACGCATGCGTATGTGCATGGTTACAGAAGGCTGAATAGTGGAGACATCCCTGCCTGTCTCTCATAAACTTTACATAAGCTAACAGTGCCTGCCCCTCTGCTACTGCTAACCACAATTGCAGAGCATTAACCCCCAACTGACTGTGAGGAGATCACCAAAAACCATCCCTTACAGGGTCTATTTAGAATTGCACAACCTTCATCATTTAAACTTGGAAGTTTTAGATTAGAAAAAAAATTTTTTGAAATATTTTTCTGAAAATTTGGACGTAGAAGTAAATAGGTTAGAGAGAGAAGATTCAAAAGCCTTTATAATAAGCTTGAGATTTGAGGTCTTGCCAGTCAAAGATCCACAGGTGAGTCTTCTAATGGATTGAACAGGTTTATGGGAGTCTAATTGGTGTGCCATAAGAGAATGGGGTTTTATTACCCCAGAGAAAGTATTTCTGTTTAATCCAAAGGAAATTCTTTTCTACAGCCTTGTCTAATAGGAAATGAATTTGTTCTCTTAAACCGCAAATTTTTCTAGCTCTACCAAGAGATGGATTAATCGATTGACGAGTAACAAGATAAGAAAGTGAGTTTTCTAATGATCTTAGGAGGGCAACTCTATCTTTTTTCTTTTACTAGCTAATTTGATTAAAAGACCTCTAATAACAGGTTTGTGGGCAAGCCAGATAGAGGTTGGGTCTAAGACATCTTCAGTGGAAGCATTTTCTGAAAAATAAAGATGTAGGTGGTTCAGAACTGTTGATCTAATTTCTTTGTCAAGTAAAAGACGTTCATTTATTCTCCACCTAAATATTCTGGAGAGACCATGAGCACGAGAGATCCACAAGGAGACTGACCAGTGGTCAGTACAGTCATGAAGAGAAATATTTGTATGGTGCACGTCGCAGAGTAATGATTGATCGATTAAGAAATAATTCTGGAAGATACTCCTAAGTGTGGGGAGGAGAAGGTGTAATCTCTTTCTCTTAGATTCAACTCTCTCCAAGGGTCCATGACCCCAAGATACAAACTAGTGTTGAGCGAGCACCCCAATGCTCGGGTGTTCGGGTGCTCTGACCGAGCACCCCCTGAGGCTCGAGTGCTCGGCCGAGCACCAGAACCCCATTGCATTAAATGGGAGGACTCGAGCATTACACCAGGCACCCCCTGCTCTGATGAGGGGAGGGTGCCTGGTCAATGCCCCCCTTCATCTCCACAATGCCCCTCTTCCATAATGTCCCCCTTCCACAATGTCCCCCTTCATCTCCGCAATGTCTCCCTTCATCTCCGCAATGCCCCCTTCATCTCCGCAATGCCCCCTTCATCTCCGCAATGTCCCCCTTCCACAATGTCCCCCTTCATCTCCGCAATGTCCCCCTTCATCTCCGCAATGCCCCCTTCATCTCCGCAATGCCCCCCTTCCACAATGTCCCCCTTCCACAATGTCCCCCTTCATCTCCACAATGTCCCCCTTCATCTCCGCAATGCCCCCTACCTCCAGTCCCTGGTGGTCCAGCGGAGCATCTGCAAGATCTGTGCCTCCTCCGGCACAGATCCCTGCCACCCGAACATGGCGGGCGAGCATATGGCGGTACTCGTACGAGTACCGCCATGTGCCGAGCAGAGCGATGCTCCAGCCGATCCGTGCATCGGCCGAGCATGCTCGCTCAACACTAATACAAACAATGATTGAACTGCACTTCCAGCTTCAATAAAAAATCCAGCTTTATTGTAGCTCTTAAAATGTATGGCTTATTATACAGGATAGAGTCGTGACAAATAATGCTTCTTATTCAGACATAAACCTCACAGATAGTCTGACGCGTTTCGTGCTGGTATAGTGCTTAATCATAGACATACAACTAACTAAAATCCATGACCCCAAGAGCCTTTTTAAAATCGTTAATAATTTTTGAATGGCTATCTCTAGAAGTGTCAGAACCGGATCTGTCCAGTCTGTTGTGTTGACAAATGTCAAAATTGCCTCCGAGAATAAGCTTGCCCACTTTGTTGTCCAAGATTAGGTCACGTAGTCTCTGAAAAAAAAAGTTCTTGGCCAGTTGAGTGGCGTATACATTAACCAAAGTAAGAGAAGTGCCACACAGGTCTCCTATGACAATCAGAAAGTTTCCCTCAGGAGCATGAATTATTTTGTCAATTGTAAAAGGTACAGAGTTTTTAATTAAGGTAAGTACACTGTTTCTTCTTCCTTCGCAGCAGCTCAGAAAGAAACATTTGTATGTATTAGAGAAATATTTTACAGGATTTCTTCTTTTGAGCTTGGTCTCTTGTAAAAAGACAAGGTCAACCTTTAATTTTTCAATTGCTAAAATTTTTTTTTTCCTCTTTCTGGGAGAGACAAAGCCCCTGACATTTAAAAAAGTAAAACAGAAGTTACTGTATCGTTAACCATAGAAAAGCCAAGATGAGCTTAGCTAGCTGCATGTAAACAAATAACAAGCAAACAGGAGGTATTGATAGATACTAGTCCTGAGAGTCGCGTCCATCACCCCCACCTTAAAGTGACAGGAAGTAAAATGATCAGAGAAAAGAAAAAAAAATAAAATAAAATAAGTAAATAAATAAATAAGTAGGTAAGTGAATAAATTAGTATATGGATCTAAGCAGGGTCCACCAGCTGTGATATGAACTGATCCAGGCAGAGTCCACACACTGTGATATGAATGGATCTAGGCAGAGTCCACACACTGTGATATAAATGGATCCAGGCAGAGTCCACACACTGTGATAAGAATGGATCTAGACAGAGCCCGCACACTGTGATATGAATGGATCTAGGCAGAGTCCACACACTGTGATATGAATGGATCTAGTCCACACACTGTGATATGAATGGATCTAGGCAGAATCCATACACTGTGATATGAATGGATCTAGTCCACACACTGTGATACGAATGGATCTAGGCAGAGTTCACACACTGTGATATGAATGAATCTAGGTAGAGCACACACTGTGTTATGAATGAATCTAGGCAGAGCCCACACACTGTGATATGAATGAGTCTAGTCCACACATTGTGATATGAATGGATCTAGACAGAGCCCACACACTGTGATATGAATGGATTTAGTCCACACACTGTGATATGAATGGATCTAGACAGAGCCCACACACTGTGATATGAATGGATCTAGACAGAGTCCACACACTGTGATATGAATGGATCTAGTCCACACACTGTGATATGAATGGATCTAGTCCACACACTGTGATATGAATGGATCTAGACAGAGCCCACACACTGTGATATGAATGGATTTAGTCCACACACTGTGATATGAATGGATCTAGATAGAGTCCACACACTGTGATATGAATGGATCTAGTCCACACACTGTGATATGAATGGATCTAGACAGAGCCCACATACTGTGATATGAATGGATCTAGTCCACACACTGTGATATGAATTGATCTAGATAGAGCCCGCACACTGTGATATGAATGAATCTAGTCCGCGCACTGTGATATGAATGGATCTAGATAGAGTCCACACACTGTGATATAAATGGATCCAGGCAGAGTCCACACACTGTGATATGAATGGATCTAGACAGAGCCCACACACTGTGATATGAATGGATCTAGGCAGAGTCCACACACTGTGATATGAATGGATCTAGTCCACACACTGTGATATGAATGGATCTAGGCAGAATCCACACACTGTGATATGAATGGATCTAGTCCACACACTGTGATACGAATGGATCTAGGCAGAGTTCACACACTGTGATATGAATGAATCTAGGTAGAGCACACACTGTGTTTTGAATGAATCTAGGCAGAGCCCACACACTGTGATATGAATGAGTCTAGTCCAAACATTGTGATATAAATGGATCTAGACAGAGCCCACACACTGTGATATGAATGGATTTAGTCCACACACTGTGATATGAATGGATCTAGATAGAGTCCACACACTGTGATATGAATGGATCTAGGCAGAGTCCACACACTGTGATATGAATGGATCTAGACAGAGTCCACACACTGTGATATGAATGGATCTAGGCAGAGTCCACACACTGTGATATGAATGGATCTAGTCCACACACTGTGATATGAATGGATCTAGACAGAGCCCACACACTGTGATATGAATGGATTTAGTCCACACACTGTGATATGAATGGATCTAGACAGAGTCCACACACTGTGATATGAATGGATCTAGGCAGAGTCCACACACTGTGATATGAATGGATCTAGTCCACACACTGTGATATGAATGGATCTAGACAGAGCCCACACACTGTGATATGAATGGATTTAGTCCACACACTGTGATATGAATGGATCTAGATAGAGTCCACACACTGTGATATGAATGGATCTAGTCCACACACTGTGATATGAATGGATCTAGACAGAGCCCACACACTGTGATATGAATGGATCTAGTCCACACACTGCGATATGAATGGATCTAGACAGAGCCCACACACTGTGATATGAATGAATCTAGTCCGCGCACTGTGATATGAATGGATCTAGTCCACACACTGTGATATGAATGGATCTAGGCAGAGTCCACACACTGTGATATAAATGGATCTAGGTAGAGTCCACACACTGTGATATGAATGGATCTAGGTAGAGTCCACACACTGTGATATGAATGTATCTAGGCAGAGTCCACACACTGTGATATGAATGGATCTAGGTAGAGTCAACACACTGTGATATGAATATATCTTTTTTTTTAAACGGAATATTTATTGAAGTTTGAAATAGTGGAAAATAAATTGAAGATAACAGAACATATCATATATATAAATACATAAATATAAAGATAAATACAAGTAAATTATAATTAAAGCCAGGAAGAGGAGACCACTAAACCTTTAAAAGAAAGTTATTATCAATTCCAAAACTGCACTCCAGCCAAGGAGACCAGACAGATAGAAATTTATGGAAGTTTCCCATTGCAATAGCATTGAGATGTTCGAGTTTGCAGACATGATAGATTTTGTCTAGAATTCTGCTCCAAGAGATATCTACCCTCTTCCATTGAAAGCCGAGATCGGATCTGATGGCAGAGCAAATCCTCAAGACCAGACTATCTTGGAATTTGTTGAGAGAAGGTACTTTCTGTCCAAAAAGGGCTTCAGCAGCATTGAGATTCAGAGGTCTGCAAAGAGAGTGAGAAAGGAGAAGGTTTATTTTGTTCCAAATATATTTAACCTTAGGGCAAGTCCACCAAATGTGAAGGAAAGTTCCAGGTTTGTGGCAACCGCGAAAGCACAAGTCAGAAGCTTCTTTGTACATAATGGAAATCCTAGAGGGGACTAAATGGTAGAGGTGTAGCATTTTGTAAGATTGCTCTGAGAGGTTGATGTTAAGATAAGTTTTGAGAATGAGTAGCATCAAAGTTTTCCACTCGTCTTCAGACCACGAGTGATCCAGCATAGCTTCCCAAGAATGTTGACAGGTAAGTTTAAATGTATCATGGAGTAAAGTTTTATAAATTATTGAAATTGACTTTTGGTTGTGATTCCATAGTCTAAAGAAGGATTCAAATCTGGTGAGAGGAAATTTGATATAGTTTCCAAGGTAAGAAGATAAAACCTGAAGAATAGACCGGTAGAGGTATTCATCCTCTGGGGATGCTTTAAGTTTGTCATAAATTATATCCCAGTGGATAAACTTCTCTCTGAAGATCAAAAATTGTAGATTTTCGAAGCCGACAGCAAACAGTTTGTTGGTAAAAAGGGGTTGTTCCGGACTCCACTGGAAAAAAGGTGAAGTAACGGGGAGAAGTTTGGTTCTAAAGTCCATTCATTTGAGTTTTAATCTGTTCTTGTCCCAGATCCATAAGTCATTCTTTGTAGAGTCTAGAATATACTGTAATTTAAGTAATCTCTGATGTGGAAATGACCACATCCATTCCAACAACTGCTGTCTAGAGGTTAGGTGAGTTTCCAATTTGATCCAACTAGGAATTAGCCATTGAAGATCAAATGCCGAACATAAAGCTGTAAGTTGAGTGAATCTAGCAGCAAGATAATAGTTATATAAGTTAGGCATCAGAACACCACCATGATGTTTCTCTCTGTATACAATTTCCTTTTCAATTCGATGCTTATATAGCCAAATAAATCTACACTGTTCATTCTGAGAACCTAAGAGGTCAGATTTATTGATACGGGTCTGGAGGGTTCTGAAAAGGTAAAGAATTTTAGGAAGAAGCATCATTTTGATTGCGTTAGCCCTCCCAAAAAAAGAGAAGGGCAGAGAGATCCAATTAGACATTTTATCGGACAAGGATTTCCAGAGAGGTTTAAAGTTGAGAGAAAAAGTTCTATGCAGTAACCTAGGGAGTTTGATTCCCAAATAAATGATAAAGTCTTCTCTCCATTTAAAGTGGAAATCTTCTGGTCATTTCCAATATCGGAAGTTATTGACTTGAAAAAAGGCAATGACCACCACATCCCCCCAGTGTTCCTATCGGCACCCAAGCATCCTCCCCATCGTCCCACTTAACTCCTTCAATGCCAGACAGTTTGCCACATTGCTGTGTAATGCTTTATATCTGACATTGGAAGGATTACATAACCAAAAATGTAAAATACATTACACCTAAATTCCACACAAGTGTAACTGGGCCAACCATTAACCTCTCCATTGCTGGATTTTCTACAAATGCATTGCAATCAAAGCATGCCAGTCCAGACATGAAGAGGGTAAACATGTTAAAATCAAAGCATATGTTGAATGTGAAGTCAAAATGGCCTTAAACAAATAATTGTCTGACTCATGTTAGAGAATGCTCAAAAAATAAATGGCCTGGTACCTCTAAACACCTATTTCCTTTACAAAGAGGACACCCTCTTTTATTAATCAAATAATAAAAGGGGAACATTCACCACAATTATTTTAAAGTTGAAAATATAATGAAATACATTAATACTCTGAATCAATGCATTAATAATGAAAACCTAACAAACAACATGTAACCAAGCTGAACACATTCAGATATATAGGTAAACAGATAGATGATAGACAGATGGATACATAGCTTCATGGATTGGTATGGGACAGATACATAGATTGATATAAGATATATACATAGAATGATATGACATAGATATTAGATAGATAGACAGACAGATAGATAGATAGATAGATAGATAGATAGATAGATAGATAGATATTAGATAGATATTAGATAGATAGATAGATAGATAGATAGATAGATAGATAGATAGATAATATATAGAAAGACAGAAAATAGATATAGATTTGAGATAGATAGATAGATAGATAGATAGATAGATAGATGATATGAGATAGATAGATAGATAGATAGATAGATAGATAGATATGAGATAGATAGATAGATAGATAGATAGATAGATAGATAGATAGATATCAAACAGACAGATAGATATGAGATAGATCGATAGATAGATAGATAGATAGATAGATAGATAGATAGATATGAGATAGATAGATATGAGATATATAGATAGATAGATAGATAGATAGATAGATAGATAGATAGATACATAGATATGAGATAGATATGAGATAGATAGATATGAGATAGATAGATAGATAGATAGATAGATAGATAGAGAGATAGATAGATAGATAGATAGATAGATAGATAGATAGAGAGATAGATAGATAGATAGATAGATAGATAGATAGATAGATAGATAGATAGATAGATCGATAGATAGATATGAGAGATAGATAGATAGATAGATAGATAGATAGATAGATAGATAGATGGATAGATATGAGATAGATAGATAGATAGATAGATAGATATGAGATAGATAGATAGATAGATAGATAGATAGATAGATAGATAGATAGATATGAGATAGATGGATAGATAGATAGATAGATAGATAGATAGATAGATAGATAGATAGATATGAGATAGAGAGATAGATAGATAGATAGATAGATATGAGATAGATAGATAGATAGATAGATAGATAGATAGATAGATAGATAGATATGAGATAGATGGATAGATAGATAGATAGATAGATAGATAGATAGATAGATAAATAGATATGAGATAAGTAGATAGGTAGATACATAGAGATAGATAAATAGATATGAGAGATAGATAGATAGATAGATAGATATGACATAGATATGAGAGATACATATAATTTACATAGATAGCGAGATATGAGAAAGATAGATAGATAGATAGATAGATAGACAGACAGACAGACAGACAGACAGACAGAGAGATAGATAGATAGATAGATAGATAGATAGATAGATAGATAGACAGACAGACAGACAGACAGACAGACAGACAGACAGACAGAGAGATAGATAGATAGATAGATAGATAGATAGATAGATAGATAGATAGATAGATAGATAGATAGATAGATAGGCCAAGTAGTGCCTGAAAGGCTTTTTATGATGCTGTCTATGTAGATCTATAGTAACAGATTACAGCTTTCTGGAGAATGTGATAGGAGCAGCGTCTCTTGGGGACACCACAGAAAACTGCAAATGATATCAAAAAGTTTCAAGTTGTAATGCATCTTAATTGAAAACCCTAGCAGCAGTGAGAACACAGTCTTTTTTTTTTTTTTACCTAGGAAGAAAAAAATTACAATATATGTTTTTCATAAAAAGAAGTTTACTGCTCCGTTAAGAGCGACTTATTCCTTTAAGTGTAATTACAGTTTAGATGGAAATCTATCCAGAAAACATGTGGCAAAGCTGAGTATTAGCACCATCTGCTTCCTGCAGGTGGAAGCCATTTAGTTGTGATATGGAAACAGGGAATGCAAAATACATTCTCATATCAACAGAACATTTAAAGGGACAGAAGTCTTTACATTTGTCTCATCGCATTATACATTATCACCCCTTTAAGGACCAGAGGGGTGTACAACACATTGGGGGAGATTCGCTAAGCGGTGATAAAGCAGCGCTACAGTGGCGATGACTTCTCCAGTTTATCTCCAATTCCTTTGTTATTCTATGGCACCTATGCACTAAGATTTCTCCAGCTTTGGAGATATTAGTGAATAGGATCTATACAATAACATAGGAACTGGAGAAGTGACATCATTGGAGAAGTCATCTCCACTTTATCCTCTTTTTATCACCACTTAGTGAATCTCCTAGTTTCACAATATATAAACTGAGTAATAAATTGGTCAAATTAGTATATAAATTGTAAATTTACAGTAAAATTGAACTGCTAAATAACTGTCCAACAGAATATAAACTGGACATTACAACAATATATAGACTGGTAAATAAATTGGTGTATAAATTGAAAATTTGTCACCTACCTGCCACCAAGCTCTGTGTTCCTCCTAGAACGCGGCTTTCACTATGCCATCCTCCACTGCGCTCTGGCTGTTCTGGGCTTCTTCCAAGTTGCGGCTTCACGTGATACCGCCAGTCTCGTGCGGTCTTGCAAGGCTTTCTACTGCCGGTCACCTACTTAAGGATCTGGTATGCCTCTCTGGAAGCATTAGTATAGTGTCTCCAGAGTATAGATACCTTGTTGTTTTGCCTGTTTGTCTGATTTTCACCCAACTAGACCTCGGTCTTGCCTCCTGTCTGCTGATTTTGTACTGCATCCATTAGTCTTCTGTGTATGACCCTGCTTTGCACTGACGACTCTTTTCCTGCTGCTTCTGTGTTTCATTGACTCTCAGTGTTTGACCCTGCTTTACCCTACTGATCTCTGCCTTTGTTTTAGAGCTACTTCCTGTTTCTCCTGACCCTGTTGTGCAGGACCAAGTCTCCTTCTCTGGACTTCTCCGGAACTTGTCTCAGGAGTTCATCTCGACTCTTGCTTCTAGTTTACCTGGTGTTACAGCTTACCTTAGTTTCAGCATCATCTACAGGTGCGAGGCTTCAAGCATGCAGCAGGCCTCTGTTTTATGTGTTTGCTTCCTGTAGTTTCCTCCTACCTACTTCCTCCTACCTACTTCCTCCCTCTGAGCTGCTCCTCCTACCTACTTCCTGTGGAGGGGCTTAAAAGGCAGACTGAGTCCTGACTCAGTTGCCCTTGCGTTGTTGTGCTTAGCAGTTCTCTTACGTTGAGCTCTGTGTATGACCTGGTTAGTCTTCCATCCAACCTGGTGCTGACCTGTGTCTCTGTCTATTCTTTTGCGTATTCCTATTAGTGGACATCCAACTTGGTGCAGACCTGTGGCTCTGGATGACTACTTGAACTGTGCATGACCTGGCTTGTCTGACTACCCCCTCTGGTGCTGACTTGTGGCTCTGTCTCAATACTCTTATTTTTGCTCCTTTACCTAGCAGACACCCAACCTAGTGCAGACCTGTGGCTCTGGTAGACCAGCTCCGATACTGACTGCAGGCTTGAGTCAGCTATCTACTCCCTCTCTGACTGCAGGCTGAGTCAGAGTCCTCTCCTTACTGATGGCAGGCGTGCATCGGTACATCTTCCATTTCAGATCAAGATCCTGTGTTCCTGTTCCTGACCCAGTTCCTGCTCCTGTTCTGTTCCTGGTTCTGGTAGAGACTACCAGTGACTGAGGCATAGACTCTAGCATTGTGGTCAAGCCTGGCAGCCTATTATTTCTGATAACTGTGCTCGCTGGCTTGTAACCCTCTGCTTGTTACTACTGTATATATTTGCCTACCTACTACTATCAATAAATTACATTTAACTATAACGTACTGACTCCTGCGCTTTTCTGGGAAACGTGACACCTGGTAGAAGTAAGCGCTCTGGCTGTTCTGGGCTTCTTCCGGGTTGAGGCGTCACGTGACACCACCAGTCTCGTGCAGTTTTGCGATGCCTTCTGTAACGGATCTTATCCGTTACTTGGGCCCTTGTCTGGACCGCGAACGTTTTACCTAAAGACTATGGCCCCTTGGCCTCCTTTGACCTCAGATGGGGGGTTTACTATCTTTATGTTAAAAGATTTATGTTTTATTTATTGTCAAATATTGTATGTGTTTAATTGTACTTGTCCCTAGGATGTGTATTGTAGCCACTCCAGCCATTTGACTCAAGACCTCCTGCTGGGTGTTAATCAAGTCATTGTATTGAGAACTGTCCTGAGACCCCCTGCTGTGTGTGTTAATCCATTCACGCCCCTCAGTCTGTGAGTCACCTATTGTATAACCTGAAACTCTGTTGCCAGCCCTTTGTATTATATGTTGTGAGTTGATTACCTCTGTGAATGCTCCCATTGTGTCAGCCCTTACCATCTGCTGCTGGCCTTTTGTCTGATGTGTTATGATTTAATCATGTTCCCTATTGTATCAGGTTTCCCCATGTGATCCAATGTACTGTACTGTATATAAATATCTGTGGTTTGTGACAATAAAGTGAGTTCTGTTTGGAGTGAACAAGGAGTCCTGGAGTCTTGTATTGCTCATGGTCTAAAATATCCGCTCTGATACCCATCTGCGCCAAGTATCCTGAATCATCGACCGCCTGCTGCCAGTTTCCTGCGACCTAACTTCATGGACTGTCAGGCGGCGACGTGGACTCTTCCCTGCTTCCCTGCTTCCAGCGATCCTGCGGCTGTTTCCAGTGACTGTCCATACTGCAACTGGTGCATCCGACGGCACTTATTTGCGTCAAGAAGGAGAGACCCAGGAATGACGGCAGAAGGTGACGCGGGCCCTTCTCAGCTTCCGTTACACCTTCTACTGCTGGCCGGCTACTTAAGGGTCTGGTATGCTTCTCTGGGAAGCATTAGTCTAGTGTCTTCCGAGTATAGTTACCTTGTTGTTTTGCCTGACCACTCTTTTCCTGTTGCTCCTGCTGCTTCTGTACTGCATTGCCTCTCAGTGTTTGACCCTTCTTTGCCTTTACCTCTACCTTTGTTTTAGAACTACTTCCTGTTTCTCCTGACCCTTCTGTGCCGGACCAAGTCTACTTCTCTGGAACTTGTCTCAGGAGTTCATCTTGTCTCTTGCTTCCAGCTTACCTTTTAGAAGAAAGTGTGTCTCTTCTGTTTCCTGATGGAGCTTATCATTCTCCCTCAGGATAGGTATTGTATAGTTTGCCTGTAGGGGTGTAACATTTTTTTTAAGACACTCAGACCAGTTAGTAGACTAAAACACAGTTTTATTAAATGAAAAATAAGTGAAAGATCGCCCTCTACAGGCAACACAAAATAATAGAAAAATATGGACAGATATGCCCCCACAAGCCCAGTATACAGAAAGAGTATCACATATACTGTCTCAGGACAGGCACACAGTAGTGAAACACATCAAGGGTTAAATGCAATAATCAGTCAGTCTCTGTTGTGGTGTTTGGCATGCCCAAGGTAGTGATAGAGCAGCTATAGATGTAGATGGTGAAACACCCAGAGTTCTAGAGGCTGGGAAGTTGCTAGGCAATACGTGACCAGAGGTAGAATCAGCAGAAAAGTTGCACAGAATAGCCCCCACGGGCGTAGCCATGGATACAACTAAATCTGCAAGTTCATGAGTCAGTAGCCCCCACGGGCGTAACAACGGTAATGGCTTGCACTGCAAGAGCTGGCTAGTAGCCCCAACGGGCGTAATAACAGAGACCAACTGTACAGGGATAATTGAGCCAATGGCCCCCACGGGCACATACCGGAGACAACCTGCAAGAGCTTGAGCCAGTAGCCCCCACGGGCGTAACAACGGAGACCACAATATGCTGCTAACGGTGAAGCCAATAGCCTCCCAGTGGAGACCGCCCTTTGCTGTCATAGCTTGAGCCAATAGCCCCTACGGGCATAAAGCAGAGAACAAACGTATGAGTACGAGCCAATAACGCCTTACCGGGCGTGTTAACGAACGCGACTACTCTGTGATTGACAGGATGAGCCGCCAACCAACCCAGACATATATGCGGCCGACTCAGCAGAAGTAGTGCGATATAGCTTAGGCTCTGTACAGGTGTTAGAAGGCTCAGCTAAGGAGGCGGCAGCACAACAAGGGTTAATATGCAGCTTAAACGATCGAAGGCTCAGTATAGAGGAATAGCTCTGCAAGTACAAGGAGGCTCAGTAACAGAAGCACAGCTCTGCAAGTGAGTACGGAGACTCAGCACTGGGGACTAGGCACAGCATGGGTTAAGGAGGTCACACTATCTGCCAGGTAGGCAGTTGCAGCGGAAGTCAGAATGTCGCCACAGCGACAACAGGAGCAGGAACAAGCAGGTCACTGGAGCAGGCCGGTTCAGGTCACAGAGCGGGAAGTCAGCCAGGCCGGGTCAGATCACGGAGGTGGTACTCAGACGAGCTGGGTCAATCACGAGCAGGAACGTCAGCCAAGCTGGGTCAGATCACGGAGGTGGTTCTCAGACAAGCCGGGTCAATCACGAGCAGGAACACAGGAGCGTAGTCAGAACAGGCCAAATCGGTACACAGGAATCCGGAACACAGGAACACAGCAACAGCAACACTGGCTCTGAAACACCACAAAAGGGCACCTGACAGGTGTCACGGCCAGGCATAAAAAGGTCACCAGGGGCAGGCCAAACCAACTCAGCAAATCAGAGAACACCACAAGCGAGAGTGACAGAGGAGGATCACAGGCACTGTGATAAGGGGGTTATCCGGGGGACCCTTCATCTCATCTGAAGGGGACCAATATAGCTTTGCAGCTAAAACCTTTACATGGCTAGGCCACAGCATAACTACCTATAGGTAACCACCATACCCTAGCTCCAACCCCTAAAGTCGCTCCCCAGCATCTTGCACTCCTATCCCTTTTTGGAGGAACCACATCCTCATATACCTCAGTCCACTACCAGACTTAGCGGCGGCTTCCCCTTCACCTTTGTGACAAAATTACAGTAATATTGAACTGCTAAATAAACTGTCCAACAGAATATAAATTGGACATTACAACAGTAAATAATCTGCCCAAATTAGTATATACGCTGCACATTATATAGCAATATCTAAACTAGTAAATAAACTGGCCTTGTGAAAGTATTATATAAACTCGGCATCACAACAATATGTAAACTGGTTAATACATTGGTTAAATCAGAATACGAGCTGGACATTACAGCAATATATAAACTGGCATATAAAATAGTCTAATAAGTATATAAACTGGACATTACATCAATACGTAAACTGGTTAATACATTGTTTGAATCAGAATCAGAACTGCACATTACAGCAATATATAAACTGATAAAACTACAGAAATACATAAACTGGCAATAATTTAGCCAAATTAGTATAGAAACCAGACATTATAGTAGTTTATAAAAATCACTAAATGAACCAGTCACTTCAGAATATCAACTTGACATTACAGCAAAATATAAACTGGTAAAATCAGGGTATAAACTGGGCATTACAGCAAAATATAAACTGGTAAAATCAGGGTATAAACTGGGCATTATATCAAAATATAAACTGGTAAAAATCAGAATATAAACTGGACGTTACATCAAAATATAAACTGGTAAAATCAGGGTATAAACTGGGCATTACATCAAAATATAAACTGGTAAGATGAGGATATAAACTGGGCATTACATCAATTATAAACTGATAAAATCAGAATATAAACTGGGCATTACAGCAATATATAAACTGGAAAAATCAGGATATAAACTGTGCATTACATCAAAATATAAACTGGTAAAACTAGGATATAAACTGGGCATTACAGCAAAATATAAACTGGTAAAATCAGAATATAAACTGGGCATTACATCAAAATACAAACTGGTAAGATCAGAATATAAACTGGGCATTACATCAAAATATAAACTGGTAAAATCAGAATATAAACTGGGCATTAAATCAAAATATAAACTGGTAAGATCAGAATATAAACTGGGCATTACATCAAAATATAAACTGGTAAAATCAGAATATAAACTGGACATTAAATCAAAATATAAACTGGTAAAGTCAGGATATAAACTGGCATTACAGCAAAATATAAACTGATAAATAAACTGGTAAAATTAAGAAAAACTGGTAACAATTAATTTGGTTTATCTTAGTTATATACCTTGGTGGCTAGTTACTTAGGGGGAAATTAGGTCGAATAAGACTTTACATAGATGATTAATTACAAAATTGTAATTTACATAGGTAGGTGTGTTAAGTAGGTTAGTAAGTGTACATGAGTACTGTAAAAGCTTGATTATAATACCACCTGTGTATAATACGCTGGTGCGGATTATACCTAAGATTTTACAAAAAATTTACGTTCCTATGAATAATACTCACCCCTTCCTATGAACAAAATAAAAATCCAAATATTTGTCTTCCCATTTTCATCCTTTCTTCTCAAGCTCAAAAACGTGTATGTGAACCCGCACTGTCCCTCCCACTACCCACCTCCACATTTTGAGAGAGATGGAGCCCTTTAGGAAGCATGCTGGGGATCTGTATGCTTTTCTTTGGTGCCCACTTCCTCTACCACTGTTCTCCCCTACAAGATGCTGGCCACATTAGAAATTGCCTGAGTGCCCTATCAGGACCTTTGCAGAGCACCTCCATAGATTCAATGTGCAGAGTGTGCTCGCTGAAACCTGAAGGTCCTGACAGCGCACTCAGACCATTTCTAATGTGCTGAGGATCTTGGAGGGGAGAACAGCCGTAGAAGAAGTGGGCAGCAAAGACAAGAGTGCCACCCACTAAATTGATCTCCAGGCTGCCTCCTCGTGGGCTCAGTCTCTCTCAAAATGTGGAAGTGAGTAAAGGGAAGGACAGTGGGGGCTCATATACAGGTGTTTGAGGTTGAGAAGAAAGAATGCAAATGGAGAGGCAAACATTTGGATTTTTTGTGTGGTTTTTTAACTTTGGTTTTTATAAACTTGTGTATAATACACACCCCCACACACACTTCACATAAATTTAAATGGGATAAAAGAGTGCGTATTATATCTGAGATTTTAAGGTAGTTAGAAACATAGAAACATAGAATTTGACGGCACATAAGAACCATTCGGCCCATCTCGTTGACCATTTTCCTACTGTAAAAACCTCAAACCTTTTTTGGTCCTTGGTCTTTTCTTATGTTAAGGACAGCCTTATGCCTATCCCATGCATGCTTACATCCCTTCACTGTATTAACTTCTACCATTTCTGCTGGTAGGCTATTCCACTTATCTACTACCCTCTCATTATAGTAAAACTTTCTTACATTACAACTAAACTTGTGTCCCTGTAGTTTTAGACTATGTCCTCTTGTCCTAACAGTTTTACTCCTTTGCAATATACTTCACTCCTGCACTTTGTTGAATCCCTTCATGTATGTGAATGTGTCTATCATATTCCCTCTCTCCTCCAAGCTATACATGTTCAGATCCTTTAGTCTATCCTGATATTTCTTTTCCTGTAAACCAGTCACCATTTTAGTAGTCCTTCTCTGAATTCTCTCTAGAGTATCTATATCCTTCTGGAGATGGGGTCTCCAGTACTATACACAATACTCTAGAGTATCTAAATCCTTCTGGAGATGGGGTCTCCAGTACTGTACACAATACTCTAGAGTATCCATATCCTTCTGGAGATGGGGTCTCCAGTACTGTACACAATACTCTAGGTCTCCGGTACTGTACACAATACTCTATAGTATCTATATCCTTCTGGAGATGGGGTCTCCAGTACTGTACACAATACTTTAGAGTATCTATATCCTTCTGGAGATGGGGTTTCCAGTGCTGTACACAATACTTTAGAGTATCTATATCCTTCTGGAGATGGGGTCTCCAGTACTGTACACAATACTCTAGAGTATCCATATCCTTCTGGAGATGGGGTCTCCAGTACTGTACACTATACTCTAGAGTATCTATATCCTTCTGGAGATGGGGTCTCCTGTACTGTACACAATACTTTATAGTATCTATATCCTTCTGGAGATGGGGTCTCCAGAAGAATATAGTTAGTTATAAATAGTTAGTAGTAATCAGGCATTTAGTAGTTTCGGTTAGGTATCGATAATAATGCAGGAGTTGTATACTGCATCAGATTTTGATGCAGACCAGTTTAGTCATGAGTCTAGTGTCACATTTTAGCTTCCCCAAAACATGACAAACCTAAGCGTGTGGGGCATTGCCTAACTCAGATTTGTATTTATTTATGTATGTATGTTTTTTTACATATGCAAATAAGACATGTTTAAAATCCGTAGCAACAAATTTGTAGCAGATTAGTGGAGAAATAGCTGCATGAAAAGATCAAAAAATTCGACTGATGAATTACCCTAGCTTGTCTACATTTCAGAAACATATACTTCTGTGGAATATTTTGGAGTTCCGAAACCATTATCTAAGCTATGATCCTCACATGACAAATTTTGAAAACTTGCAGCTCAACTTGTAATATTTACTCTGTAAATGTGAAAAACAAGTTTAAATCCTAGGCATATGGGGTAATCCCATATTCAGGATAAGTACATGAATATGTTGGGGGTATTGTTTACAGATGCACTAATTGTGTACAAATTATGACAAATGTTAAGGGTTTTTTTAAAATGTTTCCCTCTAATTTTATCTTACAAATAAACTCGTTTGAAAGGTTATACATAAAATATACGGCATCAAAAGCCTTACTCATTCTTAAAGGGGTAGTAGTGTTTCAAAATAAAAGCGGCTCCAATTAATCTTCATAGTATTTGGGCCATGGAGAGTGTCATATCAATACTGTCAGAGTTGTAGTTCAAGAGTAATTGAATGATACAGTATCCCCCTCCCGCCCCTTTTACTGATATAACACTGCTCACCTCAGAGCAGCAAGACTGTCTAGATGGATTGCAGAGAGGGACAATCTGCAGTGATCATGAGGATAAACCTTAAAAACCTGTCAGGGGGGGAAAGGATTTTCCTTATGGTCACAGTAAGAAGATTGTCCCTTGCTGTGATCTGTCCGGTCAAGAGACCAGATTCCACATCTGAGGTGAGCAGTGTTACATCAGTAAAAGGGACGGGAGGGGGATACTTTATCATTCAATTACTCTTGTACTACAACTCTGACAGTACTGAAATAACACTCTCCATGGCCCAAATACTACGAAGATTAATTGGAGCTGTTTTTACTTTGAAGAATAAAAAAATGGTATTTCATTTTTGTGGGTATAGTAAAAGAATTTGAGAAAAAAAATAGCTGAACAAAGACATACAAAAAAAGTCCAAAATTGCACTGTAAAAAACCCTTGTCATTAAAATGGATGTGTTACCTATGGACAACATCCCATAAATAGGTGACATATCCAATAGCATAAAAACGTTATTTATTTTTTATTTTAAGCTTCCGTTTCATTTAAATTTAACTTACAAAAGTCTGTGTTGCAGCCACTTCTGGGTGACTGCGGTTCTCCGCGGTTACAGAGCTCTGCCTCAGCTCTCCTCCTTCATTCGATGACAGAGGCATCTGTCAGTAAACTGGAGCGGTCTCATTGGCAGAGATCGATATCTAGCCAATGAGAGCGCTCCAGCTTACAGACAGACGCCTCTGTCATCAGAGGAAGGAGGAGCGCAGAGGCTGCAGTCTATACGAAAGTGGCTGCAGCCCAGACTTTTGTACGTTAAATTTAAATGAAACGGAAGCTTAAAAAAAAACAAAATTAATAACGTTTTTATGGTATTGGATGTGTCACCTAACTATTTATGGGATGTTGTGCATAGGTGACACATCCACTTTAAGGGGTTAATTACCTTTTATAGTGGCCATTTTAGTTGAATGTTTTCAAGGTCCCATAAACAAAAGAAAGGAGAAGGAATCTGGTGGAAATCTGCTACACCGTATCTAACAAATACAATTGATCCCTATTCCATCTGGTTGCTCACACACACTCTGAACCTTAAAGGGTTAAACTGGACTTTTAAAAGTAGATATCACAGAGCTCTTGTTAAGAGTGGGGGTCTGGGTATGACAGAGGGCATTAGGTACCTTGATTAATCCTTTCTGAAGCAGAGGATGTACAATATATTGCCTCTGGTGCTTAAATGATTAAATATCGATGAGGTGTAAATCCAGCTCAGGGGTCACAGTACAGCACTAGAGAGATGACTCTGGATGAAGGGTGAAGTGAAGGTCAAACACATAATACATATTACATTGCACAGCAGAGTACTAGAAAAATAACTATAATATTTCATACAACAGGACAGAAAGTCAGAAAACATCTCTGTGACTGTGCTGTGTTATCAGCTGACAACATATGATGGTAACAGAGTAAAATGCCCTTGAATAAAACAGGGAATGGGTGAAAAGACACAATTTTCAAATCTGAGACATATAGATGGATTAATGCTCCATAGAGACCTAGGCAACGTACCAATTTGGGTCTCCAAATCTCTGGATTTAGTGCTTGTGACACAGAGTGGTGCTCGCAGTTACTGGCAATGTGGCTCCACTGAAGTTGGAGAAGCTGGATGGTGCTGGTCTCTTTCAACAAAAAGGGTGTCTGACACAAGATTTTAGTGGCAAGAACAGCAGAGACTCTGTCTATGACCATCACTTGGAACCAGGGTGCCTCATATTGCCCTGGGGCCTAGGTAGTAGCCTAGTAGCCTAGGATGATCTGGCTCTGCTAGGAGACCCCATGTCACTGCTGTTCAACTTCATGCTAATCGATTTAACTAGTGCTTCATTCTGGGCCCTGTCCTGTGCATGACTGAACAAGAAGGCACTGGAAGAGATTTGATGGGATTTTTTCTCCTCTTAAGCAAAAGAGGTGAAAAATGTCACTTTCTACAAAAAGTGCAAATTTTCTACTTTTTTCCATTGCAACCTCCCACTGCACTGGCAGCCGTAGAACCATATACAATAAACCACTGCTTTGTCACATCGTATCTATAGAACATAAAATATTTACCCCCACCCCCAACTATGTCCCACTACATTGGTAGCCAATATAACCACACATGGCTCTGCCAGCCTTGTTCCACTGCACCGGCAGTCATAGAACCACATCTTGACCCCCCCCCAGTCTTGTCCAACATCACAGGAAGATACAGAAATACTTATTGAACCCCAGCCCTCCAGCTCCTGTTAGACTACAACTCTCCTTCGATAGCTGGTGGGGAATGACGACACGTGTAGTGCTGAAACAGCTGGAGAGTCTCTCATTGCCTCTTATTCCAGCCTTGTCCAATGGTAGCACAAAAACACATTGACTATCCAGCTTTATCCCACTGCACTGATGGTCACATAATCACACATACTGACCCCCCAGCCTTGTCCCACTGCACTGGTAGCCATAAAACCACACTCACTGACCCCCCCATCCTTGCCTCACTGCACTGGTAGCCATAGAACCACACATACTGACCCCCCAGCATTGCCCCACTGCACTGGTAGCCATAGAGCCACACATACTGATCCCCCCAGCCTTGCCCCACTGCATTGGTAGCCACAGAGCCACACATACTGACCCCCAGCATTGTCCCATTGCACTGGTAGCCATAAAACCACACTCACTGACCCCCCCATCCTTGCCTCACTGCACTGTTATCCATAGAACCACACATACTGACCCCCATCCTTGCCTCACTGCACTGGTAGCCATAGAACCACACATACTGACCCCCCAGCATTGCCCCACTGCACTGGTAGCCATAGAGCCACACATACTGATCCCCCCAGCCTTGCCCCACTGCATTGGTAGCCACAGAGCCACACATACTGACCCCCAGCATTGTCCCATTGCACTGGTGGTCACAAAACCATACATATTGACCCCCAGCCTTGTACCATTGCACAGTTGGCCACATAATTACACATACTGACCCCCAGCCTTGTCCTACTGCGCTGGTAGCCATAGAACCATACATACTGACCCCCAGCCTTGTCCTACTGCGCTGGTAGCCATAGAACCATACATACTGATACCCAGCCTTGTCCCACTGCACTGGTAGCCATAGAACCACACATACTGACCCCCAGCCTTGTACCACTGCACTGGTATCCATAGAACCACACATACTGACCCCCAGCCTTGTCCCACTGCACTGATATCCATAGATCCACACATACTGACCCCCAGCCTTGTCCTACTGTGCTGGTAGCCATAGAACCATACATACTGATCCCCAGCCTTGTCCTACTGCACTGGTATCCATAGATCCACACATACTGACCCCCAGCCTTGTCCCACTGCACTGGTATCCATAGATCCACACATACTGACCCCCAACCTTGTCCCACTGTACTGGTATCCATAGAACTACACATACTGACCCCCAGCCTTGTCCTACTGCGCTGGTAGCCATAGAACCATACATACTGATCCCCAGCCTTGTCCCACAGCACTGGTAGCCATAGAACCACACATACTGACCCCCAGCCTTGTCCCACTGCACTGGTATCCATAGAATCACACATACTGACCCCCAGCCTTGTCCCACAGCACTGATATCCATAGAACTGCACATACTGACCCCCAGCCTTGTCCCACAGCACTGCTATCCATAGAACCACACATACTGACCCCCAGCCTTGTCCTACTGCGCTGGTAGCCATAGAACCATACATACTGATCCCCAGCCTTGTCCCACAGAACTGGTAGCCATAGAACCACACATACTGACCCCCAGCCTTGTCCCACTGCACTGGTATCCATAGAATCACACATACTGACCCCCAGCCTTGTCCCACTGCACTGATATCCATAGAACTGCACATACTGACCCCCAGCCTTGTCCCACAGCACTGCTATCCATAGAACCACACATACTGACCCCCAGCCTTGTCCCACTGCACTGGTATCCATAGAACCACACATACTGACCCCCAGCCTTGTTCCACTGCACCGGTAGCCATAGAACCACACATACTGACCCTCAGCCTTGTCCCACTGCACTGGTATCCATAGAACCTCACATACTGACCCCCAGCCTTGTCCCACTGCACCGGTAGCCATAGAACCACACATACTGACCCTCAGCCTTGTCCCACTGCACTGGTATCCATAGAACCTCACATACTGACCCCAAGCCTTGTCCCACTGCACCGGTAGCCATAGAACCACACATACTGACCCTCAGCCTTGTCCCACTGCACTGGTATCCATAGAACCACACATACTGACCCCCAGCCTTGTCCCACTACACTGGTATCCATAGAATCACACATACTGACCCCCCCAGCCTTGTCCCACTGCACTGGTATCCATAGAACCACACATACTGACCCCCGGCCTTGTATCACTACACTGGTATCCATAGACCCACACATACTGACCCACAGCCTTGTCCCACTGCACTGGTATCCATAGAATCACATATACTGACCCCCAGCCTTGTCCTACTGCACTGGTATCCATAGAATCACACATACTGACCCCCAGCCTTGTCCCACTGCACTGGTATCCATAGACCCACACATACTGACCCCCAGCCTTGTCCTACTGCACTGGTATCCATAGACCCACACATACTGACCCCCAGCCTTGTCCTGCTGCACTGGTACCATAGAATCACACATACTGACCCCCAGCCTTGTCCCACTGCACTGGTTGCCATACAACCATACATACTGACCCCCAGCCTTGTCCCACTGTACTGGTATCCATAGAACCACACATACTATCCCCCAGCCTTGTCCCACAGCACTGCTATCCATAGAACTGCACATACTGACCCCCAGCCTTGTCCCACTGCACTGCTATCCATAGAATCACACATACTGACACCCAGCCTTGTCCTACTGCACTGGTATCCATAGAACCACACATACTGACCTCCAGCCTTGTTCCACTGCACCGGTAGCCATAGAACCACACATACTGACCCCCAGCCTTGTCCCACTGCACTGGTAGCCATAGAATCACACATACTGACCCCCAGCCTTGTCCCACAGCACTGCTATCCATAGAACTGCACATACTGACCCCCAGCCTTGTCCCACAGCACTGGTATCCATAGAACCACACATACTGACCCCCAGCCTTGTCCTACTGCACTGGTATCCATAGAACCACACATACTGACCTCCAGCCTTGTTCCACTGCACCGGTAGCCATAGAACCACACATACTGACCCCCAGCCTTGTCCCACTGCACTGGTATCCATAGAACCACACATACTGACCCCCAGCCTTGTCCCACTGCACTGGTATCCATAGAACCACACATACTGACCCCCAGCCTTGTCCCACTGCACTGGTATCCATAGAACCACACATACTGACCCCCAGCCTTGTCCCACTGCACTGGTATCCATAGAACCACACATACTGACACCCAGTCTTGTCCTACTGCACTGGTATCCATAGAATCACACATACTGACCCCCAGCCTTGTCCCACAGCACTGCTATCCATAGAACTGCACATACTGACCCCCAGCCTTGTCCCACAGCACTGGTATCCATAGAACCACACATACTGACCCCCAGCCTTGTCCTACTGCACTGGTATCCATAGAACCACACATACTGACCTCCAGCCTTGTTCCACTGCACCGGTAGCCATAGAACCACACATACTGACCCCCAGCCTTGTCCCACTGCACTGGTATCCATAGAACCACACATACTGACCCCCAGCCTTGTCCCACTGCACTGGTATCCATAGAACCACACATACTGACCCCCAGCCTTGTCCCACTGTACTGGTATCCATAGAACTACACATACTGACCTCCAGCCTTGTCCCACTGCACTGGTATCCATAGAATCACACATACTGACCCCCCCAGCCTTGTCCCACTGCACTGGTATCCATAGAACCACACATACTGACCCCCGGCCTTGTATCACTACACTGGTATCCATAGAATCACACATACTGACCCCCAGCCTTGTCCCACAGCACTGGTATCCATAGAACCACAGATTGTCCTCCAAGCCTTGTTACCTGAACTGGTAGACAGAGAACCACATACACTGCATGGCTGTGGGAAGTTTTGGAAATAGGCAGAAAATAGCAAAGTTCTTGAGGAATTTACAGGCAGTGGCAAAAAGGCAGAAATGTTATGTATTTTCTATGCACAGGAATTTTCACTGGAAATGCAAGTAATTGCTAGTTTTTCTTACATTAACACATCCTTGGTAGAAATGTCAGAAACAAATGTCTGAACAGGTTTCCAAACTTTTAAATGGGGTTTTACCTTCCAGAGTATTTCCCCCCAGTGGGAACTGTGTGAAAAGGACACATACAGCTCCATTTCCATTGACATTCCTGTAAGGAGAAACACAAACACATATCCCTATTGTCTAGCTACATTTGTCCTTGGTTAGAAGCTAAAGGTAATTCCTATTAGACATGCCAAAAATGTACATCAGGAGACAAAGACCAACCAATGGAATCACCTTTTCCCAAATTATTTGTCCGTCTAAAAAATAAATTCCATTAAGGTTTCAGCACCAGTGTAAATGAGATATATCACAGTTCTGTCCTCAGAAGTGATTAGTATTATCAGAGTAATGTGGAAGGCAGAAGCAGCCTTGTGGAAAACTTTATTATTACCACATTGTGCTACATAGTATAAAAGGGCTTTTCAAACTTTTCAGGAAAAAGTTACCCAACAATTCTAAAAAAATGGAAAAAAAAATGTATGTACCCAAGAATGCTCCACTTTTTTCTCATTTAATATTTACAAATCAAACCCACACATTTATTTTTCACAATTAAGATTTAAACCAGCTGTTATTATGGTGTTATTGCTGTACCTCTCTATAGTCTTTAAAGGGATAGTAATACTTGCAAATTACTAATCCCCATATTGTAGCTTTGTTAAAAAGAAACTTATTGCCCCCAGTGTCATCTCTCAAACCCTTATGGTGTGAGAGATGATAGCGCTCAAAGTTCCCCCCTTCCCTCCCCCTTCCCTGACTGAACGCTGACTGCAGGGGAAGCTGTCTTACAACAGTCTTATGTGCATCAGGCGGCTCTGCAGCTGAGCTGAGATCGCGTTTCTAAAAAAGAAATCTTTCACTAAAACAGTCCTCTACATGGGCTTGCAAACCAAGCACAAACCAAGCACACGTAGAAGACTGTTTCAGTGAAATAATTATTTTTTATAAACGTGGTCTCGGCTCAGCTGCAGAGCCACCTAATGCACATAAGACTGTCGTACAACAGTTTCCCCTGCAGTCAGCGTTCAGCATAGACAGGCCAAGATGGCCTTCAGCTACATTATGGAGTCCAGTCAGTGTCATCGCTTGCATTATTTTGTAGAGTGCCGTAGGCAACATCTAAATGAAGGATTGTTCCTAAATTTGTTAAGTATACCCTGCTTCAGTCTCAAGTACCACCAGGGGTAAAAGTAGTACAGGCTGAGAAACACTAAACTACAGTTTTGGGTCTGTTAGTTACAATAAGAACATATCATTCTAGCAAGCTTGTGACATACTAATAAGACATCTGCATTTAATATGACCATTAGTGTTGAGCGAGCATGCTCGGCCGATGCTCGGATCGGCTCGAGCATCGCTCTGCTCGGCACATGGCGGTACTCGTACGAGTACCGCATGTGCTCGCCCGCCATGTTCGGGTCTCCTCCCCGCACGTTTTGCGGCTGCTGCGCAGCCAATAAACGTGCAGGGAGGCTCTGACATCGGTGTAATGCCAGCAGCCATGTTGGCTGCTGGCATTACACTGATTGGCTGGCCAGAACCCGTGGTCAGGTGCTGTATAGCACCTGACCATCGAGTTCGGCTCAGTCTGAGCCAGGGAGAGCTGAGGATAGGAAGGGAAAGGCAGTGTAGGGAGGAAAAAAACAAAAATTGTGAAGAAAAAAAAAGAACCAAAAGTCCTTTTTAGGACTACTGTGTGTGGGGGCAGCAGGTTATTTGGTGTGGGGGAAAAAAAAAAAAAAAAAAAAAAAAAAAAATATATATATTCTGTTTAGTGTGCAAAGTTGCAGATTAGAGCACATTCTGTTTAGTGTGCACAGTTGCAGATTAGAGCACATTCTGTTTAGTGTGCAAAGTTGCAGATTAGAGCACATTCTGTTTAGTGTGCAAAGTTGCAGATTAGAGCACATTCTGTTTAGTGTGCAAAGTTGCAGATTAGAGCACATTCTGTTAAGTCTTCAAACTAAAATATCAAAGTCACATATTCCATTCAGTGTGCTTCGCCGCAGTTTAGCAGCCTATTCTGTGTACTGTGCAGAGTTGCAGAATAGGAAGAAATACTGTTAAGTCTTCAAACTAAAATATCAAAGTCACATATTCCATTCAGTGTGCTTCGCCGCAGTGTAGCAGCACATTCTGTGTACTGTGCAGAGTTGCAGAATAGGAAGAAATACTGTTAAGTCTTCAAACTAAAATATCAAAGTCACATATTCCATTCAGTGTGCTTCGCCGCAGTTTAGCAGCACATTTTGTGTACTGTGCAGAGTTGCAGAATAGGAAGAAATACTGTTAAGTCTTCAAACTAAAATTTCAAAGTCACATATTCCATTCAGTGTGCTTCGCCGCAGTTTAGCAGCACATTCTGTGTACTGTGCAGAGTTGCAGAATAGGAATAAATACTGTTAAGTCTTCAAACTAAAATATCAAAGTCACATATTCCATTCAGTGTGCTTCGCCGCAGTGTAGCAGCACATTCTGTGTACTGTGCAGAGTTGCAGAATAGGAAGAAATACTGTTAAGTCTTCAAACTAAAATATCAAAGTCACATATTCCATTCAGTGTGCTTCGCTGCAGTGTAGCAGCACATTCTGTGTACTGTGCAGAGTTGCAGAATAGGAAGAAATACTGTTAAGTCTTCAAACTAAAATATCAAAGTCACATATTCCATTCAGTGTGCTTCGCCGCAGTGTAGCAGCACATTCTGTGTACTGTGCAGAGTTGCAGAATAGGAAGAAATACTGTTAAGTCTTCAAACTAAAATTTCAAAGTCACATATTCCATTCAGTGTGTTTCACCGCAGTTTAGCAGCCTTTTCTGTGTACTCTGCAGAGTTGCAGAATAATAAGAAATACTGTTAAGTTTTCAAACTCAAATATTAAAGTCACATATTCCATTCAGTGTGTTTCACCGCCGTTTAACAGCCTATTCTGTGTACTCTGTACAGTTGCAGAATAATAAGAAATACTGTTAAGTTTTCAAACTCAAATATTAAAGTCACATATTCCATTCAGTGTGTTTCACCGCCGTTTAACAGCCTATTCTGTGTACTCTGTACAGTTGCAGAATAATAAGAAATACTGTTAAGTTTTCAAACTCAAATATTAAAGTCACATATTCCATTCAGTGTGTTTCAACGCCGTTTAACAGCCTATTCTGTGTACTCTGTACAGTTGCAGAATAATAAGAAATACTGTTAAGTTTTCAAACTCAAATATTAAAGTCACATATTCCATTCAGTGTGTTTCAACGCCGTTTAACAGCCTATTCTGTGTACTCTGTACAGTTGCAGAATAATAAGAAATACTGTTAAGTTTTCAAACTCAAATATTAAAGTCACATATTCCATTCAGTGTGTTTCAACGCCGTTTAACAGCCTATTCTGTGTACTCTGTACAGTTGCAGAATTATAAGAAATACTGTTAAGTTTTCAAACTCAAATATTAAAGTCACATATTCCATTCAGTGTGTTTCAACGCCGTTTAACAGCCTATTCTGTGTACTCTGTACAGTTGCAGAATAATAAGAAATACTGTTAAGTTTTCAAACTCAAATATTAAAGTCACATATTCCATTCAGTGTGTTTCAACGCCGTTTAACAGCCTATTCTGTGTACTCTGTACAGTTGCAGAATAATAAGAAATACTGTTAAGTTTTCAAACTCAAATATTAAAGTCACATATTCCATTCAGTGTGTTTCAACGCCGTTTAACAGCCTATTCTGTGTACTCTGTACAGTTGCAGAATTATAAGAAATACTGTTAAGTTTTCAAACTCAAATATTAAAGTCACATATTCCATTCAGTGTGTTTCAACGCCGTTTAACAGCCTATTCTGTGTACTCTGTACAGTTGCAGAATTATAAGAAATACTGTTAAGTTTTCAAACTCAAATATTAAAGTCACATATTCCATTCAGTGTGTTTCAACGCCGTTTAACAGCCTATTCTGTGTACTGTGCAGAGTTGCAGAATAGGAAGAAATACTGTTAAGTCTTCAAACTAAAATATCAAAGTCACATATTCCATTCAGTGTGTTTCACCGCAGTTTAGCAGCCTTTTCTGTGTACTCTGCAGAGTTGCAGAATAATAAGAAATACTGTTAAGTTTTCAAACTCAAATATTAAAGTCACATATTCTGTGTAAGATGAAGAAGGCGGGTAAAAAGGGACGGGGAAGTGGACGTGATCCTGAAAGTTCAGGGCGCGGGTCAGGACGCGGAGAAACTGTGCCTGGTGCCAGAGCACAAGAAAGAAAGACATCCACCATACCTAGCTTCATGTCTGATTTCACAGGGCGTCGCAGGACATCACTCTCGAGGTCCGACCAGTGCGAACAGGTGGTCGGTTGGATGACAGCTGATACTGCTTCCAGTCGGTTAAGCACCACCCTGTCTTCCACCAAGTCCACTCTCAGTAGCCAAGAGTCTGGTCAACATAATCCTCACTCTGATCATCCTTCCTCCCACCATAGACGGTATGGTCAAAGAAGTGATCCCACACTGGGATATAGTGATGAGCTCGTCTCATCACCAATCCTTCATTTGACCCTCTCTCCAAGCACGCTTGCAGAGGAACATGACATCTTGTGCCCTGATTCACAACCTCTAGAGGCTACCCAATCTCAAGAAGATGACAGATGTGAACAGCATTTAAGGTCAAAGGAAGTAGTGGATGATGATGATGATGATGAGACACAGTTGCCATTAAATCAACCACTATTTCCGTCTCAAGACCTTGTTGAGGAGAATGTTATACAGTTGTCAATGACTGAGTATGTGGTGGGATCAAGACTTGAGGAGGATGATCAGAGTGAGGAAGTGGAGGAGGACTTGGTGGACGATGAGGTGACTGACCCCACCTGGGAAGGTGTAGAGCCGAGCGATGACAGCAGTCCTGAGGGTGAGACATCTGCAGCACCGCAACAGGCTGGAAGAGGCAGTGGTGTGGCTACAGAAAGAAGGCGGACCGCACCAAACCGGCCCGCAAATGTTCCACGGAGCACCCCCTTGCGTAAATCTACCTTGCCAAGGGGTAGGTGTTCCGCGGTATGGCGTTTTTTTAAGGAAAGTGCGGACGACAAAAGATTTGTAGTTTGCAACCTGTGCCACACCAGAATGAGCCGAGGCATGAACACTAGAAACCTCACCACCACCAGCATGATCCGACACATGGCATCCAAGCACCGTAGTAAGTGGGAGGAACGCCTGGATCGCCCACCTGTGTCTGCAGGCCACACCACTGCCTCCTCTTCCCCTGTTTTCGGTGCCGGCCAATCGCCTGTCGAAGGCGCAGGCCCGCATACCTCCCGCCCTGCACCTGTAGCATCTGAAGCACCATCAGCGACCACATCCACTTCCCTGTCCCAGCACAGCGTCCAAATGTCGTTACCCCAGGCATCTGAGCGCAAGAGAAAGTACCCAGCCACCCACCCACAGGCCATAGCACTAACCTCACACCTTTCAAAATTACTGGCCATCGAAATGCTGCCATTTAGGCTTGTGGACACTGAGTCCTTCCGCAGCCTGATGGCAGCAGCTGTCCCTCGGTACGCGGTCCCCAGCCGCCACTACTTTTCCCGGTGTGCCATCCCCGCATTACACCACCATGTGTCCCGTAACATCACCCGTGCCCTGACCAACGCAGTTACTGGGAAGGTCCACTTAACGACTGACACATGGACAAGTGCTTGTGGCCAGGGACGCTACATTTCCCTGACGGCACACTGGGTGAATGTCGTGGAGGCTGGGAGCGACTCGGACCCTGGGATGGCATGGGTGCTACCCACGCCGAGGATTGCGGGCCCTACCTCCATCAGGGTTTCCACCAGCACCTACGTTATTGGCTCCTCCTCCTCCGTTTCCACCTCCGAATTCTCTACACACACCGCCACTCCCCCATCAGCCAGTAGCTGGAAGCAGTGTAGCACTGCAGTGGGGAAGCGTCAACAGGCCGTGCTGAAGCTGATCTGCCTTGGGGACAAACAGCACACGGCCTCAGAGCTGTTGCAGGGGATTAGTCACCAGACCGAGCAGTGGCTCTCGCCACTCAACCTGCAAGCAGGCATGGTTGTGTGTGATAATGGGCGTAACTTGGTGGCGGCTTTGGAGCTCGGCAAGCTCACACACGTACCATGCCTAGCGCATGTATTTAATTTAGTGGTGCAGCGATTTCTAAAAACCTACCCCAATGTGCATGATCTCTTGACCAAGGTGCGCCGCGTGTGTGCACATTTCCGTAAGTCATCAACAGCTTCAGCCGGCCTGTTGAAGCTGCAGCAGCGCTTACAATTGCCAGCTCACCGGCTGCTGTGTGACGTGAGCACGCGCTGGAACTCCACCTTCCACATGTTGGCCCGGCTTTGTGAGCAGCAGAGGGCAGTAGTGGAGTACCAGCTGTTACACGGTCGTCGCCTCTCCGTTCAACTTCCTGTAATCAGAAGTGAGGAGTGGGAATGGATGTCAGACCTCTGCGAGGTTTTACGCAATTTTGAGGAATCGACACAGATGGTGAGCGGCGATAACGCTATTATCAGTGTAACCATCCCACTTCTGTGTCTACTGAAACGCTCGCTGCTCACAATTAAAACCGACGCTTTGCATGTGGAAGAGGTGGAAATGGGGGAGGAAGAGCTTACACAAGGTGATAGCCAGAGCACCCTCACTTCGTCTTCTCAGCGACAATTGGAGGAGGCGGAGGAGGAGGAGGAGGAGGAGGAGGAGGAAGACACGGTTGCCTCCGCTACAGAGGGTAGCCATGGAACTTTAGTTCCATCTCTTCAGCGTGGGTGGGCAGAAGAGGAGGAAGAGGATGAGGATATTGAGAGTCAGCCTCCTGGTGAGGACAGCGAAATCTTGACTGTTGGTACTCTGGCACACATGGCTGACTTTATGTTAGGCTGCCTTTCCCGTGACCCACGCGTTGTACGCATTTTAGACAACACGGATTACTGGGTGTTCACCCTTCTGGACCCCCGCTACAAAGAGAATTTCTCATCTCTCATTCCTCCGGTGGAGAGGACAAGCAAAATGGTGCAATACCAGAAGGTTCTTGTTGAAAAATTGCTCCAAAATTTTCCATCTGACAACGCTGGCGGCAGAGTACGTGCTACCTTGGCCAACAGAGAAGGGGAGAAAAGGGGAGCACACAGCAGTTCCGACAAAGGCAGGGCAACACTCTCCAAGGCGTGGGACACCTTCATGACACCCCGCCAGCACCCTCACCCTGATGCGCAGCCTAGTGTCACAAGGAGGGAAAAGTTTTGGAAGATGGTGAAGGAGTACGTAGCAGACCGTGTCAGCGTCCTCAATGATCCCTCTGTGCCTTACAACTACTGGGTGTCCAAGCTGGACACGTGGTATGAACTGGCACTCTACGCCTTGGAGGTGCTGGCCTGCCCTGCCACCAGCGTTCTGTCTGAGCGGGTATTTAGTGCTGCTGGTGGCATCATAACAGATAAGCGTATCCGCCTTTCCACCGACAATGCTGATAGGTTGACACTTATAAAAATGAACAAGGCCTGGATTTCCCCTGACTTCTCCACTCCACTGGAGGAAAGCCCCGGGGGAACATAAACTCACTTTATATATGTTATTTACAATGATGGGAATACTCTGTATTCCCATTCACCCCTTCCACCCAAAAAACGGGTATATGGTTGACTCTTAATCTTCTCATCCTCCTCCTCCTCTTCCATATGCCCTGTGCTATAATTTTTATATAGGGCCAGCTCACCAGCGTGCCCTGGGATATAATTTTTATATAGGGCCAGCTCACCAGCGGGCCCTGTGATATAATTTTTATATAGGGCCAGCTCACCAGCGGGCCCTGTTTGCCAATTTTTATATAGGTCAGCTCACCAGCGGGCCTTCTCATATAATGTTTTATTGGGTCAGCTCTCTAGCGGGCCCTCTCATATAATGTTTTATAGCGTCAGCTCACTAGCGGGCCTTCGCATATAATGTTTAGGATGGTCAGCTCTGCAGCAGACCCTCACCCATAATGTTTTAGATGGTCAGCTCAGCGCACGTTTCCATCTTAATCATGGCCTCAGTTCTGAAAATCAAGGAAATTTTTGGGAGAATTTGCAGATGATATACAAGTAAATATACAGCAAATATTGTTTGGTAACAATTTTTCGCCTAAAGTCGTTTTTATTTTCCTTTTTGTGTGTTTTATGGTCAGTCTGTAAAAATGGCGTACTACGGGCGAAAGATCGTTCCCAGCAGCGATGTTGGAGTCCAAGGTGCATCCAGACATCCTCCCTATGCTGTCCCTGAACCATTTCTGTAGTGTTTCCATCTTTTTCTGCCCTTTTCCTATGGACCAGGCACCCTCCCCTCATCAGAGCAGGGGGTGCCTGGTGTAATGCTCGAGTCCTCCCATTGACTTCAATGGGGCTCGGGTGCTCGGCCGAGCACTCGAGCCTCAGGGGGTGCTCGGTCAGAGCACCCGAACATCCGAGCATTGGGGTGCTCGCTCATCACTAATGACCATAGCTAATGATCACTATGTGTGTGGCAGGCTTATGGGACATAATACTGTAGTCCAAAAGGCATAATCATCATTATTTAAAGTCAAAGGATGCCTATTGCACTGATCAGACTGAATATGGGTATCATATGCAAAAGAAAAAGGGTTTATTTTATCTATTTCTTTTTTTTTTTTTTTTTTTAAATGGAGCTATTTTGGGCCATGTCAGCTGCACGACAGGGAAGAATTAAAATGGCCATCAATAGAAAGGGAGCTTTAAACCCTTTGAATGCTTGAAAGTTCTTCAATGCATTGACTTAAGAGGGATTTTCAACAGTTTGAAGGCGAAAGCGATGTTGAACACATCTCTACACAGTGGGGGACATGTATGTTAGTGATCTATCAGGAGAGTGAAGGTGATTGTTCCACATCTATGTTTAAAGCAGGCAGCACCGGCTTTGAGACAATGTACAAAGACAATATGCCAGAATATGATTTCACTGAGCTCACCTCAAACATGTATTCTCCTGAGGAGGGCAGGCTATGTCAGTTCACGATAGATTGTGTTAACTTCACAGTCTAAATGTATATGTTTATATTGGTGTAAGGGATTTATTTATATTGTTATTCTCCCTATATCAATCAGGTAGATAAGTAAATCTCTAATAATTAATGCTACAAAATGTCCCCAGGTGCTGCCACAACATGATCTAAGTGATAAAGGCAAAAAGAAAAATGAGGATATTGGAGCACTCTTGTTACAGATACTAACTCTGATAATTCAAATAATCAAAGAATAATATTAAAATAACTTTATTGATATAACTTCCTAATCTTTAAAAATCATCCGGATATAAGTCTGGAGTAGGGCTTGTAGATATCCCAAAATTATCTTCTATGTGACAAAATTTCTATCGTATATGGGAGGAATATCAATTATGAATAGCCGTTTTTTTTCTCTATAATGCCATTATACAATGAAGAATAACCTCCACATCAGCTTTCTACCAATGAATATAGAACATCAAATTAACGTCGATGGGACTTCTTGTATCTAAGAGACGTATCCATTTAACCTCCTCTCTATCTAATGTATCCTGTGTGTCCCCCTTCCTCTCTTTCTGAAGAATAAATCCTTTCAATTCCCTGAAAGGAAAAGAAAGAAATTTTGGAGTCAGAACAGTCCACTGGATTAGCAACATCTTTTTTATTTATAGAATTTACTAGTTGAAGAGCCCGTTACACAGGCCACAGTGTCACTGCCAGCTGGTCGCGGGCAGTCATGTGCAGTAGAGACCGCCAGTGCAGCGGAGCGTGCAGCTCTGTATCAGCCACGGCGCGGGCAGTCTCTACTGTGCATGACTGCAGCACACACAGCAATTTCTACTGCACATGACTGCGTCGTTACACACATTTTAGGAATTATTATATAGGATCTGCTCTCTAATCCTCTCCTTAAGCGCACGTGTCATGCAACCAACATATTGCTTGTTGCATTTTAAACAAGTCAAGAGATACACCATGAATGTTGATCTACAATTAATATATTGTTCAATATTATAGATCTTTCTAGTTGATGTGTTCCACAGCCATACATACCCGTGGTATTTAGCCAGGTCACCCTAGATTGAGGGGCACTTCTAAATAAACTAGGGAACAAAATCCTCGTCTACTAACAAATTTACATCCCTTTTGAACCACTGAATTCAGTCTGGAATCTCCCAATAAAAGTGGGATATGTTTCTTAAAGAGATAGTAATACTTCGTTTTATCTTTATTTTATTTTGTAGGCATTAAAAAAACATGAAGAATGATATAAGTCTTATCTCTCAAACCTTTATGGTTTGAGAGATATTCACAAGCAAAGTTTCCCCCTCCCGCCCCTTTTACCTAGTGTAAGCCATCTCTTCTCAGATGTGGAATCCAGTCCATAGACCAGACAGATAACAGCAGGGGACAATCTTCTTCCTATGAGAACAATGAAAGCCCTGCCCCCCTTGACAAGTTTTTCAGGTTTTTCCCTTATCTTAATTGAAGATTGTCCCTCTCTGCAGTCTACCTGGGCACCTCCCTTCTGATCTGGCTGAACTGGGGGGGGGGATACTTTGTTTGTGAATATCTCTTAAACCATAAAGGTTTGAGAGATAAGACTTTTATCATTCTTCATGTTTTTTTAATGCCTACAAAATAAAATAAAGATAAAACGAAGTATTACTGTCCCTTTAATCTTGACCATAATTCGGGAAAATTCCACACTGTAGTCTATGGCAAACATTAAATCTTTAACCTTAGATACATCCTTATCAATCTTTTGTCATCCCAAAATCCCAGTTTGCCTATCCTGATTCAAAGCCCGGTGATAGGCATAATCTATAAGATCTGTAGGATAAGCCTGGTGAATAAACCTCATATCTAAAGACTGTGTCTCAAACTCATATTGTGTCTTGAGATTTCTCCATACCCGGAGAAACTGTCCTATGGGAACTCCCCGGATGGTATGCCTGGAATGGCAGGACTTAGTATGCAGCAATGAGTTACCCGTACAGGGTTTCCTGTACATGGTTGTCAGTATAGTATCACCATCCAAAATTAGCTTGAGATCCAGCAATGCTATCTCCTTAAGCTGGAATTCATACCTGAATTCCAAATTAAGCTTATTATGATAGAGAAAATGTACAAAAGAGACAAAATCATCCTGTGTCCCAAGCCAAAAAATGGTTAGAGGTATTACAGATGTACATATCCTCAAACCACCCCATGTACAAATTTGCAAATGAAGGTACAAATTTAGCCCCCATAGAGGTACCACATTTCTGCAAATAAAACACCCCATAATATTTAAAAAAATTATGTTTAATAGATATTCAATGAATGTCAACAAAAAACACTTAAGATCACTAGAATAAGACCTAGATTTATCCAGATGATATCTTATAGCCACCAATCCCTTATCATGGGGAATGGTGGAATAGAGAGACTCGACATCCATCATTCCCCATGCAGAAGACTCCATTATCTTTACATTCTGAAGTATTTGTAACAGGTGACCTGAATCTCTAATGTAGCTGCTGATTCTTAAAACTAAAGGCAGAAAATACATATCTACCAGCTCAAAAAGTTTTTAATTGGGGAGCGTGATGCGTAAGACGTGTCACGCGGGAGGAGGTGGAGACTGTGAACGCCGGGAGGATCACTGAGCGTCCCGAAGGTGCTGCGGGCGATGGTAACTCCTTGACAAGGAAGCGGTGGAGGATGGATGGCGTGCGGGCGGGTCTGGCCCCATAGAAGACGGGGAAGACGGCATGCGGTAGAAAAAGTACGCAAAACTAATAGGCTGGCCCGTCGCCTGGTATTGGAGCTTGACGGATGGAAGTGGCGTTAGCAGGCCGGGGCTGGAGGTGGAGGTTCCCGCACCCGAAGGACTGGCTGGCTGGAATCGTTGATGGCCTGGTCTTGTGAGTACCTCAAGATAGACTGGATAAGTCACTGGGGGTGTAAGGAGGTTGGTGGAAAACTGGCCCCAAGGGCAATATGTTATAGCAAACAATGAGCAGGTGATGGCCAGAGCCGCTGACAAGTTTAAGCTTTCACCAGGAGGTTTTGGTTTTTTTTCTGGGGGCCAGACCCAAGGTCCGCTGTAAAGTATAAAGGTGTTGCAGGGGGCAGTTGTATCGCCCGCAGTATTGGAAGATGTCTTCAAAGAAGGCTTCCACGAAAGATTTGCACAAAAAGGATAAGAAATCACAGAAAGAGCCCCAGGGGCCCAGGGTCTCTGATTTTTTTGTATCTACCCCGGATAAAAATGAGGGGGGAATGACTGGAATAATACCGGGGACTCCTCAGCAAATAGAACCTGGATTAAGCCCTGCTTATACAGTGTCGCAGGAGTATTTGAGAAATGAATGTATGGAGATTAAAGCAGAAATTCTGGTTGAGGGGCGTGGCCTGGACCCGAATGGCGATGGACGCTTGTTGAATGAGCTCCGACTCAGACCAGCGGAAAAATTACTTTACTAGAGGTTTCTAGCTGCAGATTCTTCGGGATTTACTGCCCTATCCATTACCAATCCTACTGCCTCTCACACACGAATGAGGGGTAGGAGGCATAAGCCATCTCAACCGAAAAGCGCGCTTGACAAATACTTGTCTGTTGGGCTTGGGCCTTCTCACGCTATTGCTGCGCAAGCGCCAGACAATTTTACTGCGACGACATCTCAACCAGTGGAAAGGGACAATATTCCTACTCCGGACTTACTGCCTACTTGTTCGGGTGTATTATCATCTCAGCCTCCCACTCATACTGGAAATATGGAGTCGCCACTTACAAAATCGGACCTTCAGGAGTTTATGTCCTTTCTTGTCTCCAAAGAAGACCTGAAAACTTGCTCGGAGGACATTATCTCTACTTTTAAGGCTGAACTTTCATCCGTTAGAGAAGATATTTCACTTCTCCGACACAGAATCACTGAACTGGAAGAGGAGAGAGTGGCAATGAAGGAACGCATGGGGACAGTGGAGCGTACAGTGTATGACCAAAGTGCCCTAACCCAACGCCTAATCTCCCGCCTGGACGACTTGGAGAATAGAGGGAGAAGGTCTAACATTAGACTAAAGAATGTGCTGGAATCCATACTCCCCCAAGATCTGGGGACCACCGTAGTTGGCCTATTTTCCAGAATGCTTGGAGACACACACTCAGGCCCAGTCTATCTAGACCGAGTTCACAGAGCACTGCGACCAAGAGACCCGTCAAATAATTTACCTCGAGATGTCATTGTCTGCTTGCACAGATACGACCTAAAGGAGAAAATTATGAGGAAAAGCAGAGAATCGGGCCCGATTCTACTGGCTGGTGCGGAGATTCGACTCTTTAATGACCTGTCTGCTCACACCCTACAGCTAAGGCGGGAGATTAGACCTCTCACTGAAAGCTTACGCTCCCAGAACATCAAATACCGTTGGGGATATCCCTTTTCTCTTCATGCATCTCACAATGGTAAATCAGCCTCTCTCTTCGCTATGGAAGACGTTCCTACCTTTTGCTCCTCTTTGGGCATACCGATTCCTGAGCAACCCTCCACCGGAGATACTACACAACCGCGCCCCCAGAAGCGGGCAGAATGGTTTGCCGTATCTCCAGAGAAACAAAAGAAGAAACAGAGGAGAATGGACTTCCCTCAAGGACCTGCTACCGATCCTGCCACAGCCTGGACCTGAAGCCAGCTCTTCTTTACTGTTTTCAAGTTTTCATGTCCTTCACAGAACTCTCTTTACCATGAACTGTTCTACATCTTGATTGCATGGTATTCGGAGTCGTGCACTTACCGTTCCCTAGAAAGGGATCAACTTTACAGACTCATATCCTGTTGGTAGTCACTGGGACTTTCAGATTAACAGGTTTGATATATATATGTTATTAAGGTTTGTCATTGCTTGTGACCCTGTAACTGTGTTCCTTCGAATATATTTTGTCTAAATTTAGTCTTGAGGTATACATAGCCTCCTGATCTCTTCATGTAACTGTTCTTCTCCATTATTTTTTACGCTGTGTGACCGTTTTAATTTCAAACGCATGACGGACTTTCTTTTCCCCTAAACAGCACTGACTATCCCTGGACTCCCACTTATCCCTCTGGACATGACTAGGGGACATTTAGACGTGAACACCGACATGATTGGTCCTATTTCCCACACCCTCCACTAATTACCCTCACTACCAGTTTCCACTACCTCCTGCATGAAGTCTCGACCTCACACTTACAATTGACTTTACCCGTTTCATGGACTGATAGGGAACCCTTTGGCCAGTGATGTCGTTCACAAATTTTGAGGGACCACTAGTGTGTGGCAGTGTACTGATGCATGCAGGCCCTTTTAACTCTTTTTCTAATCGATAACCGGAATGTCTATATAATTTACCCCTCATGTATGTTTATTCTCACGGATCTTTCATTTACTTGTTATGAGGCGGTATTCTACAGTTGTATTCCTTACTATTTTCTGGTACATTAAGGCAACGCTGAAACCATTTTGATTGTCCTGTTTGTAGGCAGTCAAATACTCTCTTTCAAATGTTTTTTGTCTTACCAATTGTAATTGCTTGATTCTGCTGGTATCAGTGCACTGCCACTGGACTCACAGATATACTGCTTTCCACTTGATGTACTTTCCAAGTTTATTGCACTGTGGCTGTGGTGTTGCACCTGTTTACTGCCTCACCCCCTCTTGGGGTTGATTGTATCTCCCCAGTTGGGGTGAGGTGGGGGTGCGTCGCCATAGCCATAGGAACATAGGACTATTGAGATATTGAGATATTGAAACACTGCAATATTGACATCTGATGTGTTATTATGTATATGTATCCTCTGCTCTTTACATGTTTATCCTTTTTCCTTTTATAAGTATATGCCTGCTATATTAAACTCTCATTCCTCCCCTACTTACTTGCTCATGAAACCCATCATTTTTCCTCCATTTTGTTCCGCCTGGTTCTGAGTCACCCTCATCCACTTTCACAGTAACACCTCATCTACCTTATCCTTCTTAGTTTCACCCCCAAGCCTTCTGGCACATTCCGTGTGTAGATGTTCCTCTTAGGATGTATTTTAGATTGGTTACACACGGTATTATTCACTCATGTAGCATTGGCTCTTTATTTTTCTTTCTTTGCTGTCCTATTTCTCCTCATTCTCTTCTCTCCTTCTTCCCCTCCTCATCCCTCCTCCTCCCTCCCTCTCCCCCAGGCAGCGGTTGTGGCAGAAGTAGAGCCTCTTGATGACTTTTCCCATGGCTCCCATTAAATTGGTAACCATCAACGTTAAGGGTTTAAACTCCCCTAATAAACGCTCTCTGGTTATGAGAGACTTTCGTAGGATGAAGGCAGATATTTTATTTTTGCAAGAAACTCATTTTTTACGTTCTGAGAGTCCCAGGCTCCGTGACCGTCAATTCCCTACCGCTTATTTCTCCTCCGCTTCAGAGAAGAAAAGAGGGGTAGGCATTATGTTACGATCCTCTGTCCCTTGGAGCTTTCTGGAGCTTAAGTCTGATGAGGAAGGACAGTTCCTTCTTCTTAAGGGCTTCCTCTTTAACAAAAAGGTTGTGTTAGCTTCAGTTTATGGCCCCAACACACACCAGGTCTCCTTTCTCAGGAAATTTCTGGACATTCTGGATGATTTTGCAGATTGCCCCATTATTTTTGGAGGTGACTTGAACTTGGCACTAGATCCCCACTTGGATTGTTCATCGTCTACATCTCACATCAGACTTTCACATCTTAAATCTCTCAGACTCCAACTTGCTAAGTTACAATTGCTGGACGTTTGGCGGATTCAACACCCAAGAGACAGGGATTTCTCCTTTTACTCCTTCCCCCACAATTCATATAGTCGGATTGACTATATCTTTGTGTCCCAATCCCTTCTTCACCTTGTCCAATCTTCCTCCATTGATACTGTATCTTGGACAGACCATTCTCCTGTGTCAACATCTATCTCCTTTAAAGTACACTCGGGGAATCACTCTAATTGGATCTTGAATGAATCACTCCTGCAAGATCCTGTTGTTGTGCGTACCCTGACAGACTACCTCAAGGATTACTTTTCTATTAATACGACGACAGATGTCTCTGCACATACTGTGTGGGAAGCGCATAAGAGCGTCCTACGTGGTCATCTAATTCAGATTGGGGCTCGCAAAAAGCGGGATAAGCAGGCTAAAGTTAATGATCTCATTGACAGGATACATACTCTCGAATTGAAACATAGACGATCGTTGAGTGATTCGGACAGAACAGAACTGGAGACCTTGAGAGATGAGCTTAACTCGTTACTCAAAGAATCGGTCGAGAAATCATTCTTTTACTGGAAATTCCGTCATTTCTTGGAAGGGAACAAATGTGGGAAGTCTTTGGCTACTCTAATCAAACAGAGAAGAAGAATGATAGCGGTGACACACATTAGAGATAACCTGGGTACAGTACACAAATCCTTCCCATCTATCGCCGCATCATTTCACTCCTTCTATCACTCACTATATAACTTAGATGGACCTGACTCGAAGTCTTCGCCATCTATAGATCAGATTCAGGCTTTTCTACGAAAAGCATCACTACCCTGTATTCCGTCAAATACACGTGTAGAACTGGAACGTCCCTTCACCATAGAAGAAGTTGACAAGGTGTTGAAATCTGTAAAACTGGGCAAGTCACCTGGCCCTGATGGGTTTTCTGCTCCTTATTATAGGACCTTTCGGGACATTTTAGCCCCTCACCTACTCGAATCATACAATCTGGCTTTCTCCGGCATTCCTTTTCATTCACAGTCTCTTGAAGCACACATCTCCATATTACCCAAACCTGAGAAAGATCCTTCGCTGTGTGGTAGCTACAGACCCATATCTTTGTTGAACTTAGATCTTAAATTGTATGCTAAGCTTATTTCCTCCCGACTGCGCCCTATACTCGCTTCTATTATACACCCAAATCAAAGTGGTTTTGTACCTGGTCGTGAAACGAGGCATAACACCGCCACGGCGATTTCTCTGATTCAATCGGCCCTGATCCGACGGACCCCGTCAATATGCCTTGCTATAGATGCGGAAAAGGCTTTTGACAGGGTCCGTTGGTCTTACTTGGAAGCTGTCCTTCAGCAATTTGGTTTCGGTCCTCACATAGTGTCAGGCATTATGAGTATGTATTCTTCCCCTAGTGCTAGAGTTAAAGTGAACTGCGTTTTATCTGACCCATTTAAAATCACAAATGGAACTCGTCAAGGTTGCCCGCTGTCCCCCATTCTTTTTATTTTAGCACTGGAACCTTTCTTAAACATTGTACGTAATTCTAGACTTATTACTGGTATACAGTCGGGCAAGACCGTTTTCAAACTCGCGGCGTACGCTGATGACGTACTATTTTTTTTATATGACCCTTCGACCTCCTTACCGGTCCTGATTGCATCTCTGGACGAATATTGCTTAGTCTCTCAAGCGAGGATTAATTTCTCCAAGTCTGAAATTTTAAATCTTAATCTTCCTGAGTGTTCGGTACTACACCTGCAACGCTTATTTCCGTTCAAATGGGCATCCTCTTCAATCCGATATTTGGGGGTCCGATTATCTCCTGACTTACGATCTCTCCCCGACTTAAATTTCACTCCTCTCATCCTTTCTATTTCTGAGGATCTTTCCAGATGGTCCTCATTACCCATTTCTTGGTTTGGACGCAACAATTTGGTTAAAATGATGATTGTTCCTAAAGTCTTATACCTGTTTAATGCTTTACCGGTTAACATCCCACATCGGATTATTCATGCCCTTCAGACCTTAGTGTCCCAGTTCATCTGGGCTAGGAAGAAACAACGACTTCGGCGCGACATCTTGACCCTTCCAACTCACAGGGGGGGGGATCAATATGCCGGATTTCTCTTTATACTTCAAGGCAGCTACATTATCTAAGATTTTTGATTTTGTCGGCTCCCCACCTAAATTTTGGACAGAATCCATGGGAGATGCGTTGGGACGCTTCGACCTGTTACAAATATTGATTAATCATCCTCACCAAATTCCACAGTCTTGTAAAGATAATTGTATACTCAACCATCTCATCTGCACATGGCGATCAGTAAACTCCTCCCTCCAACTTGTTCCTTTGCCTTCTCCTTTAGCATCTGTCATTGGTAACCCAGACTTTATCGCAGGCTCTCTTGATTCTTCTTTTGGGTCCTGGAGGAGACGGGGCATGGATACTCTACAATCTTTACTTCGGTCTGGCTCTTTCCCCGCTGCGTTGGACCTTACCAAAGAACTCCAAGTGGAGAAGATTCCTTGGAGTACATATTTCCAGGTACGACATTGGGTGCAGACAGTTATTTCGCGTGGTTACTCTAATAGGGAGCTGACACTGTTTGAGAAAAAATTGACCTCTGGTCCCCGATCCTCTAGACATTTGTCTTTCTGTTACTCGCTTCTACAACCAGATACCTTCGCTGGGAAACCATATTTCATACGTCAATGGGAACATGAGCTCGGCATAGATATTTTATGGGAACGTTGGACCTTAGCGTTCAAATTTAATTTTACTTGTATTCGAGACACAAAGATGAGAGAACTTAATTATAAAATTCTTAGCAGATGGTATATGACTCCTGATCGGGTTTCTTACTTCTCACCTTCCCGCTCCAATGTTTGCTGGAGATGTAAAAAAGATCCTGGCACTATGTTACATATTTGGTGGTCATGCCCCATACTCGTTCCATACTGGGACTCTATTCTGTCTCTCATACAGAGAGTAACTTCTTGCTCACTTCCTAAAGATCCATGCATGTGTCTCTTCTCTATTACTCCTGATCCTTGTTCCTCTTCCCTTAGAGGTTCTTTGCCTATTTTACGTTTCATGCTCACTGTCGCTAGGGCACAAATCCCTATATGCTGGCTTTCTGAACGCCCCCCCTTGATATCTGGATGGCTCCGAGGGATGGCGGATTTGTTCCACATGGAACGTCAATATGCAATATATACATCCTCCTCTCAAACTTTTCATAGAGTTTGGGCAGGGTGGATCTCGTTCAGATCTGAATTGGGCTCACGGATCTTGGCGGATGCTGTTACTATATAATCTACTTTCTTTTATAACTATTCGATATGGGAGTCGATGACCCTTCGTTGGTGGTTCTCCTTAGGGAAGTCTCTGCTGCCTCATACTCTTCATCCCATTTATTTTGTAATCATTCACTTACCACCAAGGGTTGCCATAACCGCTGCCTGCTGCCACTTACCCCCCCCTCTTCTCTCTTCCACTCTCTGTTCTTTCACTCTTCTTGCCGCTCTCTATTATGTTGCTCTACTTCTTACTCTTCTCTGTCTTGTTGCTACATGAGACTTGTATTCTATGTTTATGTATACTGACGATGTTTTACCTATCAACATTAATCTATGGATAACTTTCTTATAACATTATACATATTTCTCTAGTTTTGTGATTGTGCCTCTTTCTCAACACTGGTTCTTGAGATTTATGCATCGTGTACTTTGTTCTCAATTGTCATCCTTGTTTTATGATAACTTTGTTTGTAATGTCAATTATCGTCAATAAAGTTTTTGAAAAAAAAAAAAAAAAAAAAAAGCAGAAATTCTGAAGAGTTCTATGGATATTAAGCAGGAGCTAAAAGCTCTGACATCTAAGCTGATATTAATGGAAGAAAGGATGGAGGATTCGGATAATAAATACAGGTCCCTCTGTAAAATTACTGAGGGATTGGTCCAACATGTTCCTGGTTTGGATCGGAAGATCAGAGAATTGGAGGACAGATCCAGGAAGTTGAATCTCAGAATTAGGAATATTGATGAAACTTTAAAAGATGAAGCGTTGAGAGATTATTTGCTGGAGTTATATAGAGACTTGGGACTTAAATTTTTGGACTCTGAGATTATAATGGAAAGATTCCATCGGATAGGAGGGCCTAGGGGGGAGGGAAGGCCCAGGGATGTCTTGGTTTGCTTTCATTCTCTCGTGTTTAGGGAACAGGTTTTCAGAGGTAGATGGGAGTTGGTTAGTATGTCCCTAAATACGAGACAATTCAGATTTACCAGGATTTATCATTTCAGACCAGGAGTTGGCGGAGGGGTTTTGCTGCTGTACTGGGGCTCCTGAGGGAGAAGAATGTAAAGTATCGTTGGGGGCTTCCCTCCTGTATTAGGGTATGGTGGCAAGGGCAGGCGAAAGATTTTGAGGACCCCGTCCATTTGGAAAAGTGGTGGGGTGCTCAGCATGGGTAGGGGAATTGTTTGCTTGTCCTTGCCCCAGGGGGATGGTTGCCTCGAACCTGGTCGGGGGATCCCGATTGGGGGCGACGCAGAGGTATCTGTTAAGGGATCTGGGTGGGGGGGAGTGTAAAATAGAGAGAATATTGTGCATTAGGTATATTAGGGATGCATTTTAGATCCCCTTTGTTAATAGGTGTTTATGACCACCCGGGGGGGTTGGTCTTGGAGGGGTGGATGCTCTGACTAGGAGAAGAAGGGGGATTGGGATTAGGGGGAAGGTGGGAAGGGAGGGGTGGTGGTTTTTTTTTTTTTTTTTTCTCTTCCCCATTAATGATATGGGTGGTATACACTTAGGTGGGTATATTGGATATTATGTTTTAGGGGTGGTAAATGGACCTTGATGGTCCGGATATTATAGAATATGGGGAACTGTGTGGTTAATTAATGAAAGGTATTATATGAAGAATTATGAGGGTTTTTTTTTTTTTTTTTTTTTTTTTTTATGATAAGGGAGGTACACATATAGGAGGGTATATTGGATATTATGTTTCAGGGGTGGTAAATGGATCTTGGGTTTGGATATTATATTTGAATTTGTGTGGTCAATTAATGAAGCTATTATACGTAGATTTTTGAGGGTGTTTTCACTGGTGTGCGTTTTTTTTTTTGTTTGTTTTTTTTTTTTTTTTTCTTTTCTTCTCCCTCTCTCCCCATCTTTGCCCTCTCTGGGTGATTGGGGGATCCTCTTTGGTGTTCAGAACAGTCTCTACCACATGTCAATGGTGACATGATCAACGTGGGTGGAAGGGTATCCACGAAGGGTGGGTTACGAGGGGATGTTCGGAGGACCCATCCAAGTGAGAATGTGGGTGGGTCATTCCGAAGGTCCAAAGTGGAGCTTGGAGTGAGTAGTGGGTGGGAGTGTTTGTTTGATATGTTTGTGTGTGTGTTGTTGGCGAGGGGGATGTGGGCCTCAAATCTGGATCGGAAGAGTATGGTTAGATTGCTCTCTGTTAATGTGCAGGGATTGAATTCCCCCCACAAACGGGAAATTATTCGTAATTCTTTTGTGAGAGATAGAGTTGATATTGCGTTTCTTCAGGAAACTCACTGGAAGTATACGGATAGAAGCTGGGGTTGGGGTAGGAGGTTTCCGGTGATGATACACGCTTCCCATGCTATAAAGAAGAAAAAAGGGGTTGCCATCATTTTTTCTGAAGCTGTTGCGGTTGAAGTTAAATATTCATTTAGTGATAAGGAGGGACGGTATTTGATAGTTGTCTGCTTAGTTAATGGAATAATGTATACATTGGTAAATGTGTATTTGCCAAATAAGAGACCGATGGGGTTGTTGACCCAAATCTTGGAGGAGGTTGATAAGGTAAAGCAGGGATCGTGTATTATAGCGGGGGATTTTAATTGTGTGGTGGACCCCAGGTTGGATAAGAGGAGGGGTAGGGGAGGGGAGACAGATAGGGGTATGGAGACTCAAGCTAGGGCTTTGAATAATATATTGAATAGGTACACTTTGTATGATATCTGGAGGGTATTGCATCCTGTAGAAATAGATTTCACTCATCTTTCAAGGGTTCATTTGTCATACTCTCGGATTGATTTGATCTTGGGGGATTGTACTTTTTTGAAAAAGACAGAACGGATAGAAATCAAAAATAACACTTGGTCAGATCACAGTATGGTTATTGTAGATTTTACTGTGGATAAGAGGATGAATTGTAGGACCACATGGAGATTAGAGGATTGGCTGCTTCATAGTACAGATAATGTAAAATTTATTGGTAGTATGATAGATCATTTCTTTGAGGAGAATGTCCCTGATATAACTTCTCCAATTAATAATTGGTGTACTTTTAAGGCAGTTATGCGGGGTTATTTTATTAAATTAAAATACGAGGCAAGACGGAGGGCGGGGAGGGGGTTGGCAGAATTGTACGTTAAGTACTATGAAGAGGTCAGGGAGAATAAGAATTCTCCGTCTCCGGGTAGAACTAATGTTGTTGTAGAAATCCACCGGGAAATTAATGATAAGGTGATGGAAAGGACAGTGTATAATTTGGAAAAATTGAAAATGAAATTCTATGCTAGAGGGAATCGGGCAGATAGGATGTTGACTAATCGACTGAGAAAGAAAAGGGCAATAAATAGGGTACATAAACTGGTGATCGGGGATGAGGTGTGTGTGTCCCCAGAGAAAATAGGAGAGTGTTTTAAAGGGTTTTACGGAAAGTTATATAATCTATATCAAGATGTTACACAGGAAGAAGTTCATGAATACGTTGCGAAAACGAAGTTGCCCCAACTGAGTGTTGAACAACTGGCCTTTTTGAATAGACCTATAAATGAAGGAGAGGTAAATAGGGTGATTTGCGATTTGGATAAACAGAAAGCTCCTGGTCCAGATGGATATGGGAATTTGTTTTTTAAGGTATTTAGATCTCAGCTAGTGAAACAGATGACCGAGGTGTTTAATTGTATTGTGGAGCAGGGTTTTTTTCCGGAAGAAATGGTTCAGGCAAATTTGATCCCTATACTTAAAGCAGATAAGTGCGCTTCGGAGGTGTCTAATTATAGACCGATCTCATTGATTAATGGGGATACAAAAATATACGCAGCGGTTTTGGCTAATAGGCTGAAGGTTGTATTAGGTGGTATAATACATATAGATCAAGTTGGATTCATGGAAGGAAGATCTTCTACTGTTCATTTAAGAAGAATTATTGATGTTATGGACGTGGTTAGTAAAAAGAAGTTGCCTATGGTGGTTATGGCGGTCGACGCCGAGAAGGCGTTCGACCGGGTCAGTTGGTCCTTCTTGTCCTGCGTGTTGAGAGGATTTGGGTTTCAAGGTTGGATTCTTAGGGCTATTATGTCTTTGTATAGTAACATTACAGCTAGAATTATTGGGCCGAATGTATGTTCAAATTGGTTCCAGTTGACTAATGGAACCAGGCAGGGGTGTCCATTGTCCCCCTTATTGTACAACATTTCTATAGAACCGTTGGCAATTAATATTAGAAAGAATTTGTTGATAAAAGGATATCCCACTAGATCATGTGAGGTTAAAGTAAGCTTGTATGCGGATGATGTGTTATTAACTCTTACGGATCCAGTTGTATCCATACGATTTCTGATGGAGGAGGTCCAGAGATATAGCAGAATGTCAAATTACAAGATGAATATAGACAAGTCTAAGATCTTGGGACTTAATTTGGATCCGGGAATAAAGCAAGAACTGAAATGTCGGTATGGTTTTTCTTGGGTCAAAGAGGCCTTTGTGTATTTAGGAATCTTTGTTACGAAGAAGATAACTGGGATCATGGAATATAATTTTATGCATTTACTGAAACAGACAAATCAATGTTTGAGAGAGTGGAGGCAGTTGGAATTGTCTTGGTGGGGCAGGGTAAATGTATTAAATACTTATATAATTCCCAAATGGGTTTATTTGTTTTATATGGTACCGATGAGAGTATCAGAAAGCTGGCTCAAGATGGTTCAGCATAGCTTTGCAAATTTTATTTGGAAGAATAAGAAACCCAGATTGAGTCAGAAAAGATTATCCTATCGGGTGAAAGAGGGAGGGCTGAGTTTCCCGCTGGTGAAGGAATATTATATGGCCTGTGTAATCTCACATATATATAGGATGCAGTTGGATCAGTCTAAGACAGAAGGCTGGTATGCTATAGAACAGGAAGTTTGTGAAGTGGAGGATTTAGAAGTTCTTTTGTGGAGAGCAGGGTCCGGGAGGTATAAACCATTGAAAGAACAGATAGCTAATAATCTGATAGTGAGTCAGTTGATGAGGAACTGGGATAAAATTAAGAGGTGGTTAAAAATAAATTGTGTGATACCGCGGTCTGTATCCATGACATATTTGGAACATCATATACAGGATATGGATTTAGCTGTATGGAAGCAGAGAGGGATGAATAGGGTAGAAAAAATGGTAGGTTTGGGTAAAATGAAGACTTATTCCCAGTTGGCTCAGGAATTTAATCTGCCTAGTGCAGAAATCTTTACATATTTAAGGGTAAAGAATTTTGTGGAGAAAGAAATTCTGAGTAATGAAGTAGAGCTCTCTGGATTTATGAATGGCTTGTTTAAAGGTGTGGAGATTAAGAAGGTAGTTTCCAATTGTAGGAAACTATTAGATCTGGTCAGGCCTAGGATTAAATTTTCAATAATTACAGTTTGGGAAAGAGAATTAGGGATTGAGATTGAAATAGGAGCGTGGAATCGGATTATTATGGATGTGGGTAGGATGGTCCATTCATTAAATTTAATGGAGTTACAATTTAAGTTGATTAACAAGTGGTATTTGGTCCCGACTAGGTTGAGTAAGATGGGTCACGGTTCGAGTATTTGTTGGAGATGTGGGGAGAATACGGGCTCATATATACACATGTGGTGGAATTGTGGTGAGATTCGGATAATTTGGGATAGTATTTTTAATTTGATTACTGGGATGACGGGGATTAGAATTGAGAGATCGCCTGGTATAGCTTTATTACATGTGGGATGGCCTCAAATCAGGTTGGAAGATAGAGGTTTTATAATTCATTGCTTGCTGGCAGTAAAAATGGTAATTGCACGAAAGTGGAAACAACTAGGACCAATTCCGTGGAAGGAAGTAATGGCTCAGTTGAGGTATCAATTGAGGATGGAAGAACTAGTAGGAAGGGGGAAAGGGGGAAAACCCAAGATGAGAGGGGGGTGGTTAGGTAAGTTGCATGTATATGTGGGGGGGGGGGGATTCTTTCCCTGTGCAAGGGGTGGAAGTGGAGGAGGATATTACAGTGGAGTAGAGGCCCATGTCCCGCTTCGTCAACGGTGAGTTTGTGTGTGTGGATGTGAGGGGGTTAGGTAGGAATGGGATGTATTAAAACTATGGATAATTTTAAGAGGTACGAAGAATGTCTATTGTATGTATTGTGTATGGTTGGTATTCTTTGTGTAAACATGGAAAAATTTTAAATAAATACTATAGAAACAAAAAAAAAAAAGTTTTTAATTTAGAGAATCAATCCCAGCCACTTCCTTGGAGAGGGCGTTCTGTTTTATGTACCTTTGGCAGGTGATGGAATATGGATACTTGACCAATAGGAGTTCAACTTCTCTCCTACTCAAGACACCAAGGGAAACACCCTCTTCCAACAACCTGCCCAAGATTTTAGAATAGCTCTTAGTAGGGTCCCTAGGCAATATAGAATAAGATGATTCATCCCGCAATTGCCTAAGTGACTCCTGATGATAAGCCAATGAGTCTAAAGCTACAACACCCCCCACCTTATCTGGATTCTTAATAATAGTGATCTATAATAAGCTAATTCCTACACTGCCAATCTCTCCCTTGAGGTAAGATTAATATGTTTGTTAGACCTTGGTGCACACAAACAAACCTCATCATTTAACTTTCTCAGTTCTTTCTCTACCATAGAGTGCAAAGTATCTATAGTGTTGCCACGACACTGTATGGGATAAAAATCAGACGATTTGGTTTTTAATTTGCTTTTATCTACCATATTGATATCAATAACTTTCAAAACATTATTAGAGCTTTCACTTTCTAGATCCTCCAAATCCTTTTGAATGCACTGTTGCTGAAAAGAAGAAGAAAATGAAACAATGTCATTCAAATCTCTCTTAATAGAAGATACCACATTTATAGCTGATAAAACTGGAGGATTTCCTAGCTCATCTTACATATAAATCCCAACATAATGATTAGAAGCACCAGATTGTGCCACCTCCACCTCAACAGAGACCAGAGGTGTACCCAGTTCAAGATGTCCTTCCATATCACTCGGATCAGCAAAGAATTTTGTTAAAGTCAAATTTCTTATGAACCTATTAAGGTCCAATACCGTATCAAGCAAATTGTGTAGACGTTTCCAGTGAAGTATTTATTTGTAGACTGCGGTATATTGGTTCTGCTGAATAGCCGCCTGATGGTCCCAGGACCAGGATCAGCCTCTGTCAGCTAGACGCTGGCATCAATGGAAGGGGAGGGAGTGAAGAACTTTTTCACTTTACATCTCTCAAACCATAAAGGTTTGAGAGATCGGAGTTGCATTAATGGACTTATTTTTTGAAGAGCTACAATATTACCTTTTATTTCTGTAAGACATTACTAACCCTTTAATGCTGTCACTTGTGGAGATGGAGGGGGTGGTGAAGGTATGTGTAGGCCTCTGTGTATGTCATCATACTCCTCTTCACAAGGAGCCATAGGTGTTATTTGCAATGAACTAACTGTTCTCAGTGTGCACACTCCCTGACACATCAATAGCATCACTACTTCTCCTATATTCCCAAAAGCCCTGGGAACTTTTGGGAGTGCTACTTCTGCTGCTAGTTGTGGAACCTGTGACATAGTGTATCTCCCACTCAGACCAGTGGTTGTGCTTCAGGTGGTATTTCATAGATGAAGTGCCTAGGTGTGAGACTGCTTTCCCCCTGCTCACATGCTTTTTGTACAGACAACAGATGGAAGCATGCTTAGTGTTGGGTTCTGAATGAAGTATCTCCATACTGTGGACTTCATGGACTGTGGGGTTCCTGAGAGGCTGCTAATAGTACTACTGAGGCTAGATGTTGAACCAATTCTACTGCTACTACTACTCAGTGTCAAAGGTGCAGCACTTCCGGCAACGGCAGAGGCACTTATCATAGCTAAGGCTGTGCATGTTAATGTTGTTGTTGTTGTTGCTGCTGGTTACTCAAAACAAGTGTGTGTGTCTGAGTGAGGCTTGGAAGCGGTTATGCTGATGATGGCCGACAGGATGACTGTGTAGTTTTAGACATCTTTGCTTGTACAGGGTCAGGCCAGTTTATAGACAGGCACAGTCTTTCTTTCTTTGCAGTGGTAAGATTGAGCTTTCAGCTAACTTTCTGGCCATATCATCATGTCTCTCACTCTCAAACTTCCTTTCTATCTGAACAAGAGGAGGCTGCTGGAGTCATCATCATCATCAGTCATCATTAGGTCATCCTCATCATCACCCAACACTTCCTGCCCCCTACCCTTATATTTCTCTAAGCTTTAAGAAGTGTCAGACTATTTATTTTTACTTTTACTTTCACAAAGTTTGCTCCTACTTTGAGGACGTGTTTTGGTGCTTGTTTGTCTCACTGTCAGATGCAGCAGTTGGTTCAGCTGAAACACCTTCCTCCATTATGCTATCATCAACGCTAGAATGCAACTCTTTGTTATCTTCAGTGTTCTTCTTACATTTTTTTTATTGTACTGGCCCTGGTGGTGGAACGTTTGGTGGGACAAACTGCATCCTTCCCAGCAGGAGAGGGATCATCATCCTTTATTTCACATGCTGCAGCAATAGTGATGAGCGAGCATGCTCGGCCGAAGCTCGGTTCGGCTCGAGCATCGCTCTGCTCGGCACATGGAGGTACTCGTACGAGTACCGCATGTGCTCGTCCGCCATCTTCGGGTCTCCTCCCCGCACGTTTCACGGCTGCTGCGCAGCCAATAAACGTGCGGGGTGGCTCTGACATCAGTGTAATGCCAGCAGCCATGTTGCCTGCTGGCATTACACTGATTGGCTGGCCAGAACTCGTGATCGGGTGCTGTATAGCACCCGACTCGCGAGTTCGGCTCATTCTCAGCCAGGGAGAGATGCGATCAGGCAGGGAAAGTTAGTGTAGGGAGAATAAAAGTGTTGGTAGTATTTCAAGACCCAAAAGTCCTTTTTAGGACTGTTGTGTGTGGGGGCAGCATTTATATTTTGTTTGGGGGGGCACAATTTCATTTTTTTTTTTAAGGTGGGATATTAGTAAGGTGACATTGTACTAGGTGCACAGGGACAAATATTGTACAACGCAGCGACAAAAAGGGCCATTTTAAACGTGTGCCTAGCCATAGATTATTGTCACATTCTGTTTAGTGTGCAAATTCACAAATTAACGTCACATATTCCGTTCACTGTGCCTAGCCGCAGATTAGCATCACATTCTGTTTCGTGTGCCTAGCCGCAGATTAGCGTCACATTCTGTTTAGTGTGCCTAGCCGCAGATTAGCGTCACATTCTGTTTAGTGTGCAAATTCACAAATTAACGTCACATATTCCGTTCACTGTGCCTAGCCGCAGATTAGCGTCACATTCTGTTTAGTGTGCCTAACCGCATATTAGCGGCACATATTGTTTAGTGTGCAAATTCACAAATTAACGTCACATATTCCGTTCACTGTGCCTAGCCGCAGATTAGCGTCACATTCTGTTTAGTGTGCCTAGCCGCAGATTAGCGTCACATTCTGTTTCGTGTGCCTAGCCGCAGATTAGCGGCACATATTGTTTAGTGTGCAAATTCACAAATTAACGTCACATATTTCGTTCACTGTGCCTAGCCGCAGATTAGCGTCACATTCTGTTTAGTGTGCCTAGCCGCAGATTAGCGGCACATATTCCGTGTAATATGAAGAAGGCGGGTAAAAAGGGACGGGGAAGTGGACGTGATCCTGATAGTTCAGGGCGCGGGTCAGGACGCGGAGAAACTGTGCCTGGTGCCAGAGCACAAGAAAGAAAGACATCCACCATACCTAGCTTCATGTCTCAGTTTACAGGGCGTCGCAGGACATCACTCTCGAGGTCAGACCACTGCGAACAGGTGGTCGGTTGGATTTCAGCTGATACTGCTTCCAGTCGGTTAAGCACCACCCTGTCTTCCACCAAGTCCACTCTCAGTAGCCAAGAGTCTGGTCAACATAATCCTCACCCTGATCATCCTTCCTCCCACCATAGAGGGTCTGGCCAAAGAAGTGATCCCACACTGGGATATAGTGAGGAGCTCGTCTCATCACCAATCCTTGATTTGAACCTCTCTCCAAGCACGCTTGCAGAGGAACATAAGATCTTGTGCCCTGATTCACAACCTCTAGAGGGTACCCAATCACAAGAAGATGACAGAGGGGAACGGCATTTAAGGTCAAAGGAAGTGGATGATGATGATGATGAGACACAGTTGCCATCAAATCAACCACAATTACTGTCTCAAGACCTTGATGAGGAGGATGATACACAGTTCTCAATGACTGAGGATGTGGTGGGATGAAGAAATGAGGAGGATGATCAGAGTGAGGAAGTGGAGGAGGACTTGGTGGACGATGAGGTCACTGACCCCACCTGGGAAGGTGGAGAGCCGAGCGATGACAGCAGTCCTGAGGGTGAGCCATCTGCAGCACCGCAACAGGCTGGAAGAGGCAGTGGTGTGGCTAAAGAAAGAAGGCGGACCGCACCAAACCGGCCCGCAAATGTTCCACAGAGCACCCCCTTGCGTAAATCTCCCTTGCCAAGGGCTAGGTGTTCCGCGGTATGGCGTTTTTTTAAGGAAAGTGCGGACGACAAAAAAATTGTAGTTTGCAACCTGTGCCACACCAGAATGAGCCGAGGCATGAACACTAGAAACCTCACCACCACCAGCATGATCCGACACATGGCATCCAAGCACCGTAATAAGTGGGAGGAACGCCCGGATCATCAATCTGTGTCTGCAGGCCACACCACTGCCTCCTCTTCCCCTGTTTTCGGTGCCGGCCAATCGCCTGTCGAAGGTGCAGGCCCGCATACCTCCCGCCCTGCACCTGTACCATCTGAAGCACCATCAGCGACCACATCCACTTCCCTGTCCCAGCGCAGTGTCCAAATGTCGTTACCCCAGGCATTTGAGCGCAAGCGAAAATACCCAGCCACCCACCCACAGGCCATAGCACTAACCTCACACCTTTCCAAATTACTGGCCATCGAAATGCTGCCATTTAGGCTTGTGGAGACTGAGTCCTTCCGCAGCCTGATGGCAGCAGCTTTCCCTCGGTACGCAGTCCCCAGCCGCCACTACTTTTCCCGGTGTGCCGTCCCCGCCTTACACCACCATGTGTCCCTTAACATCACCCGTGCCCTAACCAACGCAGTTACTGGGAAGGTCCACTTAACGACTGACACATGGACAAGTGCTTGTGGCCAGGGACGCTACATTTCCCTGACGGCACACTGGGTGAATGTCGTGGAGGCTGGGAGCGACTCGGACCCTGGGATGGCACAGGTGCTACCCACGCCGAGGATTGCGGGCCCTACCTCCATCAGGGTTTCCGCCAGCACCTACGTTATTGGCTCCTCCTCCTCCTCCTCCGTTTCCACCTCCGAATTCTCTGCGCGCAGCGCCACTCACCCATCAGCCGGTAGCTGGAAGCAGTGTAGCACTGCAGTGGGGAAGCGTCAACAGGCCGTGCTGAAGCTGATCTGCCTTTGGGACAAACAGCACACGGCCTCAGAGCTGTTGCAGGGGATTAGTCACCAGACCGAGCAGTGGCTCTCGCCACTCAACCTGCAACCAGGCATGGTTGTGTGTGATAATGGGCGTAACTTGGTGGCGGCTTTGGAGCTCGGCAAGCTCACACACGTACCATGCCTAGCGCATGTATTTAATTTAGTGGTTCAGCGATTTCTAAAAACCTACCCCAATTTGCATGATCTCTTGACCAAGGTGCGCCGCGTGTGTGCACATTTCCGTAAGTCATCTACAGCTTCAGCCGGCCTGTTGACGCTGCAGCAGCGCTTACAATTGCCAGCTCACCGGCTGCTGTGTGACGTGAGCACGCGCTGGAACTCCACCTTCCACATGTTGGCCGGGCTTTGTGAGCAGCAGAGGGCAGTAGTGGAGTACCAGCTGTTACACGGTCGTCGCCTCTCCGTTCAACTTCCTCTAATCAGAAGTGAGGAGTGGGAATGGATGTCAGACCTCTGTGAGGTTTTACGCAATTTTGAGGAATCGACACAGATGGTGAGCGGTGATAACGCTATTATCAGTGTAACCATCCCACTTCTGTGTCTACTGAAACGCTCGCTGCTCACAATTAAAACCGACGCTTTGCATGTGGAAGAGGTGGAAATGGGGGAGGAAGAGCTTACACAAGGTGATAGCCAGAGCACCCTCACTTCGTCTTCTCAGCGACAATTGGAGGAGGCAGAGGAGGAGGAGGAAGACACGGTTGCCTCCGCTACAGAGGGTAGCCATGGAACTTTATTTCCATCTCTTCAGCGTGGGTGGGCAGAAGAGGAGGAAGAGGATGAGGAGATTGAGAGTCATCCTCCTGGTGAGGACAGCGAAATCTTGCCTGTTGGTACTCTGGCACACATGGCTGACTTTATGTTAGGCTGCCTTTCCCGTGACCACGCGTTATACGCATTTTAGACAACACGGATTACTGGGTGTTCACCCTTCTGGACCCCAAAGAGAATTTCTCATCTCTCATTCCTCCGGTGGAGAGGACAAGCAAAATGGTGCAATACCAGAAGGTTCTTGTTGAAAAATTGCTCCAAAATTTTCCTTCTGACAACGCTGGCGGCAGAGTACGTGCTACCTTGGCCAACCGAGAAGGGGAGAAAAGGGGAGCACACAGCAGTTCTGACAAAGGCAGGGCAACACTCTCCAAGGCGTGGGACACCTTCATGACACCCCGCCAGCACCCTCACCCTGATGCGCGGCCTAGTGTCACAAGGAGGGAAAAGTTTTGGAAGATGGTGAAGGAGTACGTAGCAGACCGTGTCAGCGTCCTCAATGATCCCTCTGTGCCTTACAACTACTGGGTGTCCAAGCTGGACACGTGGTATGAACTGGCACTCTACGCCTTGGAGGTGCTGGCCTGCCCTGCCGCCAGCGTTCTGTCTGAGCGGGTATTTAGTGCTGCTGGTGGCATCATAACAGATAAGCGTATCCGCCTTTCCACCGAAAATGCTGATAGGTTGACACTTATAAAAATGAACAAGGCCTGGATTTCCCCTGACTTCTCCACTCCACTGGAGGAAAGCCCCGGGTGAACATAAAGTCACTTTAGATATGTTATTTACAATGATGGGAATACTCTGTATTCCCATTCACCCCTTCCACCCAAAAAATGGGTATATGGTTGACTCTTAATCTTCTCATCCTCCTCCTCCTCTTCCATATACCCAGTGATATAATTTTTATATAGGGCCAGCTCACCAGCGGGCCCTGTGATATAATTTTTATATAGGGCCAGCTCACCAGCGGGCCCTGTTTGACAATTTTTGTATAGGTCAGCACACCAGCGGGCCTTCTCATATAATGTTTTACTGGGTCAGCTCTCTAGCGGGCCCTCTCATATAATGTTTTATAGCGTCAGCTCACTAGCGGGCCTTCGCATATAATGTTTAGGATGGTCAGCTCCGCAGCAGACCCTCACCCATAATGTTTTAGATGGTCGGCTCAGCAGCAGACCCTCATTCCTAATGTTTTAGATGGTCAGCTTAGCGGCATGCCCTCGCCCCTAATGTTTTAGAGGGTCACCAGCAGGCCATTAATCCTAATTTTTCAAGGGTGTGTATGATGCCCTCCTTTATGTGTAATAAAGGGTGTATTGGAGTGACATTTCAGTCTAATTTTTGGCAGCCCTTTCACTTAGTGCATAGGCTTTATGAGTGTTGGACCACTACCTGAACTATTGTACCACAATGTGAATGAGGACCTCCATTTTGTGATATACAGGTTGTATCGGAGTGCCTCAGGTCCTCCCATTGAATTAAATAGGGCTGGGGTGTTCGACAGAGCAGAAGGTAGTTCTTGGCTTCATCCACTAAGTCACTTCGTCAATTTTACTCAATGTATCAGACCCCACTGTTCCGACTATAAATTTTGGACTTAACAAGGGCAAACGGACATGTTGTAAAACCTGTGGTAGCTGCGGCCTCCGTTCCTGAATGCTGTACCTTACCCGGGCCATAACCACGTTGAACACCTGCTTTACTCTGCGCACGTTTCCCTCTTAATCATGGCCCCAGTTCCGAAAAATCGATGAAATTTTTTGCAGAATTTGCAGATGATATACAAGTAAATATACAGCAAATACTGTTTGGTAACAATTTTTCGCCTAAAGTCGTTTTTATCTTCCTTTTTGTGTGTTTTACCGTCAGTCTGTAAAAATGGCGTACTACGGGCGAAACATCGTTCCCAGCAGCGACGTTGGAGTCCAAGATGCATCCAGACATCCTCCCTATGCTGTCCCTGAACCATTTCTGTAGTGTTTCCATCTTTTTCTGCCCTTTTCCTATGGACCAGGCACCCTCCCCTCATCAGAGCAGGGGGTGCCTGGTGTAATGCTCGAGTCCTCCCTTTGACTTCAATGGGGCTCGGGTGCTCGGCCGAGCACTCGAGCCTCCGGGGGTGCTCGGTCAGAGCACCCGAACACCCGAGCATTGGGGTGCTCGATTATCACTATGCAGCAACCATGGCTGCAGTCGCTTTTTGAGCTACCACTTTTCTCTCATTTTCCTGCCCTGCTTCACTTTTCTCCCTCCCCTGCCCTTGTCTGTGCGCTGGACATTACTCAACTACTGTGCGTTTTTACTCTAAAGTATGCAACAGAACTGATGGAGTGTGATGTCTTGCCTTTGCCCTCAACAAAATTCTCAGTCTTGTCTGCAATCTATCAAGTCTGTCTCAGTCACACAGCTCACATCAGGGTCCCAGTCATCCGTCTGTCACCTAGTATATTAATGTTATTTATTTTATTGTGGAATTGTGTTTTTTGCAGAGGTCCACCCTATATTATCACTGTCCAAATAATTATAACTTAAAAACAAAATCAACAACGTATATTCACGGACTAATAACAACAAGATCATCAAGGAAATTGCTTGGACAGCAGCTACTTGTCTTTCAAATCAAATGAGTCAGACAGAATATTGGGGTATTTGGGGTCAACCTCTTTTGCTTCCTTCCAGGCATGTCCAACACAGAGGTAATAACAACAGCAATATCAGCAAGGAAGTTGGATCCCAGCTACCTGTGTCTTGCCAGTCAGTCACACAAAATTTTAGGGTATTTGGGGGTCAACCTCATTCTTCCCTTCTGCTCCCCCAGAGTGCCCCCCTAATACAGAGAACAAATGCCATACTTAAAAAACTTAAATTATTCTTTATTTGCCTATCAAAATATGCCTTTCTCACAAATACAGAATAGCATGCTGTGAGAGCCTGACACCCTGTTATATACCTGCAGCGAAAGAAGAGAAAACTGCAATGTGATGTGGATAAATTCATTCCTCCCATTTATTTCAATGCTATGAACTAGGCGAAAAAGTTGGGAAATGGACACTTTTCAAGGCAAAAAGTTTCACCCATCCTTGTACCCATCTTCTGTTACACACAGCAATTATATAAATACACCTGACTGCTGTATGATGGACTCCTAACTAGATAAGTCCTCCTATTACACACAGTAATTATATAGACATACCTCTGTATGATGGACTCCTACCTAGGTAAGTCTTTCTGTTACACACAGTAATTACATAGATACACCTGACTGCTGTATGATGGACTCCTACCTAGGTAAGTCCTTCTGTTACACACAGTAATTATATAGATACACCTGACTGCTGTATGACAGACTCCTACCTAGGTAAGTGCTTCTGTTACACACAGTAATTATATAGATACTCCTGACTGCTGTGTGATGGACTCCTACCTAGGTAAGTACTTCGTTTACACACAGTAATTATATATATACACCTGACTGCTGTATGACAGACTCCTACCTAGGTAAGTGCTTCTGTTACACACAGTAATTATATAGATACTCCTGACTGCTGTATGATGGACTCCTACCTAGGTAAGTACTTCTGTTACACGCAGTAATTATATATATACACCTGACTGCTGTATGTTGGACTCCTACCTAGGTAAGTCCTTCTGTTACACACAGTAATTATATAGATATACACCTGACTGCTGTGTGATGGACTCCTACCTAGGTAAGTGCTTCTGTTACACATAGTAATTATATAGATACACCTGACTGCTGTATGATGGACTCCTACCTAGGTAAGTCCTTCTGTTACACACAGTAATTATATAGATACACCTGACTGCTGTATGATAGACTCCTACCTAGGTAAGTGCTTCTATTACACACAGTAATTATATAGATACACCTGACTGCTGTATGACAGACTCCTACCTAGGTAAGTGCTTCTGTTACACACAGTAATTATATAGATACTCCTGACTGCTGTGTGATGGACTCCTACCTAGGTAAGTACTTCTTTTACACACAGTAATTTTATAGATACACCTGATTGCAGTATGATGGACTCTAGCCCTAACAGAGTGCTTCTGTTACACACAGTAATTTTATGGCAAGCATAGAGGCTAAACGAGGAGAGGAGGATGGCTGACTAAACGAGGAGAGGAGGATGGTTTTTGGTTTCTTTTTCTCTGTATTATACCAATAAAGTTTTTATTGCTGCTAAGAGAACAGTGCAGAAAGATTATAGCATAATATAAAGCATAGAGGCTTTATATTATGCTATAATCCTTCTCCACTGTTCTCTTAGCAGCAATAAAAACTTTATTGGTATAATACAGAGAAAAAGAAACCAAAAACCATCCTCCTCTCCTCGTTTAGTCAGTCCCACATCCCCTTAAAAGTGGGGTGCAGCCTTAGCTCTTCCTCTTTCTTTGCTGCTCCCAACAAAGTTAAGTGATTCAATTTATTGTTCCTGTATTTTACTGGTTTTCATGGTTATGGTTAATACTTGTGCAGGTTTGGTACACTTTGTGTCCTTAGTGGTATAAGTATTTTTATCTTATATGTATGTTTTAGTGCACTTGTATTTAATTACCAAGTGTATTGTTATCTGACTCTCTTTGTTTCCTGTGCACAGTTTTTCCTTTTCACTGCTCCTTGAACAGGTGTTTTTGGCTTATTTGTGTCTCTGTGCTTTTTTTGCCTGGTAGTTGGCCAGTTTGCTTCTGGCCTTTGTGATCTCGTTTTTTCCCTTTGTCCAGCCGACTTAGACCTCCTGGTTCTGCCCCTTATCTTTGTGCTTTGATCCAGTGTCTAAACTACTGACTTAGGCCTCCTGGTTCTGCCCCTTATCTCTGTGCCTTGATCCGGCGCCTTCACTGGCTGACTTAGCCCTCCTTGCTATGCCCCTTATTTTCCCACCTTGCTCTGCCACCTTCCAGTATCAACCGAGGCCCATGGCTGAGTTTACTTCCAGTTTTCGGTCCGACAGTCGGTCAGTGTGCATATACGAGGTGGTGGCCATCTTGGTACCCTCACCTCGTGCATTCCCTGACTATGGTACAGCGGATCTGGTGGTGGCTTCTTCATCTCATTTCTTTTAATAAACTGGGGTAACACTGTTATATTGGGCTCGCTTTTACATTATTTCGGTTTATATAGATACATCTGGATTCTGTATAATGGCTATCTACCAAGATAAGTCCTTCTGTTATACGGTAATTATATAAATATACCTTACTGCTGTATGATGGACCCCTACCTTGATAAGTCCTTCTGTCAGATGCAGAATATATAAAGATACATCTGACTGCTGTATGATGGACTCCTGAGTCTTTCTGTTACACAGTAATTATACAGACATACCTGACTGCTCTATGATCGATTCCTACCTAGACAAGTCTTCTGTTACACACAGTAACATATACATACACTGGACTTTTGTATGAAGGACTCCTACTTAGGTAAATCCTATGATGATTCCTGAGTTCTTCTGTTACACACATTAGTTATATAAATACACCTGGCTTTTGTATGATGGATGCCTACCTAGGTAAGTGTTTCTGTAACACACTAATTTTATAGATACACCTGACTGTCGTATCATTGATTCTTACCTGTGTACATCCTTCTGTTACCCACAGTAATTATATAGTTTCACCTGATTGTTGTATGAAGGACTCCTTCCCAGGCAAGGCTTTCTTTTACATACAGTAATTATATATAAACCTGACTGCTGTGTGATGTACTTCTACCTCGATAAGTGCCTCTGTTACACACAGTAATTATATAGATACACCTGACTGCTGTATGATGGACTCCTACCTAGGTAAGTGCTTCTGTTACACACAGTAATTATATAGATATACCTGAGCGCTGTGTGATGGACTCCTACCTAGGTAAGTACTTCTGTTACACACAGTAATTATACAGATACACCTGACTGCTGTATGATGGACTCCTACCTAGGTAAGTCCTTCTGTTACACACAGTAATTATATATAAACCTGACTGCTGTGTGATGTACTTCTACCTCGATAAGTGCCTCTGTTACACACAGTAATTGTATAGATATACCTGACTGCTGTATGATGGACTCCTACTTAGGTAAGTACTTCTGTTACACACAGTAATTATATAGATAAACCTGACTGCTGTATGATGGACTCCTACCTAGGTAAGTCCTTCTGTTACACACAGTAATTATATATAAACCTGACTGCTGTGTGATGTACTTCTACCTCGATAAGTGCCTCTGTTACACAGAGTAATTATATAGATACACCTGACTGCTGTGTGATGGACTCCTACCTAGGTAAGTGCCTCTGTTACACACAGTAATTATATAGATACACCTGACTGCTGTGTGATGGACTCCTACCTAGGTAAGTGCTTCTGTTACACACAGTAATTATATAGATACACCTGACTGCTGTGTGATGGACTCCTACGTAGGTAAGTGCTTCTGTTACACACAGTAATTATATACATACACCTGACTGCTGTGTGATGGACTCCTACCTAGGTAAGTGCTTCTGTTACACACAGTAATTATATAGATACGCCTGACTGCTGTATGATGGACTCCTACCTAGGTAAGTGCTTCTGTTATACACAGTAATTATATACATACACCTGACTGCTGTATGATGGACTCCTACCTAGGTAAGTACTTCTATTACACACAGTAATTATATATATATACACCTGACTGCTGTGTGATGGACTCCTACCTAGGTAAGTGCCTCTGTTACACACAGTAATTATATAGATACACCTGACTGCTGTGTGATGGACTCCTACCTAGGTAAGTGCTTCTGTTACACACAGTAATTATATAGATACACATGACTGCTGTGTGATGGACTCCTACCTAGGTAAGTGCTTCTGTTACACACAGTAATTATATAGATACACCTGACTGCTGTATGATGGACTCCTACCTAGGTAAGTGCCTCTGTTACACACAGTATTTATATAGATAAACCTGACTGCTGTATTATGGACTCCTACCTAGATAAGTCCTTCTGTTACACAGTAATTATATAGATACACCTGACTGCTGCATGTTGGGCTCCTACCTAGGTAAGTGCTTCTGTTACACACAGTAATTATATACAGGGCTCAAAATTTCCACTCGCCTCCTTGCATTTGGCGAGTAGAAATTGAGTGAGGGCGAGTGGAAATTGAAGCCCTGTATGCAAGGCCGGCGCCACCTATTGGCTGCCTGTGCGGTGCGTGTGACACTTGTCCTATGCCCGGGGCAGGCTACTTTTAAGCTGCGGGTACCTTAAGTAGAGTCCTAACCAGAGCAGGAAGCGGATGGAGAGGGACAACTGGTGATCAGACAGAGGTGAGAGCACGGGGAGGAAGTGTCATTACAGGGTGGGATGATAAAGAAATAGGTAATGTTTTGGGAGTTAGACACAATGCCAGACATAATTGATGGATGTTGGTGGTGGGGGAGTGGTTAAGCGGAAAGCAGGCGTAATGCAGGGCAGGCCTATCGTGAGAGAAGTTTGACAACCCCACAGCGTTCAACTCAAGCCTGCAGAATCAACGTTATTTGCTGGGTACAGTTGTACAGATGTGTGCCTGTGTGTGTATCATTCATTGAAACTAAAGCTGCCCGATAAAACAAATGCATATTAACCCTTTCTGTGCCAAAAGGGCTTAAATGCATTTGTTTTATTGGGCAGCTTTAGTTTCAATGAATGACAGACACAGAGGCACACATCTGTACAACTGTACATGGCAAATAACGTGAATTCACCTGCGGGGTTGGGTTGAAGCAATGTTAAAAGAAGTGAGATGAGAACCTCCCGCTGCAGCACAGCAGCTTGTTTTTCTGAGTTGAAGAGCTGCAGTGGAAGAGATAGGAGTGGAGCTTGTTGAAGCACCGATCCTTGGATAACAGCTTTGCGCTTCATAATAAGCGCACACACGCTTGGCCACCTTCTTAGTTCATCCCCTTAGTGCTAGCACCATGCACGCACTGGTGCTGAGCAGAGGGGTGCATATACCCATGTGGAAAGACGCTCCGTTCTCAGTTAGTGTCAGTGAGTGAGTGGTGCAACCTCTTACATGGGCGAAGACTGAGCCCAGATATGTACTCCACAGTTGGCCACATTCTGAGTATCGGTGCTGAGTGAGTGGTCTGCAGTGGTGAGTCTCTAGTAGCATGCAGCAGTGGTGAATGCTGAGCCTGTTCAACAGGCGTCTCCCTGTGTCTGACAAGGTACGAGCCTATTATATCTGACAATGATTTGCTGAGCCTGAGTTGCAATGAGGGGTGGGAAGGTTGGCCGCCTGAAAAATGCTTACTTCATGGTGAGACTGGTTGGCCTCCTAGTGACATGGCCGGAGGTGGCAGGATGTACAGTGTGAGTGAATGAGTTCAGTACAGATTTGCTTGCTACTGAGGCACTGGTGACATTGTATGGCATTTCTATGAAGCGCTCGTTGCATTGTTAACCCTTTGAGTGCCAGAGGGATGTGCAATGCATTGCATACCCCTCTGGAACTCAGAGGCTTAAAGGTTTTCATGATTGTACTTTCAGTTAAAAAAATATAAGCACTTTATTGTAGGGCCTTTGCTGCTGATTGAAGTCTTTTCCAATCATTCCCAAGTACCCATGTGGGGCACCTTCTCAAACCTGGTACTGAAATGCCCTAAATACCCACAGAAATCCCAGCATCATGTCCATGGACCGGTGGTGGTGGTGGGAGAGAACAAAGTGTCCCTCTTTGACAATTTCAAATGTTGGGAGGTATGAGGTAGTGAAGATCAGTCAGCAGATGGATGGGTTCAAGGACCACAAATGTCACTCATTTTTAGTCAGTTCCAGTCCAGGTGTTTAACATTACTATGGAGGGCCATATAGTGGTTGTAATTTTGCTTAGAGCTAGTCTATAGAGGAGAAGAATATTGAAGGTTTAGTCTCCACAAAAACTAACACCCACAGCTTCATATTTTCGTTATGGCAGTCATCTTATCATTATTGGCTTTCCTAATTACAAAATATACTTCCTTAAAGGTACTCTATCAGTAAATAGATGGGGTGACAACCTGTTATTGATTAGAAGCTGATGTTGGATTACAATTCCCATCATCATGCACTGCTGAGGATGATGTTACTTGTATTATAACTGCAGTGATAGACCCACTAGTTATAAATCCTATGTACAATGTAATTATGCTTAGGGTAAAATGGGAGTAGTCTGCCTTTGGGTGTCACAGTAGGTGCAACTCACCTTTGTTAATATGTAGGAAAGCATTCAGTACTGGGGATTTAGAATATACACTCACTAAGTGTGTCACATTCAGAAGGTCAATCGGTATTACAGTATATAAGTTTTCAGAGCCTTGTTTCGTACAACTATGTTAAATTGTATTGCAGTTTCCCGAGAGGAGTATTTATTGGAGACCAAGCACTTTCAGATCTAAAGTATTAGATGCGTCTCCCTGGTGACAGGTTAATATAGCCCTTTGATCGTCAGTGGGGTGAATAACGTATTGCAGAGCACTGCATCGTTCACCTTTCTTGCATGCAGAGGGTAAATGGGGTTAAAGGTGGGATATTGGTGTGGTTAGAGGCGGGGGTATGGGTGGGGCTAGGTGTGGAAACTGGTAGCGAGTAACTTTTCAGGCCTGGCTAGTAGCTCAGGACTTTAAATTTTGAGCTCTGATTATATAGATACACATGACTGCTTTGTGATGGACTCCTACCTAGGTAAGTTCTTCTGTTATACACAGTAATTATACAGATACACCTGAGTGCTGTGTGATGGACTCCTACCTAGGTAAGTGCTTCTGTTACACACAGTAATTATATAGATACGCCTGACTGCTGGATGATGGACTCCTACCTAGGTAAGTGCTTCTGTACACACAGTAATTATAGAGATATGCCTGACTGCTGTATGATGGACTCCTACCTAGGTAAGTGCTTCTGTTACACACAGTAATTATATAGATACACCTGACTGCTGTATGATGGACTCCTACCTAGGTAAGTTCTTCTGTTATACACAGTAATTATACAGATATACCTGAGTGCTGTGTGATGGACTCCTACCTAGGTAAGCGCTTCTGTTACACACAGTAATTATATAGATACACCTGACTGCTGTGTGATGGACTCCTACCTAGGTAAGTGCTTCTGTTACACACAGTAATTATATAGATACACCTGACTGCTGTATGATGGACTCCTACCTAGGTAAGTGCTTCTGTTACACACAGTAATTATATACATACACCTGACTGCTGTGTGATGTATTCCTACCTAGGTAAGTGCTTCTGTTACACACAGTAATTATATAGATATACCTGACTGCTGTGTGATGGACTCCTACCTAGGTAAGTGCTTCTGTTACACACAGTAATTATATAGATACACCTGACTGCTGTATGATGGACTCCTACCTAGGTAAGTGCTTCTGTTACACACAGTAATTATATAGATACACCTGACTGCTGTATGATGGACTCCTACCTAGGTAAGTGCTTCTGTTACACACATAATTATATACATACACCTGACTGCTGTGTGATGGACTCCTGCCTAGGTAAGTGCTACTGTTACACACAGTAATTATATAGATACGCCTGACTGCTGTATGATGGACTCCTACCTAGGTAAGTGCTTTTGTTACACACAGTAATGATATAGATACACCTGACTGCTGTATGATGGACTCCTACCTAGGTAAGTGCTTCTGTTACACACAGTAATTATATAGATATACCTGACTGCTGTGTGATGGACTCCTACCTAGGTAAGTCCTTCTGTTACACACAGTAATTATATAGATACACCTGACTGCTGTGTGATGGACTCCTACCTAGGTAAGTGCTTCTGTTACACACAGTAATTATATAGATACACCTGACTGCTGTGTGACGGACTCCTACCTAAGTAAGTGCTTCTGTTACACACAGTAATTATATAGATACACCTGACTGCTGTATGATGGACTCCTACCTAGGTAAGTGCTTCTGTTACACACAGTAATTATATAGATATACCTGACTTCTGCATGATGAACTCCTACCTAGGTAAGTCCTTCTGTTTTCCACAGTAATTAGACACAAATACCTTACTGATATATGCAGGACTCCTATCAAGGTAAGTCAATACATTTAAAGTCAATTACTTGTAGGGCATATATCTTTAAAAGAAAAATAGTCATTAATTCTAATGGATTTGGAATCAGTGCAGGAAGTTGTGCTCATGAACTTAACTGTACGAGGAGAAGCTGTTCTGTATTCGGCTCCAATCCTTTTCTCTCCTTTCAAAAAACAACACCAACCTTGATGAATGGCTAAGGTCACTCCTTCCCGAATTCTAATAATAGATAAATTAATTAATAACCCACACTGAAAATAAATTAGACTTTCAAAACTGGTTGAAGATAGAGCTGGAAGAGGTAATTGATAAAGTATAGCATATGAAATATGGAATCGCCAAAGTTCTAACCCTTGATGTTTCCAGTAGTAAAAACCAGTTAATGATAAAATAACTAACTGGGGGCAAATTAATAAAATGTAGTCGTTCACAAGAAAAAAAATTGGAAAATCCATGTGTCTTCTGTGGAAATTCCGTACCCATACCTCTCTGTTCATATCATCGATTTTTTTCTAGCCTCTACTGGGTTCAGTGTCTAGTCTGTTAAAGGAGAAGTGGTGCCTCTTAATTAATAATACCCTATTAACCCCCACTTGCCATTCTTTCTAGAGAAAATCCTAAAAGCCCCTATGACTTTTGTCCTTGTACCTTTGTTGAAGAGATAACCTCTCCAGTCAGTTCTGGATACCATGTACATGGAAACAAAAATTATAGTTCTTAGTAGGACCACTTTTCTCATTGCACTGAAATCGATTGTAAGTCTGAATTCCCCTCACCCCCATGTGGAAAGTTTCCTGTGTTTTCCTTCAGGGATAATATAAAAGGGGTATCAGGTTTCTGTAGAATTTCGTTCTGTTTTTGTTAGACAGAGAGAAGGCAACATATGTCTAGAGCTAGTTAAGATAGCAAAAGAAACAGTAGTAGGAGTTTAGTTTATTTAACCTTTTGGACAATTTGTTCTCTCTGTTAGGGGAGTTTGGGGACTTTGTGGGAGTGTGAAGAAACAAAAGGAGGTTTAAAAAAACATACCAAAAAATCTTGTTTGACAGAGAAGAGACAGGCAGGTGATCCAGGATCCTCCCTGAGCTGGCTGAACCTCTTATGATAAGGGAGTCTAGAGGAGTGTGAAGGAAGAAATCAAATTTACCTCAAATACCCCAAAATCTTGTCTGACAGACAAGACAGGCAGGAGATCCAAGTTCCTTCCTGTGCTGGCTGATCCTCTGTCAGTGACAGGCATACTTTACAAACTGATACCCAAGAGACAGAAAAATACAACTGACACCTACAATAACCAGAAGATAAGGGGCCAGAATATTGACTAAGGTATAACATCAACCTGTATTGTAAAACAATAAAGACTGAAATGTCGAATTATTTATGATGAAGGTATCCCAAGGGTTAAACAAGAGAACCAATCATAGTAACATAGTAATATAGTAATTTAGGTTAAAAAAAGAATTGCGTCCATCTAGTTCAACCCTTTTCCTATTCCTGTTTACCATCGTTGCTCCAAAAGAAGGCAAAAAACCCCCCCTCAATATAGCAATTTCAAATTCTGCCTTGAATGGGGGAAAAAAATTCCTTCTTGATTCCAAATGGCAATCAGATTTCTCCCTGGATCAACAAGCACTAACTAAATATTAATCCGAATACTAACGTACATAGCCCTCAATGTTCTGATCTTTTAAATAAGTATCCAGGCCCTTTTTAAAGGCATCTAACGTATTCGATAGCACCACCTCCTCAGGCAGTGAATTCCATACCTTTATTGTCCTTACAGTAAAGAAACCCTTCCGCTGTTGTAGATTAAATCTCCTTTCCTCAAGTCTAAGCGGGTGACCCCTTGTCCTGTGTACTGTTCTGTTAATGAACAGGTCTTTGGAGAGCCCTTTGTATGGGCCCTGAACATATTTATATAGTGTTATCATATCCCCTCTAAGACGCCGTTTCTCTAGTGTGTACAAGTTTAACTTTTCTAGCCTTTCTTCATAACTAAATCAGGTTGGATATCTTCACTTAAATAGGTAAATGACAATAGAAAATAATTTTGAGGACGTTATACTTTATTATGTATTGACACGCTACTTCACAGTAAAGAATTGATAGAAATAATCAATCCCGCATATTTGTGCAAAAATATATAAAATGTATTAAATTACAATATATTATATATATAAAAAGTGTCAGCAACAAAGAAATAAATGAGTGATCAGCAATTACAATAGATACATAGTGAACCAAACCACAATTATTACATTGAGGATTACCAGCAATGAAAGGGTTAACCAAACATAGGTATATTCAGAGGTATTAGATAATAACTGCACTCAGCAGCATAGAAAAGGTTAATTTATCCTTACAATTAATAAGATACAGTTGGCAGCATACCCTCTGCCCCAGAAACTGTATAAAGTATGCTAATTATGGGTTAAAGGTATATAGTCATTTGAGTTTACACCTCTTAGAATAGACTTTCAGTTAATTTTTTGGATTTAAAATTAACCCTATATACTCCACCAGGACAAAGCCTCTGACAGTAATGACACTGGGAGAGAGAGAAGTTAGCTGCTGAAATTACTAGCAAGCTAGTTGCAGGCAAAGAGGAAAAGAAGCAAGTGTTTTTTGTTTGTAGACAGTGATAGATAGGGACAGTTAAAAAAAAAATAAATAAAAAAAAACTAGTTTGAAAGATATGTGAGTGACGGACAGGGACACTGCCATGAACTGTGACTGAAGCTGACCATGACAGATACTGGAGACAAGATATCACAGGCAAACTGTTCTGTTATGTACTTTACTGTTAAAATCCACACTACTTTGATAAAGTCTAGCAAATGTACTAGGGGTTGGTGTAGGGGGAAAGGCATAGAAACACTGCAGGGACATGCTAGTAAATTGTTATTCCAAAAACTCACTACAGCCGTGCTTCCTGCAGCGAGTGCATTAGACATTGATGATCCTTCTCCAACCAAGGAGGCTGTTCGTAAAAGTGACATAAAAAGTTCTAGAACCATCAGCATTATAAACCTTGTAAAAACACTGAATATGAAATTGAGTCACATTATAGTGTTGATGGCATAGTGGAGGAAGGTGCAGTTATTCCTCCACACTCTTGCAGGTACTACTTGGGCAACTTGTGAGCATGTGTCCAAGCCTTCATCCCTAATCCAGCCACTAACAGGTAAATCCATTCTCATAGTGACTGGATCAGTCTTTGTAATCATCTCAACATGTTGCAAGTCAGTTCATATGGCTAACAAAGTATTTCCCAAGAGTGTATAACACTGTTGATCTCCTCTCAATTGCTTTGTCCATAATTCACTTGGGGTATGTCTGATTTTCATTCCATAGTGAGTAGTTTGGTACAATCCCTATAACAACACATTATCAGTAACTATCGCATTCAGGTTGCAAGGGTGACCTGGTGCTGGAGGGAGCAGTCCTTGGTGCTGCAGTAAAAGGCTGCTTGGCTGCTTCAAAAATCACATTGTTGTTCTTGTCCCCAGTAAAATGTGCTCTTGGAACATTACAATCCCATGAACCAGTAGATTTAATTGGTAATGAATCTGCATGTAAGATTATCTAAAATTAGTATGTGTCTAGAGAAGAAACACTCAAATCTTACACTGATCACATGATGAATTGGTCTCAAACTTAACCACAAAAGTGGAATAAATTGCGTGCAAAATCCCATTTGATCTTCATTAACAGCACTTGGTGGGCCTGCTACTGCTGCTGTATTGTCTCTATCACTGTCTCTAATCACTTTAATTGGAATTCTCCTTTGAGGTCTGGAATATACCATACCCAAAAACTGTACCTCTAGACCAAGCCCTTGTATCTTCTGTAGACTTCTAGTCCATCTTCTGTTCTTTATCTACTCTATCAATCCCTTTAACCCAAAGCCACCAGCTCTGCATCTCCATAGAGCATAATGTCATTGATATAGTGAATTGGTAGAACTTTGAGTTGCATTTGTTGTAAATCTCTGGCCAACGATTCATGACAGATTGCTGAGGAATGCAAGTATCTTCATGTCAGCACTTGGAAGGTGTATTGTTGGTCTTTCCGTATGAATGCCAACGTTCCTGGCTTTCCACAACAATGGAAACAGAGAAGAAAGCATTTGCAAGGTCTATGACAACATGATATTCCCCAGCTTTCTCTGATAACTCCAGTTAAAGCACTCTCTAAGGGAGAGGATTTTGATAACTTCTTGTGCTCCTTCACGTTTCCCCCTCCCATCATGTGTGCGTCTGTGTCGTCACTGTCCTCCTTCCTGACTCCGCATCCTATTGTGTGTCAGCCTATGTAAAATCTCTCTCTTCATTATGAATCCCCCCATGCATCTACAGAATTTCAGTTTATTTTCTGCACAGATAGGACACATCTGTGCTACTGTGATGTATGCTTTTTTATGATGGTATTGGCACTTATTTATTGACCTATCAACCCTCACTACATATTTCTATTACATACATTCACCCTGGTCAGTAGCAATTCTGTTTGCCTCTTCAGCTACCTTACATATAAATACATATGTGTACTTGCTGGTCCATCCACATTCTGTTCCTTGAAACCTTATCCAGCCCACTTGGCTGATGGCATTCTGCTGTTTCTTATTAAGGCTGACAAGTGTAACCTCTTCATCTTCCCTCCCAACAACATCCCTGTCTCAGGACAGACAAGAGGACCATAATGTTAGTAGATTTTGAGCTATACAAGCCATGTTCTTGAACTAGCATGCCATTTGAGCCTCTCACATTCAGAGAACATCAACTGGGGAAATCCATCTACATCTCTGTCCTATATCTAACATAGTAACATAGTTGATGAGGCTGTGTCCATCAAGTTCAGCCCATGCCTGAAAACCCCTGTTGATCCAGAGGAAGGCAAAAAAAAACAAACAAACACTGAAGCTATTTACAATTCCCCAAGAGGGTAAAAAAGTTCCTTGCTGACTACAAAGGTCAGTCAGATACTTCCCTGGACCAACAATCTATCTGCATTGAAGCAATCTGTCATAATTCTCAATATTGTTCTGTGCTAGATAGGCACCCATTACTTTTTTGAAATCAGTTACATTATCTGCAAGCACAACATCCTGAGGCAAATATTTTACCACCCTTACTGTAAAAAATCCATGCCTTTGTTTAAGTCAAAAGTTCATTTCTCTAGTGTTAGAGGATGACCTCTGGTTCTTAGCTCAGGTCTCTGTACCTGAAACTGTTTTCTCTTTAGCAGACATCCTAAGCTTACCTTCACACGCAAAAATTAAAATCCAGGTTCCAACGCAAAACTCAGAACCTTCTCTCCTCAAATCTGGCTTGCATTTGCAACTGGATTAATAATGGTATTATTCAGCATCAGAATGTTTTATGTGAAAGTGAACCCCGTTTGTAGTATCAAATGTACGGTTGTGAAAAACTCAATACATTCAAATTTACATATTAACATGCATACAATCTGACATGGAAAAAACACATTTGATCATTTAAAATGAAAAATGTTTACTTACCTTTGGTTAGTAGTTTCTGCTCATAGAAATCAACGGGATGTACAAAACATTCCTGCTTCCAAGGAGAGTTCTTAGTAACATTAGCCCAATTCCTGCAACAAATGCTCTCAGTAAAAAAAAAATGGCTATAGCTTCACAAGTCACGGTGGTGTGTGTGTGTGTGTGTGTGTGTGTGTGTGTGTGGGGGGGGGGGGGGGGGGTTGCCAGTTACATTCATGAGGGATCTCAAATAACATTAAATTGTACGGTTGTGCAGGTAAAAATTAAGTAAACAAACCTAGATTGGCTATAAACAAAGAGCATAAACACACCTCAAATAAGTATAAAATTTAACATAAGTACTTGTAAAGGTGTCCTGGATTCCCCCAAGGAAATTTTTTTTTTTTTCAAAAAGCTTTATTAGAGAAAGACACAATCAAACAAAAATAACATAATACACAAAAAAAGTAACAGTTAAGAATCAGTAGACATTAATGCGTAAATAAAAAAAGAAAAATGACAAATAATTTCAGTAGAATTGGTAATGAAAACAGAAAAGGTCAATATCAATATCACATGATGAATGATTCATATGACTGTAAAGAGGGAAGATGAGGATGAGTGACAAAAAGAAAGAGAAAATGAGAGCAGTAAGTAGATAAAGCAGAAAAGAAGATAGAAGAAATAGAATATGTAAAGGAAGAGAAGAAGAACATAATCTATGTGGAGTAAAGAAAGAATGTAAGTAAAGATAAAGGAGGTATAGGAAAAATCACGGGGAAATAAGGAGAATTGAAATAGAATTCACTAAGACGAGAGAGGGTGGACCAAAAGAAACGAAATTGTGAAACATAGAAACATAGAATTTGACGGCAGATAAGAACCATTCGGCCCATCTAGTCTGCCCAATTTCCTACAGTGTAAAAAAACCAAAAAAAAAAAACCAAAAAAAAAACACACAACCTCAAACCTTTTTTGGTCCTTGGTCTTTTCTTATGTTAAGGACAGCCTTATGCCTATCCCATGCATGCTTAAATTCTGTCACTGTATTGACATCTACCACTTCTGCTGGTAGGCTATTCCACTTATCTACTACCCTCTCAGTGAAGTAAAACTTTCTTACATTATGTCTAAACCCGTGTCCCTCTAGTTTTAGACTATGGCCTCTTGTCCTAACGTTTTTACTCCTTTGAAATTTACTTCCATCCTGTACTTTGTTGAATCCCTTCATGTATGTGAATGTGTCTATCATATCCCCTCTCTCTCTTCTCTCCTCCAAGCTATACATATTCAGATCCTTTAGTCTATCCTGATATTTCTTTTCCTGTAGACCAGTCACCATTTTAGTAGCCCTTCTTTGAATTTTCTCTAGAGTATCAATATCCTTCTGGAGATGGGGTCTCCAGTACTGTACACAATATTCTAGGTGAGGTCTAATTAGAGTGAAGTGTTGGAAGCATAGAGGTTCACCAGGGTGTATGTCTCATGTGCTATTCGACCTTTAAGAAAAAGAAAGTGACCATCCAGGTCTGACTGTACATCTAAAAAGGTCCAAGGAACTCTCCGGCCAATAAGGGTGGCTGCCCCCTTCTTCTTCTCGGATGAAGAAGCATACCAGGCATTTAGAAATTGTTTTTTAGTGAACTTCGGGTGGTTAGAGTGAGCACAATGAGTTTCCTGCAGAAACACAATATCAGACTGGGGGCGGATACGCTCCCTAAGTATCATAGAACGTTTCTGGTGGCTACTGAAACCATTAACATATGAAGTGAGTTTTATATCAGTAGATGACATGTGGGACATGTGTGATCGTCAATGCAATAAAAGTCGTAGGGGAGGAGTGAATACTGAGAAAAAGGTGATATGAGGAGTAAAGTGACTCTGATAACCTCGCTGGAGAATTAACCTTATGACTAGAGTGAAAATGTGACGGTATAAAAGTAGGAGAGACTTATACTAGAGGAATACTCTAGTGGGAAGAAAATTGGAAAGGGGTACTGAAAAAAAGAAAAGAAAGACAGTAAAAGAAAAGAAACAGATATAGAAAGAAGGGAGACCAAAGTACGGACTAAGAATGCCGCTGCAATGACTCCACACACAGAGTGATGTGGAGTAGATGTATTAACAAGAGCGGTGGGGGGTGGAGTGAATGGGAGAAGGTAAAAAAAATGAGTGAGTAGTGTGTTTACACGCAAACAACAGGAGGAAGGTGGTAGGAGAGCGAGTGGGGCACCAACTATAAATTTTAAGTAAAAGAGAGAAAAAAGATAGGGTATCCAGCTAAGGAGACTAGTATAGAATTGACAAAGGGAGAATAAAAAACAGGAATATACCCGTAATGAAGAATATATTGAACAGTGGGAAGAGTGAGATGTAGAAGTGGAGGACAAATCAATGTCTATGGTAAAATGCATAAGAGAAACATGGGACAGAGGATTGACCCAAAAAACATATTTATAAATTAACATGGTTAATACAGTGAGTGAGCAGACTCCTTATAGGTAACAGGTTCTAACCGCTACCTGACATGTGGCTATCAGATCTAGACATCAGACAAAGCGTACACTCCTGCGTCCAATCGCAGACTGCCCGGGCCCGACAGTAAGAGGCGAACCAGGGAGGTGTGCAAGCCAACACCCAAAAGTGACGTCCTGAAACTCATAGTATCCGTCTGCATGCCCAAAGTAGGGAAGGAGGAGAGGCTACAAAAAAACAATAAGAAAAAACATAGTTGGGTCAGCAATATAAACTAAAAAGTAATCAGCTGTATTGTTCCCTTTTGGGGAAAAAGGAAGAGAAGGTGAGCCGCCCAATGCACATAAAGACCATACAACAAGGGCAGTACAATAAATGTGTAAGGTCCGATCATGGCAATCCTAGCAGAGAAAAAATATATCTCTCCTCGGATTGACATATCCGGTGTCCACTATAGAACTCAAGACAGCGGGCAATGAAAACGGAAAATCAGGGGAAATTAACAGAATTCCAAGGGATATAGTAGGGAAGAAATAGGGATGGATAAAGGGCAATGCCATGAGGGCTTAAGGCCCGTCGTATGAATAATACAGGAGCCCGGAGAATGCTATCTATGTTGTAGTAGAGCCCTAAAGCGTAATGCTAGTAGACAGAACTTAGTACCTGGAACTACAAAATAATAAACCAATAGAGTATAGATGTCGTATAACTAATAGAAAGAAGGGACACCAGCGATGATTATACATTAAACAGTACATAAATGATCATTAAGTATCATAATCTGGCAGATGTCTAAAGGATGGCCAAATCACAAAGGAGGCGAATAGCACGTAAGATAGTAAGATGTATCATAACACCCCCCATAGTGTTATCCCCATGTGGCAAAAAGTGAGATCCAAATGGGAGAAGAGGTTAGGGGGTGTGAAAATAGGCCTCCAGTAACTAGCTAGAAAATCCACTATCAAATAAGCAGGTTAGTGAAATAGAATAAATGGGGACAATTGAGGAATAACAAATAAACAGTAAACCTGGCAGCTCATAATGAATATCCATGGAGGTCAGTGAAGCTAGATGATATCATGTAGTACCTCTCCCGAGGTTATGTGAATGTGCGAAGACCAAGTCCCTGATGGAATCTCTGGCTGGAAGTGGTCAGTAAAGCCAAAGAACAGACAGTTCCAGCAAGACACACAGCTGGTTACACAGGGGGGATCATATCTGAGTGAGAAGGGTCTGGCAGGTCTCCCCTCTTCTTCAGCTTTGGGGAAACTGCCACTAGATGCTATTGCAGCCGCTGATTTTTCTTGAGCGGTGAAAACTGAGGTCTATCAGGAGATGGAGAAGGCATTGGAGGAAGAGGTATGTTAAGTGAGGTGCAGAATTCCTGTATGCCCGTGACATCCCGCAGCATAGCAGATCATTTGTTGTAATGAGCATAAAGACTGAAAGGAAAACCCCATTTGTACAGGATACCAAAAGATCGAAGGTGATTAGTAAGGGGTTTCAGTTGTCTCCTGAGGTACAGCATATGAGGCGAGATATCCAGCATAGTATATGGAGGATTGATTTCTGCAGGCTTGCACGATAGCTTCTTTATCTTGATAATAATGTAAGCGACAGATAATATCTCGTGGGGGATCAGTAGGGCCACGGGGTTTGAGTGCCCTGTGTGCTCTATCCAGGAGTATGTCGCTTGGTTCAGATTTGCCAAGGATCTAAGCAAAGAACGATTGCAAGAATGAATGTAAATCCTTCGGTGGCACAGATTTAGGAACATTTTTAAGTCGTAAGTTGTTTCTGCAGCTCCTGTATTGTAGCGCCATAATCGCATCTTGTTGTGAAATCAGAGTTTGCTCAACATTAGTGTAAGCTTCTGAGAGGTTCTGTGTCCTTACATTTGAAGTGAGTGTGCTGTGTTACTTGATAATAAGGTCCTGTATCCTTACATAAGTGAGTCTGCTGTGTTAATTGATGAATAAGGCCCTGTATCCTCACAGTTGAAGTGAGTGCGCTGTGTTACTTGGTGAATAAGGCCCTATAGCCTTACAGTTGTAGTGAGTGTGCTGTGTTACTTGATGAATAAGGCCCTGTATCCTTACAGTTGAAGTGAGTGTGCTGTGTTACTTGGTGAATAAGACCCTGTATCCTTACAGTTGAAGTGATTGTGCTGTGTTACTTAATGAATAAGGCCCTGTATACTTACAGGTGAAGTGAGTGTGCTGTGTTACTTGATAATAAGGCACTGCATCCTTACAGTTGAAGTGAGTGTGCTGTATTACTTCATGAATAAGGCCCTGTATCCTTCAGTTGAAGTGAGTGTGCTGTGTTACTTGATAAATAAAGCCCTGTATCCTTACAGTTGAAGTGAGTGTGCTGTGTTACATGATGAATAAGACCCTTTATCCTTACAGTTGAAGTTAGGGTTGCCACCTTTTCCTAAAAAAAATACTGACCATAGCTGTGTGAAGGCGGAGTCACAAAAGGGAGGAGCCTAAAAAGGGGCAGAACCACTCAATGTTGCATGACCACTCTCAGACTAAGCACTCTCACTCAGACTAAGAACTCACTCTCAGTCAGACTAAGCACTCACTCTCTCTCAGACTAAGCACTCTCTCTCTCTCAGACTAAGCACTCTCTCTCTCTCAGACTAAGTGCTCTCTGTCTCTCTCAGACTAAGCATTCACTTTCTCTCAGACTAAGTACTCTCTCTCTCTCTCTCTCTCAGACTAAGCACGCTCTCTCTCAGACTAAGCACTCTCTCTCTCTCTCTCTCTATCAGACTAAACACTCTGTCTCTCTCAGACTAAGCACTCTCTCTCTGACTAAGCACTCTCTCTCTCTCTGACTAAGCACTCACTCTCTGTAAGACTAAGCACTTACTCTGTCTCTCTCAGACTAAGCGCTCTTTGTCTCTCTCAGACTAAGCGCTCTCTCTCTCTCAGACTAAGCGCTCTCTGTCTCTCTCTATCAGACTAAACACTCTGTCTCTCTCAGACTAAGCACTAACTCTCTCAAACTAAGCTCTCCCAGGCCAGAGTGGTGAAGGATCCCCTACACACAAAGGTGATCAGACCTCCCAATTAAGCCTTTGAGGCCTAGTCAAGTTGCTTGAATACTGGAATACATTGCGCTGCATTGAAGGCCCTATTTGTCCTCTATAGTGCAGATGGTTTGCCCAGAACGGATCTACTTTGCCTGTATATATATAAGGCCCAGTGTTTGTACACAGACAGGACACAACATTTACTTACTTTTCTCGCTCAGTACATGTGTACTACAGGTGTGACTGCCTCCTGTGCACAGTGCACCACAGTCTCTGAGCACTGACACTCTCACAGCGCATGCATACTGCCGCAATCCCTGACTCCCCGTTGTCAGTCACAAGACTCAGACATATACACCAGGCAAGCATGACACACCAGCCAGCCAATGAGGACCATTGATGTCCAAATACTCTTCACTCATTGGCTGGTGATGGCGCGTGGACGCTGATGACTTTAAGCGAGCCACATGAGCAGCTGGCATTTAGGGCTGAGTGGAGGAGACTGACTCTGGACACGTCGCAAAAACAAATACCGGTAGATATACCGGCACCGGCTCTAAGGTCCTAATTACTGGCTGTGCCGGTAAAATACCGGCTGGATGGCAAGCCTAGTTGAAGTGAGTGTGCTGTGTTACTTGATAATAAGGTTCTGTGTCCTTACATTTGAAGTGAGTGTGCTGTGTTACTTGATAATAAGGTCCTGTATCCTTACATAAGTGAGTGTGCTGTGTTACTTAATGAATAAGGCCCTGTATCCTTACAGTTGAAGTGAGTGTGCTGTGTTACTTGGTGAATAAGAGCCTGTATACTTACAGTTGAAGTGAGTGTGCTGTGTTACTTGATGAATAAGGCCCTGCATCCTTACAGTTGAAGTGAGTGTGCTATGTACTTGGTGAAGGTCACAGTGAGAAGATGTTTGTGAGTAAAGGAATAATTTAGATTACAGCAGTGGATACTGCAGTACATTTGAAGAAATAGGTTGGAAGACAGAGGGTTAAGTGACAGATGCACTAATAGATAATGTAATAGTGATGTGAGAGTAAAATGGCGAGATTGGGACTATGGATGAATGGCTAGGGGATAGGTGAGTGGGGATGACAAGGGAGGAGGAGATGAGAGATTGAGGAGAAGAGGGACAGTGAAGTGTTACAGTAAAGTAATGGGTGAGGGGGAGAAATGACTATACATAGACAGTGAAGTAGACATGAAATACAGGGCTGTAGGGTTACTGCATTATACAGACATAGTGTAGCAGTTAGTTGGAGTGAAGTACTTTAACTCTGAGTGTGAGAGAGGTACGCAACACATTGCTGTGTAATGAGTTGTATAGTCCTCTGGCAGTGAAAGGGTTAAGTGACACATGTTGGGCGCTTATACACTATGTGGGATGGCGCTGGCCGTCATGTTACGACCGTTGGGTGCACGTGTGTGTGTGAAATGTAGACACACTGATAAACACACATTTATGCAACACACAGGCAGACACATAGACATAGTGAGCGGCAGAGACATGCAAAAGACATGCACACACACACCGGAGATGCACACATGCACACAAATATGTAGCAGAGATGCACACACACACACAACATATATGCGCAGAAACACATGCATGCATGAGTTGTGCACCCCTCTGGCACTCAAATAGTTATAGAGAGGCATGTCAGAGATAAAAAGCAGTGGGAAGTGTGTTCATACCTGGGAACTTTGATTTGTGTTGTCTCTGGAGGGGAGTTATGTGATGCTGATGTGGAGAGAGCAATGGGGCAATTTGGGTTAAAGGGGGCGGGGCTTAATCATGAGTAGGGGGCGGGGCTTAAGAGAAATGTGGAGAAGTGTTAGTAATAGGCTGGGGAAGGAGGAGAAGTGGGAGGGAAATGCAAGTTTACAGTGTGAGAGGTTTGAACACACTCACTGAGGGCTAAAACTTGATACACAACTCTGTGGCAGTCAGTGGGTTAAGTGTGTACCTGATGCCTGCCTGTCCTCTGTGTTGTATGGCAAATGATGACAGTGAAGAAATAATTGAGCAATGAGGACCTACCTTAACCCTTTGAGTGCCATTTTGTTCCTCAGTGGCTGTAGTACAGGTCCTGCTGAGGCCACTGGGAGTTAGGATGAGTGACTGTGTGTCAGCCATATTTCTTTCTGGCATTTGTGTGTGTGAGTGGGGCATTTGTGTGTGTGAGTGGGGCATGTGTGTGTGTGTGTGGTGCTGTGTGAGTGGGGCATGTGTGTAAGTTTGGTGCTGTGTGAGTGGGGCATGTGTGTGTTTGTCTGTGGTGTAGGAGCAAGTGGCGGCCATATTGTTTTTTTCTGACTTTGATAGTGGTGGGCGGGCTGCATAGTGGGGGTGGGCAAACTCCCTTCGGCCACTACAATTGGTGTGAAAATCACACCCCCATTGAATCACCCAATGGGAACAGTAACCCCTCCTTATTGCCACCCCTGGGTGTGTGTGTCTCCTGAGGAGACATAAATTATGCAATGAGCCTTTCTCTTTTATATATATAGATGAAAGAGGGCAGCACCCGTGGGACTTATGAAATAACTTTAATTAATTCAATTAGAAAAAATGTAAGGTCAAAGTTTCAGTCCCTCTCAGGGACCTTTCTCAAAAAAATCCACAGAATAAAAACTGCAATATTACAGATGTATGAAATATACTTCCCTCCTGCACTTTGTTGAATCCCTTCATGTATGTGAATGTGTCTATCATATCCCCCTCTCTCTCTTCTCTCCTCCAAGCTGAATGAATGAATGAATATGTTTATTTATATAGCACCACAAGTGTATGCATCGCTTTACAATTTCAGGGTTTAAGCAATACAGGGTTACAGGTGTTTTATAGAGTGAAACATTGGGTGCGAGGTCCCTGCTTACAATCTAAAGCTATACGTGTTCAGATCCTTTAGTCTATCCTGATATGTCTTTTCCTGTAAACCAGTCACCATTTTAGTAGCCCTTCTCTGAATTCTCTCTAGAGTATCTATATCCTTCTGGAGATGGGGTCTCCTGTACTGTACACAATACTGTAGAGTATCTAAATCCTTCTGGAGATGGGGTCTCCGGTACTGTACACAATACTCTAGAGTGTCTATATCCTTCTGGAGATGGGGTCTCCGGTACTGTACACAATACTCTAGAGTATCTATATCCTTCTGGAGATGGGGTCTCCAGTACTGTACACAATACTCTAGGTGAGGTCTAACTAGAGATCTCTAGTGTGGCATGACCACTTCCCTTGTATGATAGATAGGAGAACCCTTCCTTTGGATAGTAGATGGGAGAACAGTGGGTGACAGTTGTGAGGGAGAGAATTGCGGAACATTCATTTATGGCTGACAGGGAGAACTGTGTGCAATTTCCATGTCTTGAAAGTAGGGAATTACCGGAGAGACGGAGAGAAGTGTGGAATGTTAGTTTCTGGTTTGCATGTTAGCCAATACGGTCTAATTTTCATAAACTTACATATAAATAAATTCAAATACCTTACGGCCTATTGTTTAAGAGAATCACTAACAAACATATATTAAAATTTGCAAAGTGTTTCAAAATCACCCAAGTTGTTAAAAGGTGTTAGTTCAATTTTAACTGGATTACAGCAGTTGCATAAAACATTTTAGTGACCGTATAAATGTTAAAGAATGGCTCTGCGGTTGACGGCGTGCTCTAACCCAGCTCTATCATTAGAATTCTATTATTGTAGATTATAATGTATGAAGTTTCCTGTCTCAGCCTAATTCAGAGCTTAAGCCAAAATATTAATATATTTCATTATCTTAATAGTTCCATTATGTGCTGACTGTCATCCCACAAGAATTTCACTTGAGATTACCAGAACCCAACTCTGCTGAAAAAGTCAAATTATATTTTAAATAGACTTTTAATAGACAATCGGTGAAATGAGACTTAAACTCTCTTTAGATCATGTAACTAATTTGGTTAACACTTCATTAGCACTTAATATATACACATATGCTTTAGCAGTGAAGATGTTAAATACCCCCTTAAGATATATTTAATTCCCTCCATTAACAAAATGCCTGTGTTATCACATAATTATAAACATTAACTTGTTCTGGCTGTTGGCAAGGAGACGGGAACATTTAATTCATAACTCTGGTTATGCAATAATGCTCAGATGCAAAATCATTTAATTTTCAGTCTACAGTGCCGTTTTTCTATGTTCCAGGATCAAGCCAATAACAGTAATTAAGTAAGCACAGATAAAAGTGAACATTGTCGATAAAATAATATTGAGACGGAAGTATTAAGATGAACTGCAGCAAACTAACTGTATCTTAGGGGAATAATACAAATATGTCTACGTATGGTACAATTTTTTTTGCAGCTGTCGCTGTACCCCCTGTCTCTCCGCAACGGCACCAAGAATGTGTAAAGCAAAGAGAAAGAAGAATAGAGAAAGCTAGCCAGAGCCTGAAAGTCAGATGGCAAGCGAAACAACTGCCACATCACCTGCTTCTTGCACTATGGTCTGGACATGGGTTGACAGAGCACCTGTCCCCGCCCGGCACCCTCAGGGTCCCCTACCTTCACATCATCTGATGAATCACCTCTGTCATTCTTACTTCCCTCACCAGCTGATAGCGATCCTTAGGTTTGAGTATGTATAAGGTTTAGTTCGTAAGCAGCCTGAGAACAAAAGCTGTCCCATCACAAAGTACAGCAGAAAACAGGCTGCTACAATAATAATGAGAAGAAGTGAAGAAGCAGATAGCCCAGAACCAAGGTCCAGAGACCCCCTACCTCAAAACAAAAGAACCGAGAGTGAGAAAACCGAGGAGAGGACAGGACCCACGGAGGACAGTGCCAGGAGGAAGGACAAAACCGAAAACGATAAGCCACAAGGAGAAACAGAAGAGCAACACGATGCTAGACGTAACTCAATAGTAGAGCGCCTGAGTTCCGTCTAGACAGGTGTTTTAAAGGACCTGGTGTGTGTGCTGGCTAGAGGCGTGGACCGCAGATGCAACGCCAGCGGCAGTCCCATAGGCTGCCGAGAGACAGCCCGACACAGCGATGGCTACATCATCGCCGCAAGCCGGAAGCGCCCGGCAGATGCGATGCGGCCGCATCAGGAAACCCCCGCCGGAGGTAGGAGACAGCAGCAGGACAGTATGTTGTATTTGTGTCCTCCCTCTGCACACTGTGTGGTGCACTGACTACACCTGGAAAGGTGGTGGAGGATATTGACAAGCAGGGCATCAAGCGTGATCTGAGGATATTCCATCTGACAGAATACTCTAAGCTGGTGGCAGGGGTGATTCACCATTATTATTACTTTTGCTAGTTGTGGACAAGGGGCATAGTGACAGCAATACTTGGTTTCTGGGTGGATGATTTGACATTGCAGATCTAAGTTTCATGGTATTTGGTTACAGTTCTGCCAGTTGTTTGATGAGATCAGATGTGCCCATTGTTCCAAGTCCTTCCCCTATTTCACACACAATGTGCACTTTGTATTTGTTGATAAAATGCACAGTTTCTTCCTGCTGTCAAGGGAAAAAATATATTCCAACAAACCCATTATTTTGTAGGATGGGCAGGTGGAGAAGCATTATTGGCCAAGTTGTTTTCTCCACATTTACCTGAAGTGGTGGTGGTTAGTTGTGGTACTGCTACTGCCCAAGGCGTATCACTGGAGCTATTGGCAAGTGGAAAAATTATCACATTATCACCTGTCTCACATCACTGCTGTTAATCCCATTCCCATGGAGCTGCCTAATCATTCTGTTGTTTCACCAACTCAGCAGCAGCAGAAACAACAGCTGTCAAAAATGCAGCAATGTCATCGCCGTAGCATTTGCTACTGGTCACCATAAAATGAATTGCTGGGATATATTTTCTTTTTTTTCAGGGCTTGTCCTTTCAAACAAGAGGCATATAAAAAACAATTTTGGGGACTTGTTTCTAATAAGACTAAATCCTACAAATCAATTTGTCCTCAGGGTTTGTGCCCATAACAAGCCTTTGTCCTACAAATAACTGTTTCCTCAGGCCTTGTGCCTCTTACAAGACCATTTCCTACAAATCAATTTCTTCTTAGTGCTTGCATTTGGCCAACCTGAGTCCAGCACAGTGCACACACACAATATCTTTCAGCCGTTTTTTAAGCCTGCTGCTATGCTGCCTAGCCATTGTTTATTAAGAGAAATAAAAAAATCATGAAAATAAAGGGTTACTAAAATCAAAACTGAATATAGCATATGTATGGTGGTGTGGAACTTTTTGAGGGACTTTGACCAATTGCATCCTCCTCAGAAGGAAGAAAAGGATCACCATCATTTATTGGACATGCTCCTACAGCATGCAGCATGCCACTATACTCACACATCCCTGTGCTACTGTCACTATGGGGAGAGTAGGGATCCTCGTAGCCTAGGTACTGGTTGGGTGCTCCTTTGCAAAGCTAGGGAGCGATGCTTGGGTGAGGTGATGGCATGCCAGGTACTCCCTTGCTGCAGCCAAAGCTGGGTAAACCAAATTGTTCCACCCCAGTTGAGCTGGCATGCAACCAGGATGGGAGTAGCTGGAAACTGTGTAGAACCAGGACCGGAAGTCCAGAAGAGGAGGGGTCAGACAAGCCGGGTGAGAAAACCAGAGGTCAATCGGAGTGGTCAGACAGCCGGGTCAAGAAGCCAGAGGTCAACCAGAGTGGTTAGACACGACGGGTCAGGAAACCAGGGGCGAAACTGAGTGGTCAGGCAAGCTGGGTCAGGAAACCAGAGGTCAAGGGGAGTGGTTAGACAAGCTGGGTCAGGAAGCCAGAGGTCAAGCAGAGTGGTCAGACAAGCTGGGTCAGGAAACTAGAGCTCAGACAAAAAGACACAGACAACTCCAAAGACTACAGCAAACTAGCTCGTGGAAAGGGCAAACAATGAATTCATGGCTGGGACTATATATGGCCATCCTCTAATGGGAGTAGTAGGCTGACCACAGCCTAATGGGCTACAGGACAATGCCTAATGGAATCAGGAGGCTTACCAAAGCCCTAATGGGCTACAAGACCATGTCCAACAGGACGCTGAACAAAGTCCAATGGGAAGAGGATGCTGACCACAATCCTAATGGACTGCAGGACCATGCCCAATAGGATAGTGGAAGCAGGAAAGCATAGGGGTGAGGTAACAAGTCCACAACATGGCTGACTAATGATTGGGCGCATGCGCATCATTCGTGGAAGCCGGAAGTACATGCGCATGCACAGCAGGGGAGACCTGGCGGAGGCCACAAACAGAGTGGCTGCGGCCGAGAACGGGGAGACAGACAAAAAATAAATGGAAATGGAAAAACCAGACAGAGATAAGCCAGAAAGGGGAACAGGAGAATCCTGACAGAGTCAGACCAATATAGGTGCAAATGGAAAACCAAACAGGCCAGAAGGGTGAACAGGAGAATCCTGATACTATCCCCCTCTTCAAAATGAGTTCTCAGGATGACGAAGCTTATGTGGATGTGCTCTTGGCCCTCCCACTGATACATTTGCCACCAACCATACCTCCACCAGACAGTGCATCTGTAGATGTAACATCCTGGCAATATGGCTCCACAACACAGCACAATGTGCAATGAGCACACGTGGCAATGAGGTGGAGACCAAAAAAAATCCAGGGGATAAGGGAGCATCTGCAAACTGCTCACCAATCATCTTGCAGAATAAATCAGGCTCATTTCATGGAAGGTAAATTATATTTCAGTTTACTAATAACCCATGGGAAGTCTCAGTCAATCGCCATCCCACTACCAGTCAGTGTCATGTGTCCTTTTTTGTGGGATGGATAAGGGACACAGTAACTGACACCATATGATTATGGTGGATGGTTTAACATTGTCAAAATGCTGAATTAGAGCAGACATTCAACGGTTTTCATCTCAGTCCTTCCCTCTCTCTACAACCTTTTTACCCACTGTGCACATTATAGTTGTTGATAACTGCACAACAACTAAGAGGAGGTAGAAGAAGAGAAGGATTATGGTGACTGGCCAAATTCTCCCCAGATGCATCTGAAGTGGTAATGGTTTGTTGTGATGCTGCTACCTCTGAATTAGGGCTATTAGATATTACCACCAACATCTGCCCCATTTAACTGCTAGGGCTGGTTCCACCACTACCACAGTGGGGAAGATGATCCAAATTCCATTCTCACTTCTACTACTAAATATGAGGCTTGCCTTGCTCTACACCTATTAGCAATTTATTTCGAGGTTTGACTTGCTGTTAGCATGGTAGCATTTTTTTATTCAAGGTTTACCTTACTGTAGACTGCTTTCATTGTTTTCAAGACTTGACTTTCTGTAGGACTGCTAACATTATTTCAAGGCTTACCTTGCCATAGTAGACTATGCTAACAACTGCATTACCTTCAATTATAATTATTTCAGTATAACCAATGTGTAAGCCAAAGTAACATTTTTAATAGTTTACTTAACCTGTAAAGCCGTTATTAAAAAAAAAAACATTTCCAAAGGCCTGCAGGCTGTTATGGTTTACCCTTCTGTAAATGCCTTTCATAAAGTTACAGTTAGCTACTGCTTTACAGTACCACCACGATCATGCTGTTGTAGAAGGCCTGCTGACTGAGTACTTCACATGAGTGTAACTAGTGTATATTGCTATTTGAATCAAATTACATAAAGCTATAACTGTTGACATAGTAGTTTCAAAATGGAAATAAGCAAGAAAAAAATATGAAGAATTAAAAGATCTCCATGTTTCTTTTCCAAAATATTATATATATAGTGAAGATTGCGTGTGAATACTGAATATCACCTCTGTATGCTACCTGTGTACTTTTAACCAAAATACACCATAACTCTTGTAATTTTAAAATTATATTTCTAAACAAGATAAACGGAGATGACAAGAAATAATGAACATCAATCAACAACAAAAAGCTAATTTAAAAATGAAAGGTTGAATTTAACATGGTGGATGTGGATGGTGGTAGTGATTATAGGATGATGACTGAGGAATAGGAAGAAATGCTAGAAAAATATTATGCAGCATCATGCCTGATTCCAATATAACCTCATATTTATTATTTATCAATCATTCTTCTGTGTTCAGAACTGACACCAACTGTTGTAGATGACAGGAACTGTGCTAATCCTTCCTCCTCACTGCTGCTGCCGCTGCTATTGCTACATGTGATGTTAGATTCTCTGTCTTGTGTTTTCTTATATTTGTATTTAAAAGGGTTAAAATGGACATTTATAAGTAGGCAATTGCTTTAATACACTAACAAGAGCAATAGGAGTTAAATTATACTTTTAACTAGCAGCTTGTTCTACACCAGAAGGTTACTTAGTGCCTTTCCCAGAGGCCTTGATGTAGACAAGAGTTAAGTATAATTTTTACTGTTGCATATAATTGTAGAATTTCCTTAATTACATTTCCATTAGAACCAAGAGATGCATCTTAACCATTAACTGTATGTGCTCCGTACCCCCTCACTACCTATTTTCCTCTTTACCATATTTGTATGACCTTTAGAGAATACACTAGGTGAAGCTTGTAATTTTCCTCTCTGCAGACCCTCCCAGTTCTCCCAGTATAAAAGTTTGGTGGATGTTGAATAAGTTTAGCAATATTTTGTGCACTGATACTTCTGTGGTGTCAATTAATTTGAATGCTGCTCCAGGCGCTTGAGACTTGTATTCTGGGGTGAAGATCTGGAGGTGTAGGACAAAACTCTCCCCGGGGAGTGGTTAAAGCCTTTCTGCAGAAGAGGTGTCCCAGTCACCCAAAAAGGAGGGAAGAAGTTTACAGTGGTTCACCTTTAGTATTTGTTTTATTTTTTGCACTTTTGCAACCTGATTTTCAGATCTAGATGCTAGTTGATTTTTCAAAATGTTAGCATTTCATCATTTCTGCTGGATAGAAGTGTCCTATGGTCATAAACGATATAACCAGCTTCACTGAACACCTACACAATTGCTGATGGGCAACTAAGGGTTTTCACTGTAGTTTGTGACTACACATAATGTTTTGTTTGCCAGTAGTCAAGTGTGTCAGCTTTACAGTCTAGAACATGGTTATCCTGCTAGTATGCAAAGGGGCCACTCATTGGAGCTAGCGGACACCAGTCCATTTCTGAGAGCAAGTCCCATAGAGATATGTCAGTGCCACCATTATTACTGTATTATTCATATTATACTTTATTTATATAACCCTAACTTAATTTGCTCTGCTATACAATACAGAATGGACATACAGAGACATTAAATAGTACAAATGGAACATGGAAAACAAAAGAATCAGAGAGCCCTGGGTGTGAGAGCTTACAGTCTAGAGGAAAGTGGTGTCAGGATCAGTATCAGGGTGTCCAACTGTCTGGGCCCTAATGGGGAGCGTAGTTCAGAAACATTGATGGTGGCACCAAAGCTGGATAAAGGTGCTGGCCGTGAAGCCAGATGTCTGATTCTGGTTGAGCCGGGACCATGACCAGGATGGGAGCAGATGCATACCAGTGTTTGGTCCAGTGAGGACCCAGATGCAGACCCTCTAAGCTCACACCGAAAAGGATCTGAATAAGATAGCAGGCTGAGACTTCTTAAGGTTTGCCAGTAGGACAATAAGGACTAGACCTTTAAATGTAGCAGGCTGAGACTACTTAGGGTTTGACCACATGGCAAGAGAGAGTAGCCATTTAAATATAGCAGGCTGGGACTGCTTAAGGTTCGACACAAAACACGTAAGGAATATCTCTCACCATACAGTGGTGAAGGAGATGGCATAGGACACCAATGGCAAGTGTGAAGGACTTCCAACCACGGTTTGAGCTGAATACGACTATGATCAACAAAACTCTAATAACCACACAGATACAGTAAATCGGAGCACTACTGCCACCAAATGATCGACTAATACTTGTACGACTCCTACACCACAGTACCCAAAGGAATGTAAGGCTACAAAATGAAGGTAACAGATCGACAAGGAGGATAAATATACTCACCCCTGCTACCTCTGATACCTAAGCCAGGATCACAGCGATAGTAGAGCACCCCTGAACTGTAAGAGGTGGGATAGCTGGGACATGCGGCACACCCGGGTTCGACTTGCCCTGCAGTGGAAACACACTTTCGAGCTGAGTTGGCCAGGGGCCACCTAGGCAGATGTGGAGGCCCAAATCAAGGGTAACTATAGGGGTGTATGTAGGAGAATACAATAATAGTGCTTCTCACCTGGGTCAGAGGAAACATAACTTTACAGGCAATATAGTGAGTACAATAAATTACTCCTGGGCCTGAGGCTCAAGATATGAACGCAATAAATGGTGTAGATGGAATCAAGTAGAAAAATAGTCAAAACAAGCTGAGGTCACCAGGGGCATATGGGGTATAAGAGATAAGCATAATCCGTAGTCAGTAAACATAAGCCAGGGAGTAAACAACCGGGAGGACAATCCAAATACACAAGCCCAGGTTGAAGTACAAACAAAGTCAGATCTATCCACAAACAAACTCTAATAATTGGGCCAGGAGGTTGCAGAGGCCTAATTCTATAAACCCAAGATCAGAGGAGGAGGAGAAGGAAGTGATACAAGGGGAGACAGGCAAAAAATAATGGGAAATGGAAAAAACAGACAGAAACAGGCCAGAAAGGTGAACAGGAGAATCCCGACAGAGGCAGACCAAAATAGGTTCAAATGGAAAACCAAACAGGCCAGAAGGGTGAACAGGAGAATCCTGATACTATCTCCCTCTTAAAATGGAGCCCCCATGATGGCCAGGCTTATGTGGTGTAACGGTTTGTACGACACTCAGACACAGTAGGTTAGAATAAAACACAGTTTTATTAAAAGACACAATGAAAATACCCTCAGCGGGCTATAGCGTATCGCAGTGGAATAGACAGGGAAATATATGACATAGACATATGCCCACACAGGCCCAGTATACAATGAGTAGGATGGTACAGATACTGTCACAGCTCAGGCATAATAAGGCAACTTCAGCACAGCATGGGTTAAAGTCCAATGATAATAATCAGTCTCTGATGTGGTGTGTTTGGCAACTCCCAGTATGATGGTAAAAGGCTATCAGGAGACTGTGGTGCGAGATGGAGACAAGCACCTAGATCTGCAAGCAGGGCTGAGACTTATACCCTCTGCCGTAGCAGTAACGGAGGCCACAATACTCTGCTAGAGCTAACGGACTTGAGCCATGGGCACCCCGACCGGTGCAGTAACGGAGGCCCCAATACTCTGCTAGAACTGAATGGACTTGAGCCATGGGCACCCCGACCGGTGCAGTAACGGAGGCACAGTACTCTGCAAGAGCTGGTAAACTTGAGCCAATGGCACCCGACCGGTGCCGTTATGGAGACAACAGTACTCTGCAAGAGCAATAGGAAATGAGCCAATGACACCCTGCTGGTGCTGTAACGTAGGCAACAGTATTCTGCAAGAGCTGAATGGAACGCAACCACGGGCTCACTGCCGAAGCAGTAATCGGAGGCAACAATAGCTCTGCAGGAAATAACGGAAGGCTCAGTGGTAACGGAGGCAACAGTGCTCTGCAAGAGTTAACGGAAGGCTCAGTGGTAACGGAGGCAACAGTGCTCTGCAAGAGTAAACGGGAGGCTTAGCAGTAACGGAGGCCACAGTGATTCTCAGTCTGGCAGGACCAGACTAAGCGGAAGTCAGTATGTCACCCAGGCGACACGATGAGCAGGAACTGGATAGCTGGGCCGGATCTCAGTGCAGGAACATCAGACAAGCCGGGTCAGGTCACGGAGCAGGAACGTCAGCCAGGCCGGGTCAAATCACTGAGCAAGAAGGTCAGACAAGCCGGGTCAGGTCACGGAGCAGGAATGTCAGCCAGGCCGGGTCAAATCACTGAGCAAGAACGTCAGACAAGCCGGGTCAGGTCACGGAGCAGGAATGTCAGCCAGGCCGGGTCGAATGACGGAGCAGGAACCAGAAGTGGAGTAGTCAGACGGGCCAAGTCAGTACACAGGAACACAGTAACTCAGTAGCACTGGTACCGGAACACCACGAAAGGGCACCCGACAGGTGCCAGAGGCCCAGTATAGAAAGGCCATACTGGGTGGGCCAAACTAAGCTCAGCCAAAGGGAGCGCAACACACAGAGACTGACAGGAAAAAGCATGGGCACCGTGATAGTACCCCCCTCTCAAAGACCCCCTCTCCTGGCAGAGGGTCCTGGTTTCTGGGGACATTTAGAGTGAAAATTGTGCAATAACCTAGGGGCATGAAGGTCCTTCTGATCGACCCATCAACACTCTTCAGGGCCATAGCCCTTCCAATGGACCAAATATTGCAATTTTATATATATATATATACCCTATAAAATAATTTGCTAAAACCTGTGTAACGACAAAGTCACGCTCCAGCTCTGTATCAGCCGTGGCGTGGGCAGTCTCTACTGTGCATGACTGCCCTGTTACCGGCTGGCAGTGGCTCTTCAACTAGTATCTATCTATATATATATCTAGTATCTATCTATCTATCTATCTATCTATCTATCTATCTATCTATCTATCTATATCTATATATATATATATATATTTACATGATAGATGTCTGTTCCAGGCATCTTTGAATTCAAATACAGTAATACAGTATTCCACCTCTGCTGGGAGGCAGTTCCATGTATACACAAATTACTTACTTTCAACTTTCTGTCATAACCTCTTGTCAGTTATAACGTTCCTATTTTTCTGCAGACTATTTCCCTCCTATAGTATATTAAATCCCTTAATGTAAGTATAGGTTTCTATCATATCACCACTCTCTTTCCATTCTCCCAACACATTAATTTATTTGAGTTTATCCTGGTACCTTTTATTATGAAGACCCTTCACTGTTTCACTGGTTCTTCTTTAAATTTCCTCCAGTGTATTAAGGTCCTTGTGATGTTCGGAACTGTACAAACTGTTCCAAGAGAAACCTTAGCAGTGATCTACCTGATGCGAATGCATTTTCCTGTACAACCCAGAATCCTATTAGTTTTCGCTAATGCTCTACTGCATCGCTTACCTGCCTGTAAGTCACCTGAAATAATAACTCCCAAGTCCCCTTCCTCTGATGTTTGGCATCTGGAGAGTATGTAATTGTCAGACTGGGGGATGTTATCACTACTGCAAACTTTCATACATAATTCACGTGTAAACACTGATTCTTATGGTACAACTTACAATATTCTGAAATGCAAATGAACTTCTCTTATAACTGCCTCCTAAATATGAAAAGTTCCCATTCAATAATCCCTAATGGGGCATCACAGTCACAGATGTTTTATATGGGTTCTTTCCTGCATGAAGACACGAAGTTCTGTTCTTTGCACGTGAACTTTAGTTTAACTAAAAGGATCAGCAAACATTTTCTCAAGAAAAATATGTAGTAAAGTGATTTGCCTGATACTGAAAACATTAAAAAGTTATTACAGTTCAAACTTATTTTAATTTAACTTCTTGAGTACCAGAGGGTTCCGAACACATTCTCCCTTTCCATAGAATACAACAGAATACCTGTCTGGACAGCAGGTGAACCACAAGTGAATTTACTAGACATCAGAAGGACACTGTCAATTAAAAATAAAAAAACACAGTTTAAACAGCAATACATCTAGAGAAAGACATTTCCCAGAACTGAGTAGACCATGTTTTTCCTCAGTCAAAAATACCCTACAATATATGGTGTTTTTTTTTCAACAAAATAGTCTACTCATTCTGTAAATCATTGGGGTTTGGGAACGTTTTGTTTTTTCCTCTATAGTGCAGTTGGTTAGATCCAGAATTGATTTGATTTTTGAAAATAACCATTATATTGCCATGTACAGAGTTAAAACTGATCAGATTTATGCATCAGTGGGACTAGCTGATACTTTGTAGAATGTGTGCTGCACTGATATCAGCTTCCAGAGATTTCTCCTCTTTCGGCTGCTGTGTTAGTTAATCTGCTCCCCCCCCCCATCTAGCTGATACCTAAATTCCTTTCACTGTGTGATAACAAATTACTGTGCAGCTTGGGAGCCTAGGGGAAACACTGTGATTGACAGAATCCTTAAAAATGTATTTAATAGATATTTCAGACAGTGAATATCTTCTGAATTAATCTGGTTGAAAGATTATTTTTTTCTTTCTAACACAAGGCTTCTGAAATGTCCATATGTTCCCTACTGATCAAAACATGAATTCAGTCCAGATTGTTCTTGGACTGCAGCCCATTGAACCAAATGCTCTGGAATTTTCCCTCTACAATTCATTGGTTATGATAATTAATTCTGAGATCAGGTAACCCAACCTTGATACAACAAAATCAGAAGAACCTCTAGGTTGCTTACATTAGAAGGTTGTGGGAGCTTTGGATTTTAGTAGAGACCAGGAAGATAATGCACTAAGGCAGGGTTAGTCAACTGTAGAAAAATATGGCTGTTGGGAGCAATTCCCATCTTCTGCATCTAGACAATGGTAGCTTGGCAATGATGGGAGACATAGTCCCCAACAGCCAGAGGTCCAGCAAATGACTACATCTGGATTAAAGGGATAGTAATACTTCGTTTTAACTTTATTTTATTTTGTAGGCATTAAAAAAACATGAATAATGATATGTCTTATCTCTCAAACCTTTATGGTTTATGAGATATTCACAAGCAAAGTTCCCCTCCCGCCCCTTTTACCTAGTGTAAGCCATCTCTTCTCAGATGTGAATGTGGTTGTATGACCAGACAGATAACAGAAGGGGACAATCTTCTTCCTATGAGAACAATGAAAGCCCTTCCCCCCTTGACAAGTTTTTCAGCTTTTTCCCTTATCTTAATTGAAGATTGTCCCTCTCTGCAGTCTACCTGGGCACCTCCCTTCTGATCTGGCTGAACGGGGGGGGGGGATACTTTGTTTGTGAATATCTCTTAAACCATAAAGGTTTGAGAGATAAGACTTATATCATTCTTCATGTTTTTTTAATGCCTGCAAAATAAAATAAAGTTAAAACGAAGTATTACTATCCCTTTAAGCTATGTTAAAGGTGAGATAAACTCTTTAATGAGATAATCTCTCCATCTTCACTGTTATTCTATGAAGCCACTTTTTCAAGTAGGAGAGATCTTGGTGCATAGGATCCATAGAATAAAATAGGAATTGGAAACGGTATCTCATTGGAGAGAATTTCTGTAGCACACAGCACATTTTTCTGCCTTCCCAAATGATCCTGTCACAGGGGGTGAGTGGCTGGCAGCCTTACTGGCTGATGCCGATGTTGTATATGGAAGTCCATGACAGCACTCAAACAAACACTGCAGCTAACTAGTAGGGCCTGGATTTTCCAGATCTGGATTTATAAGTCTACAGTAGAGTTTTAGCTGAGTTTAAATAGATTATACTGTAATTTAAAACTGTGTCTGTTATAGTGTTAGTCTGCAGTTTCTTATAGACTTTTAGGCTACATGTTTTGTGTACTGGAGCTATATGGATGTCTCCTGATCCATTCCTCTGCTGTCTCCCACATCCTTATCAATGCTTATCTGCAACACATGGTGTCACACGAACCACTGGGCCCCTGACTCCTGGAGGGGCCTGAGGGCCAGCCTCCTGCCCACAGACTATGGACCTAGCCCTGGAACAGTTTATGGCCTCTCCCTGAGACTGTTAAACAAGGAACTGTTATCCCAAGAACCCCAGAGACTGTGGACATTTCTGGGCCCAAACAGACTGACAACCATGAACTGCTGGCTTGCTTCCAAGGCAATGGACAGTAAGGGTTAATTATTTGAGTTTACCTAAAGTTACTTTCAATGTGTACTGTAGCCACTCAAGCCAGTGTATTGTGAACTGTACTGAGACCCCCTGCCGTGTGTTAATTCATTCAAGCCCCTCAAGTCTTTGTGTCCATTGTCTGAGTTCATCAACCCTTTTGTATTTGAAATGTAATCATGTCTGAGTCATTGTATTTGTTAGACCATTTGCCATTGACCTTTTGTCTAATGTACTGTGATTGAATTATGTCCCTATTGTATCTGCTTCGTCCATATATATTTCAATGTAAGGTTTGAGTATAAATATGTGTGGTTTGTTCCAATAAAGAGAGTTCTTGTCTTACCTACACTGGTGTTGTCTGGTGGCGTAAGCTTGCTGTATGCAGAGTGTGTGCTGGTTACCCTGACACTAGTTTTGCCTGGTTTGGGGTATATTGCAGTATGCTGTTGGATGTCCATCTGGCTCTTAGCGGAAGAAGTGACCCTTGATGGGGACACCAAAGCTGGGTGTCCTCTGGTACCGTCACACATGGTTTTTTGTTTTTTTTTCTTGATGTGCAATTGATCTGCCTCCAGCAGTGCCCACTGCTAGCAGGGTCTGGATTTTCCAAGTCTGGATTTGCCTACAGTAGAGTTTTAGGTGAGTTTGGACTGAGCATGGACTGAGGACACACCTGCCTCCATCTGACACAGGACAATTTCAAGTTCAACAGCACTACAGCCTGGAAAGCCTGTCTGAAGATAAAGAACTAACTTTGGAGTTTTGTGATCCCTGTTTCTAAATATTTCATTTCATCTGTCAGTGAATTCAGTGGATCTGCAAACCCAAGCACAGGACCCAGTGGGAAAAATCAACTTACCATTCATCCACTGCTGACATTTAACCCTTCTATCAACAGCTCATCAGTACAGTAATCACCTTTTAATTAAATCTGGCTGCAACTGAATCTACTGATCGTTTGGTCTGGTCTGGAAGGAAAACTGTACTACATTTCATCTAGACAGCTGAATCATCCTATCTGCAAGTCACTGATCACTCACATCACCAACCTCTCACCCAGTTGAACTTATATTGTCACTAGCAACATGGGACGGCGTTGGCCGTCATGTTATGACCATTGGGCGCACGTGTGTGAAATGCAGACACACTGATAAACACAGACATATGCAACATACAGGCAGACACATATCATACATCCCAAGTGTCCCTCTTTAGGAGGGATAGTCCCTCTTTGAGGGCCAAATCCCTCTGTCTCTCTTTCCCACCCTCTTGTCCCTCTTTTTAGGAGGTCAGACTGTGTGCAGGGCCGGCTCCACCTATAGGGCGCACACGTACTGGGGGCACGGGCATGCAGCGGAGAAGAGCTGCGCCCGCACACACCACGCCGGGAACCAGAACACAGTCAGGTCTGTGTTGCTACAGCGCTCCCTCATTGGGTCGGATCTTTAGTAATGCAGAGCGCGCTGTGAGTCATGATCTCCTGCCGCGCTCTGCATTACTGAAGAGAAGACTGCGCGGGAGCTACAGGTATGTGATGGGGGGCAAGTTGGAGCTGAGGGGGCATAGTGGAGCTGAGGGGGCAAGTTGGAGCGGATGTGGGGCAAAGTGGAGATGATGGGGGCAAGTTGGAGCTATTAGGGGAAAGCTGGAGCTGAGGGGGCATAGTGGAGCTGGTGGGGGCAAGTTGGGGCTGGTGGGGGCAAGTTGGAGATGATGGGGGCAAGTTGGAGCTGATGAGGGTCAAAGTGGAGCTGAGGGGGGGCAAGTTGGAGCTGAGGGGGGGCAAGTGGAGCTGAAGGGGGGGCAAAGTGGAGCTGGTGGGGCAAGTTGGAGCAGATGGGAGGGCAAGTTGGAGCGGATGGGGGCAAGTTGGAGCTGCTGGGGGCATAGTGGAGCTGCTGGGGGGCATAGTGGAGCTGATAGGGGAAAGTTGGAGCTGAGAGGGCATAGTGGAGCTGGTGGGGGCAAGTTGGAGCGGATGGGGGCAAAGTGGAGCTGATGGGGGTAAGTTGGAGAGGATGGGGTCAAAGTGGAGCTGATGGGGGCAAGTTGGAGCTGAGGGGGCAAAGTGGAGCTGAGGGGGCAAAATGGAGCTGCTGGGGGCACGTTAGAGCAGATGGGGGCAAGTTGGAGCTGATGGGGGCAAGTTGGAGTTGATGGGGGACAAAGTGGAGCTGATAGGGGCAAAGTGGAGCTGGTGGGCCAAAGTGAAGCTGATAAGGGGCAAGTTGGAGCTGGTGGGGGGCATCTCTTACAGGCATCTCCAGACCAGGGGCAGACTGGCCCAGGGGGCAGAGAGAGGACAATCATGAAAAGAGGTTGAGTATAATTAGGCAGGGTATAAAGGGGTGGGACATAAGGGGCGGAGCGAAATGGGCGGCAAAATTAGGTTTTGCCTAGGGTGGCAAAAATCCTTGCACCAGCCCTGACTGTGTGGTGTGTATTACTTTGCTCTACAGCAATAAAGCAATAAACTTCAGTATATGTGTTTATACATTAGTCTGTGTAAATAAAATACTTTGGTCTTGCACTAAATCATTTATTCAGTTAAATAAATAGCCAGTAATAGGTCATGAAATAACCTAAAAATTCTTACTAATGCCCCGCCCACCAGCCACACCCCCAATAATATCACCTAAAACTACAGTGTCCCTCTTTGGCCATGTGAAATGTTGGGAGGTATGCACATACACACAGTGAGCGGCAGAAACATGCAAAACACATGCACACACACAGACTCACTGGACATGCACACATGGACACACATATGTAACAGAGGTGTACACAAACACACACGTAACATATATGAGCAGAAACACATGCGCTCATGAGTTGTGCATCCCTCTGGCAGTCAAAGGGTTAAGATATAGAGAGGCATGTCAGAGTTAAATAGTAGTGGCAAGTGTATTCATACCTGGGAACACTGACTTGTGAAGTCCCTAGAGGGGACTGATGTGGTGCTGATGTGGAGAGACAAATGGGGCAATCTGGGTTAAAAGTGGGTGGGGCTTAATCGCGAGTAGGGGGCGGGGCTTAACATAAATGTGAAAAAGTGTTAGTAATAGGCTGGGGAAGGAGGAGAAGTGGGAGGGAAATGCAAGTTTACAGTGTGAGGGGTTTGAACACACTACCTGAGGGGTAAAACTTGATACACAACCCTGTGGCAGTCAGTGGGTTAAGTGTGTACCTGATGGCTGTCTGTCCTGTGTCTTGCATGGCAAAGGATGACAGTGAATAAATAATTGAGCAATGAGGGCCTACCTTAACCCTCTGAGTGCCATTTTGTTTCCCTGGTGCTGTAGCACCCTTCAGTAGCTGTACTACAGGTCCTACTGAGGCCACTGGGAGTCAGGGTGAGTGACTGTGTGTCAGCCATATTTCTTTCTGGCTTTGTGTGTGTGTATGGGTGTTTGGTGCTGTGTGAGTGGGGCATGTGTGTGTAATACCTGGGAACTTTTACTTGTGGAGTCCCTCATGTGGTGCTGATGTAGAGAGAGCAATGGGGCAATTTGGGTTAAAAGTGGGTGGGGCTTAATCACGAGTAGGGGGCGGGGCTTAAGAGAAATGTGGAAAAGTGTTAGTAATAGGCTGGGGAAGGAGGAGAAGTGGGAGGGAAATGCAAGTTTGTAGTGTGAGGGGTTTGAACACACTCCCTGAAGGGTAAAACTTGATACACAACCCTGTGGCAGTCAGTGGGTTAAGTGTGAATCTGATGGCTGTCTGTCCTGTGTCTTGCATGGCAAATGATGACAGTGAAGAAATAATTGAGCAATGAGGGCCTACCTTAACCCTTTGAATGCAATTTTGTTCCTATGGTGCTGCACTACAGGTCCTGCTGAGGCCACTGGGAGTCAGGGTGAGTGACTGTTAGTGTTGAGCGAGCACCCCGATGCTCGGGTGCTCGGGTGCTCTGACCGAGCACCCCCTGAGGCTCGAGTGCTCGGCCGAGCACCCGAGCCCCATTGACTTCAATGGGGCGACACGAGCATTACACCAGGCACCCCCTGCTCTGATGAGGGGAGGGTGCCTGGTCAATGCCCCCCTTCATCTCCGCTATGCCCCCTTCATCTCTGTATGCCCCCTTCATCTCCGCAATGTCCCCCTTCATCTCCGCAATGTCCCCCTTCATCTCCGCTATGCCCCTCTTCCACAATGTCCCCCTTCATCTCCGCTATGCCCCTCTTCCACAATGTCCCCCTTCATCTCCTCTATGGCATAGAGGAGATGAAGGGGGACATTGTGGAAGAGGGGCATAGCGGAGATGAAGGGGGACATTGTGGAAGAGGGGCATAGCGGAGATGAAGGGGGACATTGTGGAAGAGGGGCATAGCGGAGATGAAGGGGGACATTGTGGAAGAGGGGCATAGAGTCTATGCCCCTCTTCCACAATGTCCCCCTTCATCTCCGCAATGCCCCCGTACCTCCAGTCCCTGGTGGTCCAGCGGAGCGTCTTCTGATCTGTGCCTCTTCCGGCACAGATCCCCGCCACCCGAACATGGCGGGAGAGCACATGGCGGTACTCGACGATTACCGCCATGTGCCGAGCAGAGCGATGCTCGAGCCGATCCGAGCATCGGCCGAGCACGCTCGCTCAACACTAGTGACTGTGTGTGTGTGTGTCAGCCATATTTATTTCTGGCTTTGTGTGTGTATGTGGTGTATGTGGTGCTGTGTGTGTGAGTGGGGGCATGTGTGTTTGGTGCTGTGTGAGTGGGGCATGTGTGTGTGTTTGTGTGGTGCTGTGTGAGTGGGGCATGTGTGTTTGTCTGTGGTGTAGGAGCAAGTGGCGGACATATTGTTTTTTTCTGAATTTGATAGTGGTGGGCGGGCTGCATAGTGGGGGCGGGCCAACTCCCTGCATGATTGAATCACCCAATAGGAGTAGTAACTCCTGCTTTATGCCTCACCTGGGGGTGTTTTGGCAGACACATAGTCTTCTTTTATATATATAGATTATCATTACACAATGCATCTATTATTTTTCTTATTATTGTTTCTGTCATCTCAACTGTGCAAAATATCAAAAACCTTCAGCCCTCCCACCTGCTCATCAATCTCGATAGCTCCATCCCTCTTACACTCTCCAATGATTTGCTCATGTGAGCTGTTCTGTTACCTTAACTCTTCATATCCATCCACCAAAAAACAGCCCACACCTCTTCACACATGCAAATCCTCCTCTCACCTGGTCTCTCCTACATTCCCACCTGTGTCCGTCCTAGATTGCGGCCTACCCGCTCCTCTTGTGGGGCAGACCTTAGCAATCTACTAGCTGTTCCCTGCCTCACCCCATCCCTTCCACCCTTCTCCTGTGCATTATGGAATACTCGCTCTCTACTGAACAAACTCCACACTACCCAAAACCTTTTTTTCTCTAACTCTTTAAACCTATCCGCTATCACTGAAACCTGGCTCTCACACTCTGACTCATCTGCTGAAGCTGCTCTCTCCTATGGTGGCCTATCTTTCTCTCACACTCCTCGTCCTGATGGCAAGGGTGGGGGTGTGGGACTTCTTCTTGCTCAGCTCTGCCTCTCCAGGTCTCTATCCCTTCCTACATCAGTCTCCTTTACCTCTTTTGAAGTGCATGCAGTCCAGCTCTTCCCCCTCCTGGTAGCCATGATTTACAGCCCACCAAGCAACCCTTCCTCCTTTTTCTCCGAATTTGAAACTTGGCTCTCTGTCTTTCTGTCCGCAGACACCCCCACATTACTCCTTGCTGCCAACACTCACAGGGAAGGTCACTGGCTAGATCTAGTCCTCACCAGAAACTGCTCAGTCTCTGACTTCACAGTTTCCCCAGTTCTAGTTCATCATCTTGTCTCCTTCACACTTTCTCACACACCTTTCCATGCCCTCCCTAAATGACCCTTCCTAACCATGAACCTACACTCAGTCAAACTACCAGACCTGGCATCAACTGTGCAGACTTCCCTCTCTTCTCTCTGCCCTTCTACTACTACTAACATCAACACTCTGGTCCATGAATATAACACCTCATTAACATCTTCCATGGACCAGCACGCTCCCCTCCAAAGGTGACACTCCCGCCCTAGGAATCCCAGACCCTGGCTAAATTCAACAACCCGCATGCTACGCACCTGTTGTCGAGATGCAGAACGTCTCTGGCTGAAGTATTATTCTGTTGCCGACTTTCGCCATTATAAACTCATGCTTTCACTCAGACTAAACAGCACTGCTTCTCTAACCTCATCACTACCCACAAATCTAATCCACATGACCTCTTTAAAATCTTTGATTCTCTTCTCAAACCTCCAACCTTAAACTGCTCCTCCTTCTCCAACAATCCACAGGACTTTGCTGACTTTTTCAAAACTAAGATACAGTCTATCCAACAAACCATACCCTCTACATCCTCTCCTCCTATCCCCCTGATTCCTAGTCCATCTCAAGCAACCCTCAGCTTGTTCTCCCCTGTAACAGTGGAGGAGGTATCTCTTTTACTATCCTCCTCTCCACCTACTACCTGCCCCTCGGATCCCTTTCCCTCTTAACTTAGTAAGGCTCTGGCAACTACTCTTGCTCACAGCCTTACTAAATCTTTAGCTCAACTTAATATGGCTAAGACAGAACTGGTGGTGTTCCCTCCAAAAACCCATCCACCATCCCCCTTCTGCATCATAATAGACAACTATGCCATACACTCAGTACCCAAAGCACGCTGTATTGGGGTCATACTTGATTCAAAATTAACTTTCTCCTGCCATATCCAAGCTGTCTCTAGAACATGTCGCTTCTTCCTAAAAAATATTGCCAAAATACGTCCTTTACTCTGCATGTCATCTGCAAAAACTCATTCTATCCAGACTTGACTACTGTAACATTCTACTCTCTGGTCTTCCTACTTCTCATATTTCTCCACTTCAATCTGTTATCAATTCAGCCGCAAGAATCACCACATTTGCTCAAATGGCTACCTATAAAGTGTTGTATTTCTTACAAAATTCTCCTCCTCTCCTGTAAGTCTCTGTGTTCTTCAGCACGCTCTTACATTTCTGCTCTTATCTCCCGTTACACCCCTTCTTGTACACTATGGTCTTCCCAAGGGTTTTTCTTGTCCTCTCCCTACACAACTCGAGCCATCTCTCGGCTACAAGCTTTTTCACTGGCTGCCCCTCGACTTTGGAATGCCCTCCCTATCACTATTCTCTAGTAATCCACAATCATCACTTTCAAGCATCTCCTCAAAACCCACCTGCTCAAGGAGGCATCTCAATTGCAATATCCTCATCCTCGCACAACAATAGTGACATCAGAATATTTCTGCACTTCCTTCACCACACCTTGTACTTGCACTTATAATCATCCTCCTACTGTCTCTGTATGTCATCATGAACTCTAATTAGATTGTAAGCTCCTTGGGGCAGGGTACCTTCCCCAGTGTATGATTCCCTTGCTGCACTTTTCCCCAAAAATAATGCAATGATCGCACTTTAGCTTAATGCTCTTAACCCTGTTCTGTATTTTTGTGTTGTATTATTTCACATTTTGTTAAGCGCTGTGTGCATGTATGGCGCTATATAAATAAACATACATACATACACTATAAAGCGCTGTATGCATGTATGGCGCTATATAAATAAAGATACATACATACATACTGTATAAAAGATTTCAAGCTTGATCAAATAAAAACTTTATTCTTCAATTAAAAATGACAACAAAGGTTACTAAAGAAGTGGGACACATAGTAACAACAAGACCCCCAAAAATTGGTCTTACACATTTCGCTCTCTATATAGCACTTAATCATATTGATTAAGCTTTGTATATAGCACAAAATGCATAAGTCCAATTCTTTGGGGTCTTGTTGTTACTATGTGTCCCATCTCTATAGTAACCTTTGTTGCCATTTTATACACACCTTCTATATTGATTACTGGTGAATCCCCTTTTGAAGATTTTATATTATATCTGTGTTCTTGTGGGCTTAGTGTTGTAGCATGATTTGTTTCTGATGTCCATGTTGGTTGGCCATTCATTGAATGTTGCTATGAGCACCTATAGCTCCAACAGCTTCTCCAAAGGCCACCTTGGTAGTCCCTCAAGTACCCCTCAGTATGACATCTTCAGTATGGAGATACAATACTTTGCTCATGATCCAAAAGCTAAACATGCTGCTATGTGTTGTCTTTATAAAATGTTTGTGAGGGAAAGAAGGATCCCATCTAGGCACATCCTGACTTAGATCCGTCCTGAAGCACAACCACAGGTCTGACTGGAAGACATACCATCAACATGTCAGAGAAGCTCAACAAGGTAGTAGTAGTAGAAGCACTATTAAAAGTTCATGAATCTCTGGGGCACAAAATAACCCCACAGAACACCTGTAAAATAGAAAAATTGTCAAACTGTTGGTGGTTGACATGCTGCCCTGTTTTTTTTTGTTGAAAACAGAGGTTTTAAAGAAATGATGTCATGTGAAGCACTCTGCTGGTATATCCCAAGCTGCAGTTATTTTTCAAAAATGGCTGCACCAGAAATGTACAACAAGGTGGATAGTGTGGTGGACAAAGTGCTGGATACTTCATATGGCTTGCAAATTCCCCTGACAACAGAAATGTGGTCAAGTGGGCAGAGTATGAATTGTATGACTGTCCCTGCTCATTGGTTTACCTCCCATCCTTAAGCAGCAACATCAGGTAACTCTGGTTCTGGCAGTATTACTAATACTACACATACAGTGAGGGAAAAATTATTTGATCCCCTGCTGATTTTGTACATTTGCCCACTGACAAAGAAATGATCTATAATTTTAATGGTAGGTTTATTTGAAACGTGAGAGACAAAATAACAACAAAAAAATCCAGAAAAAAGCGTTTCAAAAAAGTTATAAATTAATTTGCATTTTACTGAGTGAAATAAGTATTTGACCCCCTATCAATCAGCAAGATTTCTGGCTCCCAGGTGTCTTTTATACAGGTAACAAGCTGAGATTAGGATCACTCTCTTATAGGGAGTGCTTCTAATCTCATCTTGTTACCTTGGGTTTGTCTCACATGTGCCGCAGTTGTCGAATCTAACAAGGGTGTCTTTCTCCTAGCTTATTTGGAAATAAGAAAGAACGTAACAAATGTTGGTTATTTAATGTAGGAATGTATAAATGTGGCAGAATGAGATGCGGTCTCTGTTCCCTAATTAATGTATCAAAGGAATTTTTTTCGTATAAAACTGGTAACGTTTATCAAATGCGTACTTACATTAATTGTTCGAGCAAGAATGTGGTGTACCTTCTTGCTTGTCAAATTTGTAAGGTTCAATATGTTGGTAAGACGACAAGGCCTTTAAAGGGATAGTAATGTTTCATAATAAAAGCAACTCTAATTAATCATTATAGTTTTTGTACTTTGGAGAGTGTTATTTCAATTCTGTCAGAGTTGTAGTACAAGAGTAATTCAATGATAAAGTATCCCCCTCCCACCCCTTTTACTGATGTAACACTGTTCAGCCAGATCAGAAGGGAGATGCCCAGGTAGACTGCAGAGTGGGACAATCTTCAATTAAGATAAGGGAAAAACCTGAAAAACTTATCAAGTGGGGCAGGGCTTTCATTGTTCTCATAGGAAGAAGATTGTCCCCTGCTGTTATCTGTCTGGTCTATGGACTGCATGCCACATCTGAGAAGAGATGGCTTACACTAGGTAAAAGGGGAGCAGGGCTTTCATTGTTCTCATAGGAAGAAGATTGTCCCCTTCTGTTATCTGTCTGGTCTATGGACTGGATTCTACATCTGAGAAGAGATGGCTTACACTAGGTAAAAGGGGAGGGAGGGGAAACTTTGCTTGTGAATATCTCTCAAACCATAAAGGTTTGAGAGATAAGACTTATATCTTTCTTCATATTTTTTTAATGCATACAAAATAAAATAAAGTTAAAACGAAGTATTACTATCCCTTAAAGAGAGAGATTAAATGAACATCTTAGTGATATTAGAAGAGGGAAGTTGAAATCTAGTGTGGCAGCTCATTTTGAAGAACATCATGGCAGACAGTATGATTCTTTGTCCATGCAAGGGATCGAGAGAGTGGCATTGGGTGCGAGAGGGGGAGATCTAAATAGAAATCTCTCTAAAAGAGAGGTTTTCTGGATCTTCCATTTAGGGACAAGAAACCCTAATAGAGAATATGATGTTACATGCTATGTTTGACTTATTGAAGCCATCTGTAAGCTCAATTATGCTCTCACTAGATCCCCTGCGAAGGATTGTAAATTATTACTACACTTAATTGTGAATAATTTGTATCCTTATTGAATTGAATTTCTAAAAAATAATATACTCTTTTTTATGGATCTGGCAATAAATGGTGTGTGGTAAGATAGAATTTTGATATATACACTGTTAATAGAGATATGACATGTATTTATGTCAGGATATTTATTGGATAACAACTTTGACAGTGTATGTCAATATTATTTTTGACTTTTATCATTTTTATTCTGACAATCTTAATTTCCATTAGTGAGAGAGGATATAATTCTTCATATATATATTGAAATTAGTAAATATTAGCGTTCTCCATCTGAACTTGCCTTTGGAGTAATTTTCAGCAAAGGCACTCTATAGGCATTTGTTCTACATAAAGATTGAGATATATTGACCCTTTGGATGATGGACTGGCGCGGGATACATAGCTTTACGGTGTGCCCCGTGCCGCTCTGACACTCGGAGGGTTGAATTATAAATCACAAGGTTTATTTTAAGATATGTTCATCTGAACTTTGCTGGAGTGATACTATGTATCGAATGGATTGGATGAATGCTACATTTTACTCCATTTAATAAAGGTTTGATGTCTGTCTGGTCTGGAGAGTGGAAGTACGCTCTGAGATTGACAGGCCAGTTACATAGATAGAGTTGCCTTCAATCACTAATTGGGAATTTATTTTGATTGGTCAAGGTTTATTTAAATGTTACCGGTCATCAACATGACTTGATAGTCATGAATAAGCGTGTATAGCGCGGAACGCGTGGACTATGTAGGTTTGCACTGCACAAGATATGAGACTAGATCTTTGCTTGTCCGAGAGAATATTTAATTATTTTAATATGTTGGAATAAAGTGATTTCTTTTTACACAATATTTGCCTTTATTATTTTTGTGGATGCGGTGCAGTCTTCCATTGTTCAAGTTACGCTCTCGAGGGTGCGAGAAGAGTGCCCAGACTGGCACGCTTCACGAATGGATAAGGCATACAGCCCGTTGCCCTGAATTTGCTTCCTGCAGAGATTCTTTGAAGCACCAAAAATTGTGCTCTGTGCAAACCAACTGTGGATAAATAATAATTCCCCCAATTGCCATTACATTAAAGGGGGGATTTAACCCCTGAATGCTAGATCAGTCTCCTATGCATTGCAGAACAACATAACTACCTGTGATTTTGAAAACACATTCAATAAAATGTAAGTTGTCATAAGCTGTTACTTCCACTTTAAACCTTTAAGGGCCAGAGGGATGTGGAACAAATATGTTTTATACCACTTTGGTGTGTAAAGTGTTAAATAATGTTCCCTGTCCTTTTATCACTGTATTGTCTGTTTCCTTTACTCACGTACTGGGCCATACTCACAAAGGAGAAGAGGAGCAACTCCTGAATGGACTAGTTACATCCCATGAGATAAATACACATTTCCAGAAAACACTGGATACCTGTCTGGCAGATAAAAGGTTAACACCATGAATGCTTGCAAGGCCTCCATCATGCACTGTAAAGCAATGTGTTAGAGATTTCTCTGACATTCAAAGGGTTAATCTCCTCCAATTTCATCCATTTCTATAATTCTCAACTCCATTTCTCCTTTCTGACCTAGCCGTATATTTTTAACCATTTGCGTACCAGAGGGGTTACGGAACACTTTGCAGAGCAATGCGTTCCGTACCCCTCTGGAACTCAAAGGGTTAATTCCCTTGCCCTGGCTGTGGGTGTCTTATTCAGACACTAGCGGTGTGATCAGTGAGATAAGAGCATTCTCCTGGAGACACACAAACTAATCATGGTTTTTTCACGCGGCTCTGGGGAAGGTGACATCCGCAGACATCCAGAACAGATACTTATTAACTCTTTAATGACTAGAGGAGTGTGCAGTGCTTTGAAGATAGCTCTGGTGTTTAAAGAGCCTAAGAAGCAGTAATGTTTTATTGACTTAAAGAAAGGATATACATATATACTATACATATACACTATACATATATACTATCCTATATTATAATTCGCAAAGGATGTTTGTCAGAAGCCATCATGCTCAGTAGAGATGGCTGCACGTGCTGCAGTAATGCTCAGTACAGACTTCCTGCGCCTCGGCTCATATGGAGCTCAGCACTCTGAATTCAAACCGGAGTCCTCTGGAAGGTGCGCATTGAGTACTACAGTCTGAAGTCAGAACACCCCGCTCCGTATCAGCCGCGGCCCAGGCAGTCTGTACTGTGAATGACTGCAGCGCTGCCAGTGTTGGCTCGTGTACACGGGCTTTAAAACTAGTGTATATATAAAACATTAGAGGAAAGCATTCATATGGTTAAATGATCCCATTGATGTAAACAGGAGAGGTATCCATGTTAGGCTTCATAAAGGTTTTCTCTGTATCTGAAATGTTGACAGTATATTTCACTGCTTTAAAACTCTTTGAATCTATCTATCGCTATATCTATCTATCTATCTATCTATCTATCTCATATCTATCTATCTATCTATCTATCTCATATCTATCTATCTATCTATCTATCTATCTATCTATCTATCTATCTATCTCATATCTATCTATCTATCTATCTATCTATCTATCTATCTATCTATCTATCTATCTATATTATATGTATCTCTCATATCTATCTATCTATCTATCTATCTATCTATCTATCTATCTCATATCTATCTATCTATCTATCTATCTATCTCATATCTATCTATCTATCTATCTATCTATCTATTTATCTATCTATCTCTCATATCTATCTATCTATCTATCTATCTATCTATCTATCTATCTATCTATCTCATATCTATCTATCTATCTATCTATCTATACTAAATAATATAAAAATCATTATACTAGGTACACATTTTACTGATATTATGGTTCTATTTCTGGGGTGGGCAGGGGCATTGCTAGGTACTGTTTTAAATGGGCTAAAACTCTGGTGCCTTGGGTCTTGTTGCCAGCTTACCAGGGCCAGAAAATCCTACTTGCCTTTATGAATGTTGTCCTTGTGCTTTGGAGACAACATCTCCAATCAGTCTTGGTTGTCAGGTCCATGGAGATGAATGTGACAGTAGCTACCAGGACCCCAGGACCTCAGACTCCGCTCATTTAATTTAGTAATCTTAAGAGTTTGAGGATCAGTTTTCATAATGGTCTCTCCGTGGAGAGTCACTAAAGGCCAATGCTGTAGCAATGTGATTTTGTCGATGTGTTCAAATCACTGTGACATTTCAATGTAGACACACATCGCCATGTGCACTAAAATTTAGGGATGCGAGGTGAGGGGAAGGACCACATACAGAACTGTCTAACTGCTGTCGATGTGGAAGGGATGCTCTCCCTCACACATAATAATCCTTTATTTATATAGCGCACACAGATTCCGCAGCGCTTTACACTCATATTGGTTCCTGTCCCCATTGGGGCTCACAATCTAAATTCACCTATCAGTATGTTTTTGGAGTGTGGGAGGAAACCGGAGTACCCGGAGGAAACCCACGCAAACACAGTGAGAACATACAAACTCATTGCAGATGTTGTCCTTGGTGGGATTTGAACCCAGGACCTCAGCGCTGCAAGGCAACAGTGCTAACCACTGAACACATCACATCAGTAGACAGTCCTGAACTCTGAGAGCATTGTCTCTGCTTCCCCACTTGGTCACTAGGGGAGTGGAGCGGATCCTTTCAGCACCATGAACAGCATCACTCTCTTATCCCTTTGAGTGCCATAGGGATGTGCATTACTCACCCCTGTGGCATTCAATAGGTTAAAAATACATCAAGTATTACATATGTATCCCCTTATCTCTGTATTTATTTCATGCAGGCTGTGCACAAGACTGGGGGTCAGGCAGCATCCACTGGGATTTGTGCCTACCAGCTGCCCCCCTCCCCCAGCCTTATTCCCTTGCCAACTGGTAGCCACTGAACCCCATTACACTGTCTGACCCACCCAGGTTTGTCCCCTTGCCTACTGGTAGCCACAAATCCAAATGGGCACTGCCTTGGCAAAGGAACAAGGCTGCGGGTTACTTTCATGTTACTTTTACTTTAAAGGGATGGTACTACTTTATTATTACTATCCCCCATATTGTAGATATTTGTAAAATAATTTAATAGCCTCCAGGCTCATCTCTCAGACCTTTATGGTTTGAGAGATAACCGAAGGCAAAGTTCCCCCCTCCCTCCCCCTTCCCTGAAATCAGCGTGGCTCATCATGTGGCTCTGCAGCTGAGCCACAATCGCGTTAATGAGAAATAATTATTTCACTGAAAGGGTCTTCTACATGTGCTTGGTTTGTGCTTGGTTTGCAAGCACACATAGAAGATCATTTCAGTGCACTAATTCTTTGTCATTAATGGGATCTCGGCTCAGCTGCAGAGCCACAAGCCTGTCGTACGACAGACTTCCCCGCTGTCAGCACCGCGCTGACTTCAGGGAAAGGGGTGGGAAGGGGGGAACTTTACCTTCGGTTATCTCTCCAACCATAAAGGTCTGAGAGATGAACCTGGGGCTATTAACTTATTTTACAAATATCTACAATATGGGGATAGTAATAATATAGTATTACTATCCCTTTAATGACATTTTCTTTATCTGGAAACATTTCATATACACATTTCATCCATTTAATTCACATATAGAAGACACTCAGATCTCTTTTCTTCTATCTTTCATCCGCCAGCAGTAATTGCCTGTTTTGTTCTCTTGTAGATAATAATTTATAGTTAAGCACAATTGACCATTGTTTATAAAGAACGTTTCTCATTGTCTTTTCTGCGTATGATAACCAGCAATTGCTCTAACTACAATGTTATCTGTTTTATTGTCTTCACTTGGCAATTTCTTTGGTTTCAGGAACTTAATTGTTTTCTGTCTTCAAATAAAGGCTCTACCAGTGATGAGAAACTGTGTTTTTGTTTTAACCCATTGCAGGATAGAGAGGCATTCAGTGTATAGCTTGGTATTGCACTAAATACTTCTCTAGGGTCCAAGGGATTCTCATATTATGGGGGGCTTCCATCTTGAGGGTTTTTTATATCTATTTATACTTAGAAGAGGCAAAAAGGTCAGTGGCCACCGGGCCCTGGTGCAGACATGGCCATGGGCCCCCCCCGACCACATTGCCGCCTATCTCCACATTGCTTCCCCCAAAATCTTCACATTGCCCCATTTCCATCTCCCTCCTCCATCTCCTACCTGCTCCCACACGGGTCTCAGTAATGCAGAGCGCTGGGAAGTGATGTCATCTCCCAGCGCTCTGCATTACTAGTTCGCCGGGAGATCAGTTGTTACACAGACTGAATTGCTGCTGGCTCATGGCAAGGGGGTTGCAGGGGACGGCTGGGGCCCTGGAGCGATGGGCCCAGTCTCAGGTGCGACCCCTGCGAGCCCTATTGTTACACCACTGACAAAGGTATTGTAGTGCTAGCTCTACGTTCAATGATTAAGTGACACTATGCAATCTTTCTGCTTTGCAGAGAGCCAATGGAAAGTGTGATCTTGCAGCTTTAAAGGAGCAGTAAACTTTTTTTATGAAAAAATATATATTGTAGGGATTTTCCTATTGAGTAAAATAAGGGTACTCCCACTGCCAAGAGATTTATATTTCCAGAGTTATTACAGTTTAAACCCATGTTTTTTTACATTAGCAGTGCCCTCTAGAGGTCACATTCTAATTAGATTTCCTGTTAGATTCTAATGGAGAGGAAAGTCAGAAAAGTCAGAGACATACAGTTCTCCATAGAATGTGATAGAAACTGTCTGTCACTTCCTGTCAGTTAGAACTATCAGGAAGTAAACACAGTAAATTCACTTCCTGATTATTTAAACTGTTATAAATTTTGAATAAAACATCTGACAGCAGTGGGAGTGACCTTGTTTTACTTGGCAGGAAAAGCTCTATAAAATATGTGTTTTAAAAAAAAACAGTTTACTGCTCCTTTAAGACCCAGAAAACTCCAAACTCTCCTTGACCAAACCGGATACATGACAGTAAGGGTCTAGTGATGATGATCTCTCGCCCCAACTCGGAAAACCTTATATGTACAAAACGTCTGGCCAGGGTCTATTGTACACAATTAAATGTCACATCAAGTAGCATATAAAAAGAAATATGTTTATTAAAAGTATAAATATTAATAGTCTTCAATACACCAAATAACATATATTCTACAAAGGGTATCTAACACATAGATTGAGTGGCTATCTCGGCACGTAGCTGGCTCTTAGACACAATCACATAAGTAAACTAAACAGGAACCAGTAGTGAAAGGGTGTCCACAAGCCAAAAGGCTTCAATTTAATTTATTTCACAACACTGAGGCAATCCGCAGAAGAAGAAATGAGGACAAGGTAGGCAAACTAAGGACAAGTGAGTAAGTTATTATACAGATTGCATGATACGGGTCACTCCACAGAGAACTAATCTCTGCTGATGTTAAAGGGATAGTAATACTTCGTTTTAACTTTATTTTATTTTGTAGGCATTAAAAAAACATGAAGAACGATATAAGTCTTATCTCTCAGACCTTTATGGTTTGAGAGATATTCACAAGCAAAGTTTCCCCTCCCGCCCCTTTTACCTAGTGTAAGCCATCTCTTCTCAGATGTGGAATCCAGTCCATAGACCAGACAATAATGAGAGTTTTACTGTTGTGCAGTAATTTAATACACTTATACACACCACAAAGTGTAATCAAGTTACTAGTGGGGAAATAGGGGGGGAAAGAGGGACATTGGGATTTTCATCCTGGGGGACAGTGCCCACTTAAAACTTCCCATTTTGTAGGTATGACTGACCTCTCATACCTTTAATGCAGTCTGCATAAAAATGTAAGTATATTCCTAAGGTATGGAGCTACTACAAGTTCCACCTCTAGGATATACCAAGAAGCGCCAAGGCAAAATATAGTAACAAATACAATAAATCTCACATATAGTCCGTCTATAGGGTATATTCAATAATCCAGTGATGGATCTCCCGGGTCCAATGCTGCTGAATGATGGGTTTGGGACTCCCAATAGTACAACTACAAAGCAAAACAGATAAAAACAGCGCAAATGGACTCCTCTAAGTGTAGTATTTCCAGATTCTTTTCCCTTCACCTTCACCACGTGCTCCAAATTGGGTACTCACTTGGAATGAGGTTATAACTGCCTCTCAGTGTAAATCAGCATTCCTGGTTTGAACCCCAGGTAGGTTTCCAACTCTCCACTTCCTTCCAGATACTCTTCACTTCTCAGCTTCCACTACCACTGTTTACAATTCTACTATCACTCCCTTGCAGGGATCTGATAGTATATGAGACACAAAGTGTCTTTATAGTGGTTAATAGTGGGATAAAAATGATGATATATATATTTATCAACAAGTGATCCAAAAAAATTTAGGAGCACTAGAAGGGATGGTTAATATAATAAGTATATTTATTAAAAAAAAAATATATAAAAATCTCAGTTAAAAGTTCCAGCAGTGCTAGTGTATAAAATATCAGAGTTACGCTCGACGTGTTTCGTAAGTACACACTTACTTTATCAAGAGCTTCTGACCAAACTAGACCCTATATTAACCATCCCTTCTAGTGATCCTAAATTCTTTTGGATCACTTGTTGGTAAATATGAAGAGTATCTGGAAGGAAGTGGAGAGTTGGAAACCTACTTGTTGTTCAAACCAGGAATGCTGATTTACACTGAGAGGCAGTTATAACCTCATTCCAAGTGAATACCCAATTTGGAGCACGTGATAAAAATGTAACCCATTGCGCCCAACTGATAACAAGAGAAAAAATAAAGATGGTGTTTTTTTTACATTTTTTTTTTTACAGTTTTCTTTAATTTTAATAAAATAAATATATGGGTTATCCATATAAGTGTGGCATCAAAAGAAATCTCTAATTGTGTGAAATGGGCTTTGTTAATACAAGTTATACTATGAACTCTGTTTTTTTCATTTTTTTATTTAACTACTATAAAAGATATTTTATCTTCAAGTGAAGGAGAGCTGTGCCGAAGAATCAGCGTGTCCCATTATGCTGACCGGCACAGATCTTCAGTCCGTCCTATTTCTCCTCCCACCTCCCTCCAAGCTGCCCCAGGGAGCGCGTTCACGCTTCCCTTCAGTGTGCTGTGAATGGGTCCTAGCATTACAGCAAGCTGCGGTTACCATTATACTGAGGTTGCAACCTCAATAATACTACTACTGCAACCTCAGTATAATGGTAATCGCAGCTTGTGAGCCGTTCATAGCACAAACCGAAGGGAAGCGTGAACGTGCGTGAACGCGCTCCCTGGGGTAACTGGGAGGAAGGTGGGAGGAGAAATAGGACGGACTGAAGATCTGTCCTGGGAACATAAAACGGAAGTGCACAGCACAGAAGATAAATTTTAAAGTAGTTAAAATAAAAAACAAACAAACAGCGTTTATACTATAACTTGTATTAACAAAGCCTATGGGAACTCCTTTTAGAAGGTGATACATACCCTTTAAATTCAATCCACCTCAGATTTTCTTGGTCCTTAATGGGGTTATGCCCAATAAGTATTTCCAGCGCTCAACTGCCGGATGTACCTGGGGCAAATATAGGGGAATCCCACGCGGGCATTTTTTTTTTAAAGCAGCCCACTAGCTGCACCAACGTCCCTATCAACGCCCCCTAGTGGTCCCTGTGCGGCATGGGAGAGCAGGCGCCAGGATATTATGTCATATCCTGGCGTTCTGTATTAACCCTTTGAGTGCCAGAGGGATACGCAACGAATTGCAAATCAATGCGTTGAGTACCCCTCTGGCACTCAAAGGGTTAACAAGGAATGCAAAGGCTGTCACAGAGAGTGCCTGCGGCAACACAGACCTCTCCTTCAAAGTATCGTGGGGCAGTGAGGCGAGATCCTCTGATCTTCCCCACCTGTCCCTGATCTAGTGGCCCACCGGGGGATGCCCGATCCCCCGATACGACAATCCGCCCATGGATGTACCTTCACTTTTTGTAATCTTTTATATCTTGGTTTTTTTTAAACGCTTAGTTAAGGATTGTTTTCATTCCCGGCACTAGAACGCGGTCTGTGTCTCGATTGTTGTCGTCCCTTTTCAATCTGCTATTTTAGTTGCATTTACCTAAAGATGACGACTATTATGCCACATAGTAAACTCACAGATCCTCCAATGTCAATTAGAGGAAAACTATGAATCATTAGATAACTTTACAGATATATAACCAATGCTGTTTCCTTTTTCTTCTTGGCAATTATAACCTGACCTTAGGTGTCTTTAGATTTTCTCTGCTTACAATCTGCTGTTTCAGGTCTCCTCTTTATGGAGGAAGATTTTATTGATTGGCCAGAGATAGATGAAGAACACAAAGGGAATGAAAACTTAACCTTCTGAG
>CM074718.1:696602215-696762215 GCA_037306005.1 Rhinophrynus dorsalis
CAATTGCCCAAACAGCTGGAAGCACAAAGGACATTAGGCCACAGAAAAGGACTTGTGGCCAAACATCTGTTTATGCGTTAAGTTCCCAAACGTTGCTAAATAGTGGCAATAATGCGAACATCAAAGGAAAAAAGCTAACGATGGGTGGCTGACATACTGTCAAGCATCGATCGTTAACTTATCTGTGTTACACTTACCTGTCATTCTCTGTCCTTCTTCTACGATCTTCTTTTTTCTCTTATCTTCTTCCTTATCTCTTCTTCCTCTCCATCTTCTTTCTTCTTCTTGTTCATCTTCTTTCTTCCGTCTTCTATTCATATACCCGTAAAAGAGAGATAGAAATAAACATGTCATATAAAGAACCCGCACATCTATGCATAGTTTAACCCCTTGAGTGCCAGAGGGGCACACAACACATTGCAGAGCCATGCGTTGCATAACTTTCTGGGACTCATGGGTTAAACAATAGTTAGAGGTGCAAGTCAATATTGTAGAACATGCACAAAGTACAAAACACGTGTCCCCATTTTCATCCTTTAAGCAATGTGTACTATGAAATTGAAAACTGGCAAAACTTGTTCAATAAAAATATTGGCTCTTTTTTAGTTCTCTACCACTGGTTGTGGCAGCGTGGGCAGAGAAAGTAAGAAGGAGCACCCACCACCTTTGTACCTGAAGGGCTGATGCACATTCCACTGTGAGGGAATGTTGAACAGAGACTGCCTTTATATATGGGCAGTCTCTATTGAAAAGGACCCACAGCTATTGGCTCTGATGCTAACTTACGTACCTCCAGCCAATCAGCCTCAAGCAGTTTTCTCCAATACCCTGCTCAAAGCTGATTGGCTGGGAGGTGTGTAAGAACATATCCCAGCCAATAGCAGTGAGTCCTTTTGAACAGAGACTGCCCATCAGCTGATAACTGCACAAGGAATAAAATTAGGCATGCTAACTATATCAAATGTCCATATAATATATGAATACAAAAATTGAAAGCCGGGGGGAATAAGAGTTTGCTTACACATTTCACACTACTACAAATTGCTTTATCAGTGCACTTTATATGTGTAATATGAATATTCCAACTCTATTATTTCCTGTCATTACATTTTTGTAATTCTCATGTCTCTGGGTTATGAGGACAAAGGTTGAACTTGATGGACTTGTGTCTTTTTCCAACCTAATTTACTATGTTACTATGGCACTCTGGCACTCAAAGGGTTAAGTCAGAGGAGGCCAAACATTTTCTCCAAGGACTGCATGGAAAAATTAATACTGAGTCGAGGGCCAGACACTACTAAATAATGTAACTTTGTGATAAACAAACATGCACAAAATTAATGTTTATACTATTATATGCAACTCATTGCTGAGATCATAGCTTATCCTAAATTTTGCTACATAACGTTAAACACTCTGTCATATAACTGAAGATTGGGAAATTATTATTATGTTTTATATCTTTCACATTTTTATCATTTATGCAAAGAGCTGAGCTAAGAACAAGAGGTCATCCATTAAGACTAGAGGAAAGGCGCTTTAGACTAAAACAAAGGCAGGGATTCTTTACAGTAAAGGCTGTAAGGATATGGAATTCTTTGCCACGGGATGTTGTGCTTGCAGATAATGCAACGGCATTCAAAAAAGCAATGGATGCCTATCTAGCACAGAACAATATTGACAATTATGACAGATGGATTCAAAGCAAATAGGATATTGATCCGGGGAACTATTTGACTACCAGTTGGAGTCAGGAAGGAATAATTCCCCCCCCCACACACACACACACTTGGGACTAGATTGGAAATGGCTCCAGAGGACTTTTTTTTGCCTTTCGCTGGATCAACAGGGGTGTTTTTGGCATGGGCTGGACTTGAAGGATGCATGTCTTTTTTCAGCCTTATCTACTATGTTACTATTTTACATTGAACAGAATTTGTATGAAGGGCCAGACTGTCAATGTCTGAGGGCTGCCAGTGGCCATGGGACTAATTTGGACATTTCTTCCCCAAAGTGCTTTACACACAAATTTGGCAGAAGTTAAATATGTGCCCTAGATAGTGAAATATTGACCCTCCCCTCAGCACACCTCATATATCTGCAGATAAGGAATTGAAAATATGTGGGTCTCCTCTACTTGTTCTTGAACTACAATTCCCATCATTTTCAGCCAGCGACTTGATAGCTAAAGACGATGGAAATCGTATTCTGACAACAGGTGGACAATCACAGCTTCTAAGCCCTCCCTTAGATAGCGTCTCCTGCTAGTCACTGGAACCATCACATTGTATGGGAATTAAACACTGAAATGTCATTAGGCGCAAGCAGGTTTCCTAGTCTGTATAAACTGTCACCATGTGTACAAACACAAAATGACACAATACACAGTTTTTATTTCAGTCCCAGACCGATCGTGTTTCTGCAAACATTTTTGAAAGTCAAGAGTGTAAATTATGACATGTTTGTGGTCCACAGATAATGTTCCCTAAGCCCAGTTTTTTTTAATATATATTTATTTGATATGGTGACACAAGTATTGCTAATGAGAAATTCCTCAGCTGTCATTGCTGGCAGCAGAATCTTGTTCACTGGCTATAAATCAAAATGTAATTATTCAACAAATGTGATTCCATGAACACAGGCAATAAATCATGAGAGCATTCTTAGATTGGATCATACCAGGTCTGCCAGCTGAATGTAGGAAATATGGGGAAACATTGACTCAGCTAAGAACGGCAGCTTTCTTACTGAAATGCTGGGTCATTAACCCTTTGAGTGCAAAAGAGGTATCCAACGCATTGCGTTGGATACCTCGCTTGCACTCAAAGGGTTAATAATTGGGAGTATCTGACGTTAACTGGTAGGGGTGGGCAAAAAGTGTGAAACATTTTTCATGAAAAGTCATGCAGGAACTTGCCGATTTTTCACTTTTCCCCTATTTTGGCAAATTTTTCACCTATATTTCCCATAGGTACTACATTTTCCACTGTAATATTACTTCTTCTGAGGTCTGAAGTTTAGAAATAAGTGGCTGAAAGTCAAAGTTGTGAGTCCTATAGCAACATATGGCTTGAAAAATGGGTTAGCATGCAGAATGCATTTGTCCTTTGCCCACAACACTTTCTTGCTTAAGTGACACTGGCACATATTCATCATGACATCAAGTAATAAAAAAAATAAAGTACAAATTACAATGTAGCAGATGTGTTTGGCAGTGGTGGAGGTGGTGGGGGACTGGCATGGTGTCATTTGTGTTTGTATATTGTTTTTACTATTGTCAAAGGCTATCCTCCTTCTCAGATTATTGACACACATTACTTATCGGTCATAGCAGTGGTCCCAAGTGGGGTAGATGGTGGGAACCCTTCTTCACATCCCTCCTCCACCTCCTCATCTGTGCTGCTGTTAATATATCTGTCCTGGCTTTCTCTGTCATACTCCTCTGCAGCAGGAGCCATAGGTGTTATTTGGAGCAAACTAACTGTTGGCACTGGACTGGCGGTAGCACACTCTCTGACACATAAATAAGTCCACTACTTCTTTTTTCTGCCCTAGAGCCCTGGGAACTTTTTAAAGTGCTTCTGCTACTTCTAGTTGCGGCACCTTTGGCCTGCTGATAGTTTGTCTCCCAGTCAGTACTGTGGTTGTGCTTCAGGTGGGATCTCATAGAGGAGGTGCCTAGGTGTTAGCCTGCTTTCCCCCTGCTCATGTGCTTTTTGCACAGACTACAGATAGCAACATGCTTAGCTTGAGGATCCTGAGTTAAGTATCTCCATACTGTGGACTTCATGGAATGAGGAGTTCCTCAGGTGGTGCTATTGCTACTACTACTGCTGGGGCTAGATGTTGATGCAGTTCTACTGCCACTACTACCAGGTGTCAAAGGTGCAGCACTTACAGCAGCAGCACCAGAGGTACTTGTCATATCTAACACTGTGCATGATAACCTGTGTTGCTGTTGCTGGGTACTCAAAACAGGTGTGTGTGGCTGAGTGGGACTTGGACTTTGAAGAGGAGATGATGCTGATGATGACTGATAAGATGACTGTGTGCATTTTGGCATCTGTGCTTGTCCAGGGTCAAACTTTCCAATAGCTTTCTCAAAGAGTTTATAGAAGGGCACAGTGCCCCTTAAATGTGGTGGAAGATTCAGCCTTTGACTTTCTTCTAACCTTATAGTCTTGTCATCATCCTCACTCTCAGATCTGTACCATCATCAGTCATCATTAGTTCATCCTCAGCAGCATCAGCATGACCTGACAATTCTTTCCCACTACTACCCTTATATTCCTCTAAGCTATTAAAGTTCTCAGACAGTTTCTTTTTACTTTTACTATAACAAAGTTCCCTACTACTGTGAGGAAGGGTGTTTTGGTGCTTGTTTGTCTCACTATTTGATGCAGCAGGCGGTTCAGCTGCTACACCTTCCTCTATTATGCTGTTGCCAGCATCATCAATACTTGAATGTGACTTGTTGTCTTCAGTGACTTCTTATATGGTTCTATATTTCTACTGGCACTGGTGGTGCTGGAACTAGTTTTGCTGGGACCTTGACAAACTGCATCCTCCCTTGGTGTAAAGGGATCATCATCATTAACTGCACAATGATTTATTTTATTTTTACGTTGTCCACCCTGTCTTATCACAGTCTGTACAAAAAAACAAAACAAAAACAAATTATAACTGTAAAGCAAAATCAACTTTCCTCAGACTTCCCCAGCACAGAGACAATAACAGCAAGATCAGCAAGTAAATAGATCCCTAGCTGTCTGTGTCATGCCAGTCAGTCAGTCTGAATGTTGGGGTATTTGGGGGTCAACCTCCTTTCTCCTTTCTTCTCCCCAGAGAGCCCCACTGACTCTCCTAATAAACACTTACACAGAACAAATGTCCTACTAAAGGTTCCCTAAACTAAACTTCAATTCCCCTCTCTGTATTTTCTAGCTCAAACCAAGTGCTGCTCTCCTCTCACAAACACAGAATGGCTACTGTGAGACCCTGACAGTCTTTTATATGTCCGTACATAGAATGGCTGCTGTGACACCCTGACAGCCTTTTATATGTCTGTACACAGAATGGCTGCTGTGACACCCTGACAGCCTTTTATATGTCTGTATACAGAATGGCTGCTGTGAGACCTGACAGCCTTTTATATGGCTGTAGAAAACTTTTGTGTGGTGGAGAAATATTTTTCTTCCCATTGATTTCAATGGGCAAAAAAGACGGGAAAAAGCAGAAAAACTGCAATTTTAGTGGGAAATTATTCGCCAATTTCCATTATTTGCTGATTTCAATTTGAGGCGAAAATTTTTGTCCATCCCTATTAACCGGTATCCTTTTAAAATGTCGACCTCTAGTTGGCAACCATCAAAAGGATGAGATCATAATGTCGCCTGAATCAAAAGGGCAACATCAAAATGTCAGCCTCATCAACAGGGCGACATACTGATGTTGCATGCGTAAGGGTGGCCCACTAGAGGGCGACATTACAACAGGCAATGTGCAGGACACAATAGAAAATGTAATAAAAATATCCAATCAGAGAAAAATTAAAGGGGAATACCACATAAGATTATCTATATTGCAGATAGCAAAGCCAATAAGTCTGAAGTAGTGCAGCATACAAGGGGCTAATCAGATGGAACACTCAGAGCATTACTAGACAGACCATTGATAGCTTCAAGTCCCAATCTCAGGTTCTCTGACTCTGTGTGGCTTCTGCAACACCTCTGAAACACTCAGCTCACACTGACACAGGGGTTCCCAACGCATTGCTGTGTAACGTGTTGCTTACCTCTCCGGCATTCAAAGGGTTTAGTGATCGAAGCAGTACCTTCTGTGGCAGATAGAGGCAGTCAGTGGTGTCCAGTCACTGTAGTTCAGGTCCTCCTCTCAATCTCCTCTCAGGTCTGTCTCTCAGTCTCCTCTCAGGTCCTCCACTCAGTTGTCTCTCTGGTCTGCTCATCTTGCTCTAACAGGTGTTAACCAGGGGTGTCTTATTTCAAGGGAATACTCCTTGGGAAGCACTTATCCCAGAATTTCAGCAAATATCTAATAAAATCTCATAACCACTTGATCAGAAAGTAGTGAGGTATATTGTGACTTCTTTCAAAGGCAGGCAAGGGCCACCATTAACCTCTTGAAAAGCAAGGGGGGCTACAACGCATTAATTAGCAGTACTGACCAACTATCATAAAATGACAAATAAATAAAACTAAATATATATTAATCTATTATTTCAAAAAATCTAACATTATGAACCCAGTTTGTTAAAAGTTGTTACTCCCACTTTAAGGCATCAACTATCTTTCATATATGTTTTTCTATAGCTGCTACGTTAACACTTTGGATTCTGTAGAGGTCGTCAACACATTGTGAACCAATTAACTGGAGATGTCTCTTGCATCTAGGTGTTTAGAAAGTTTGATTGTTTGTTTTCCGGGCTGATTTAATTTAATGTTCCACCGGAGAAAAATTTTGTGAGTCAGTGGTGTAGTAAGTTAAAAGTGAGACAAATGTCCTATCTTACTTATATAAGTACTTATCTCGGAAACAGATCTGATCCACCCCAGCCTCATTCTCTCTCCTTTCCCAGCTTTCATGTGGTCATTCCTCTGTATACATTATGTAAGAGGTTCTCAAACTGTGTTCTATGTAACCCCAGAGTTCACTGAAGAAGTGCAAGAGGCTGATCCAGAGAGGCTGAGTCAGATATCTGTGATGAAGGCTTCAGTCGTAGGATTTGAGGAGCGTCGACTGGAGTCGACCAAACCAGACTAGGAGAGAAGATGTACCTCGAACATGCTAGTCGTAGACTCCTCAGACGTAGACTGGAATCGAATAGACTGGGCTTGTGAAATCCATCGACCTCAAATTGGTCAGTTGTAGAAACTAAAATTTGACTTTGGTATAAAGATTTCAACTACAACACCCTCGACTAGTTAGTCAGACAGGAGGCAGGGAGTCATAGACCATCGACCATCCACACCCTTGTTTAGCCAGGGCGGTTGTCAGAGTTATTGACAATGGCACCCAACTAGTCAGAGGGCCTGAGGTGTGGAGTCGAGCAAACAGTAATTTGTACAACCTGAAGTAACTGGAATCTCTGGCAGGTGAAGACTGTAGGGACACCCATTGCGTAGAAGATTGCAGAAAGAGTCATATACGAATGTCTCTAATTCAACTGGAGTCTCAGTTGTGCACAGCTAAAGGGACACTCGTTGCGCAGCAGAGCAGCAGGAAAGGAGTCACAGAGAAGATGAAGTGTGGTCAAAGGAAAAGGTGACGTTGACGACAGACAGGAGATCAAGGTACCTGGGGATGAGACTGAACCGTAGTCTGTAAGGAAGCCGGGTCGAGATTCGTAGTCAAGAGTCACAAATTAAGGAGTCCGAAGACAAGGTCAGGAAACAAGCCAAAGGGTCAGTACACAGAGATTAAGGAAACTCTGGAATGCTACAGCATGGACTCAGGAACTTGGCGTGAAAATCGAGCAAGTGCTGGAGGCTGAACCAGGTAAATAAAGGACACAGTAGCCAATAGAGATAGTGGTAGGAGGAGTAACTCAATGGAGCGGGACAATTGGAAATGGCTTCAATGTTTGTTTGTTTTTTATTTTGCCTTCATCTGGATCAGCTATATTAATACAACTAGAACATGCACAGGTCTATACCAAAGGTATTCCTAATAAACCACAAACATTGTGGGATGCGCCCAAGACCTAAACAAACATACAAGAACAAAATATCTATAGAGTAAGTTATAGAAACTAAACTCCACAAGATAAAGAGGTCCACTCATTGAGGCACTCAGAATACCCTAATAATAATCATACATCAAAAAATGTTTATTGGTGTACAAAAAACATAAAATGCACATACAAGATAAAAACACATAAAAAACATTGATGGATCAAGCCCTGAACATCCCTGCTATATCATAATATAACAATCACATTACTCAGCAGGTGTCATAAATAAACAGGACAAGTAATCAGAAAAATACACCATATAAATATAAGAATACCTCACCAAAGGAATGTCACTATCAAGATGACAATGACCCACAATGTGATAAGATAAATAAATGTCTAGGAGAAAGGCGTTGGGAAGGTTGGGGATGGAGGGAGTCCTGACTGTCTAGATATATAATAAGGATAAGTACACATTTATTTGTATTTTGACATTTATTTACCTTATCACATTGTGGTATTTTGTTCTTGTATGTTCATCTGGATCAGGGCCGTCCAAGTTCAGTCTTCAAGGGTCACCAACATCAGTGGCATGCTGTAAGAGCCTGGCACCCTATCACCCCTGTTGTTACAGATCAGGGCTGTCCAAGTTCAGTCTTCAAGGGCCACCAACATCAGTGGCATGCTGTAAGAGCCTGGCACCCTATCACCCCTGTTGTTACAGATCAGGGCTGTCCAAGTTCAGTCTTCAAGGGCCACCAACATCAATGGCATGCTGTAAGAGCCTGGCACCCTATCACCCCTGTTGTTCCAAATCAGAGCTGTCCAAGTTCAGTCTTCAAAGGCATCGAACATCAATGGCATGCATTAAGAGCCTGGCACCCTATCACCCCTGTTGTTACAGATTAGGGGTGTCCAAATTCAGTTAGAGACCAGATTCCACATCTGAGAGGAGGGGGCTTACACTAGGTAAAAGGGGTGGGAGGTGGATACTTTATCATTCAATTACTCTTGTACTACAACTCCGACAGTATTGAAATAACACTCTCCATGGCACAAATACTATGAAGATTAATTGGAGCTGCTTTTATTTTGAAACATTACTAATCCTTTAATACGTTAGTCTAATAGTTTATTCTTAAAGTGACCTGCCATCCCAACATGAGCTTAGTTAGATGTAATATAAACAGTTTTTGGAGAAATTAACCTTTATCTGTTGGTGGCACAGTCTGGCACTTTTTGCTAATTAATTTACGTGCTGGGCAACTATTACAGAGCCCACACACTGAGGGGAGGGCATGTCTAAACGCAAATCAAGGGGTAAGTTTGGCTAAGTACATACTTAATTAGGATACCTTACAGTTAATTAGCATATATTGTCTCACTGTTTGTTTTACAGAAAATATCATCTACAACATACGGGCAGATAAAATAAGTTTGCTAAAGGTGACATTTATTTTTCACATATGTTTGAAAGTAATGTTTTGGAGCCTTATCTAACTTTTAAGGGGTGACAAATTAATAGTGTTCAAGTTAAGTTAATTTGAAATTAAAACTGGTGTAATAAATAAGGCAGCGACTGATGTTTGTATACTTTACTGATTTTCGTCCAAATCCCAGAGCTTGATAAATACACCATTGACTATAAAGCAAATTCCAGGGACTTTGAGGAAAATACTAGAGATCTGTCATCGCCCTGCAATGTCTTGTAGACTTATCCAATATTCAAGAAGTTAAAAGAAACATTGAAACCAAGTGGAATTTAAAACAAAATACACCAGCAACGGCATACGATGAAATCTTTTGTACACTTATTTACACTTGGGAATCATGCAAAAAAAGGTTAAACAAAATTAAATACAACCTCCTACTTATTAATTATTTATCTTAACTGTTAACTATTGCAAATGAACGTTTTGGGTTACACATTTCTTCCCATATAAAGACTCAAGGGGCAGTTATTCCCTACTCTTAGTAAACGTGCACTTTACCCCTATTACATATATATATATATGTATATGTATTTATATGTAGAATGGTCTCACAGTTCATTAGTATTTAGTATGTAAAGAGTTGTGAGTTTAAAAAATTCATAATATATGCATAAAGGTCCATTTGCCGGACCGAAACGTTGACCATTTTTTGTGCCTAAATTGCTTTAAATAAATCTTTCAAAAGAACCACGGGTGCTCTCCCTCCTTTCAGCATATTGGATGTCTCAACATTGGGGATTGTGCACCTGGGCAAGGGGTTAATTTAGGAGCAAGTGCTTTCTCCTACAGTTTTTGGTTAAAGATATATATATATATATATATATATATATATATATATATATATATATATATATTAAACATATACCATAAAATGTATGATTAATAAATATTAGTAAATCCAGTAAACCAGCATAGTTAGATAATATGGTTGCAATAAATAAATATATTACATACCATTAGTTTTGTATAAAATATCTCTCTCTCTCCTTTCACAAAATAAATCACTTATAGCCTGTATATATAATCTGTTATCACTATTAGGGGTGGGCAAAATCACTCGCCGTGTTCCTGCGGGAAATTCCGCGAAAGCCACGTTGCTGTCTGCTTTTTCACAGGAAAATTTGCTTTAAAACTAGAGATTAAAATGTTCACATTTTTCACTCATTGACCATAATTTTTTACCATTTTTTAAATGGCTAGAAAGTTTCCACCCATTGATTTACATTGTTTTTGCCTTTTTGCTATAAAAACGTGATGTCTTTTCAGAAATCAATCACAATAGAAGCAGCTACAGAGAGTGGTAGATGTGCTGTGCTGTTCTGCTGTGATCTTTTTCCAAATTTGAGGCAAGAGAGGCTCATAGTGACAGCTATCACTATGAGCAGGTCAGCTGCTTGTGCCTGCTGCTAGACATGCTGCCTCTGCTGCCACCATTGCTGCCCTTGCTTCCACTAGTGCTGTGCCTGCTGACAGACGTGCTGCCCCTGTTGAAATCAGTGCTGTGTCTGCTGCCAGTGCTGAACCTGCTGCCACCAATACTGTGCCTGCTATCAGACATGCTGCCCTCCTGCCAATGCCACCAGTCCTGTGCCTGCTGTCAGACATGCTGCCCTCCTGCCAATGCCACCAGTCCTGTGCCTGCTGTCAGACATGCTGCCCTCCTGCCAATGCCACCAGTCCTGTGCCTGCTATCAGACATGCTGCCCTGCTGCCAATGCCACCAGTCCTGAGCCTGCTGTCAGACATGCTGCCCTGCTGCCAATGCCACCAGTCCTGTGCCTGCTGTCAGACATGCTGCCCTGCTGCCAATGCCACCAGTGTTGAAGCTGCTGCCACCAGTTCTGAATCTGTGTTTTGTTTTGTTTTTGTTTTTTTTTTAAACTTGAAATTTGTATTAATATTTGTCATAGAAATAAATATCTTTACATAAATTTAAGCATAATAAAAGCAAAGTCTTATCAGTAAAGTGAAACTTATTAAATACTCAATAGAGAATTGTAATTTCTCCCATATTTACTACAGATCCATGGAGACCAAATCTTCTGAAATAATTGATATTTATCCAGTTCAAAAGAGGACAAATATTCATTAGTACAAATGAAATTAATTTTATCCAAAATCATGTACCAAGGGATATTCGTTTTTTTCCACTGAGCCGCAATACATATTCTTGCTGAGCAGCAACTATTAATAAATTTATCTTCAAATTTATTTAATGAAGTTAATCTTTTACCCAGCAAGGCCTCCCAAACACCCAACCTAATTTCTTTTTTTAAGACATAGGATATTAGATTTTCCATTTTCCTCCAAAGATCTAGAGACTTATGGCAGGACCACCAAATATGTTCAAAGGTGCCAACCTCCCCACATCCCCTAAAACACAGGTCAGATGCATCCGCAAACATCAAAGAGATCTTGCTTGGTACCAAGTAGGTTAAATGAAACATTTTATAGGATTGTTCTATCGAATTAGCATTGATATAATTTTTATGAATTCGGGACATAATTTCTAGCCAGTTGTTTTCATCCAAAACTTCCCCCGTTAACTGTTCCCAACGTTCCTGACAAGGTAACTTACTATTATCAGATAACAGCATTCTGTAGAGTGTTGAGATAGTTCTGGTTGTGGGAGTCCATAACTTTACCAAAGATTCAAACCTCGTCAATGGGGTATTAATATAGTTGCCTAAGTAACAAGTTAATCTATCTTTAATATCAAGATATGTGGTTTTAAATTCGTCAGTAACGTCCAATATCCCTTTAATGTCATCCCAGGAGAAAAAAAGGTTACGGAATATTAAGTCATTAATAGATTCAATACCATGGCTCCAGAGCCTGTCAATTAGATCCAGGTCATGGCTTGCCCAATGGAACTCTTTATTATTACTTAATGGTAACATTTTTGATCTGAATTCCATTAATCTTGCTCTGAATCTAATATTGTCCCATATCTTTAAATCTACTCTAGTACTATTTAGTAGATTAGGTTTTATGTCTTCTCTCTGTCTCTGGAAAGACCACATGTAATTTAAGAAAGGTCTACAGTCGAGTCCACTTCAGGTTTATAGCACAAGCCAATTAATTGTGTTAGTCTTGTAGACTGATAATAATTAAACAAATCAGGCATTAATAGACCACCAAACCTCTTTTCTCTACAAAGAGTTCCCCTCTTTATTTGTGGGTGTTTACCATCCCATAGGAATCTAAAAAGAGCATTTTGAATTCCCAAAATATCTGCTTTAGATATTTTTATGGGGAGACATCCAAAGACAAGAGAACGGATCCCAAATCTCTTGGAAATATCGATTAAGTTGAGTACTTTTCTAACATTATCACAAGTTGTCCTTCCAGGTATAAAACCACATTGGTCTGGGTGTATTAAAAAGGGAATAAATTGGGCTAATCTTTTGGCTAAGATTTTAGAAAGAATTTTAATATCAGAGTTTATTAAATTAATTGGTCTATAGTTATTGATATTCTCCTTATCTTTGTCAGGTTTTTCTAAGATAGAGATAAAAGTTAAATTAGCATCTTTTTCCAGAGTTTCTTCTTCAAGGATTTCGTTAAAATAATTAAGTAAATGTTTAGATAATTTATCACTAAAGATTTTGTAATAAATATTTGAGAATCCATCTGGGCCAGGACTTTTCCCATTCTTTAACCCCTTAGTGACGGCCGCGTGCAGACGCGGCCGTCACTTAACGTCCGTCTAACATTTTTTTTTTTTTTTTAAACAGAATCCGGAGTCCCCGAACGGCGTGCAGCCGCGCGGGGATCCGGATTTCCTGGACGTACATGTACGTCCTCTGTCACTAAGTGACACCCACAGAGGACGTACATGTACGTCCATTGTCACGAAGGGGTTAATTCCTTAATTGCGCACTCTACCTCTTCCAGAGATAATGGTTTGTTTAATTGTTCTCTACCACTTTCGTTTAGACCAGGAAGTCTAAGAGATGAAAAGAAAGATATCATTTTGGAGTTGTCGAAAGTTTCATAGTCAGTGAATCTTTCCGAAAAAATGTTTTCAAATTGCAGGATAATCTGTTTTAAATCGGAGGTTTTACCTAAGTTTTCACCGCAGTTTATAGATTTAATTATTTGGAATTGTCTTTTTGGCTCCAAAAGGTGAGCAAGCAAGGTGTGTGGTTTATTTCCCCACAGATACATTCTTTGTTTAAACCATCTGAGTCCACTATCTACCTCCTTATCAAGCAAGAGATCTATTTGTTCCCTAACCATACAAATTTTTCTTGCAGTTTTTTTATTGGGGTTATTAGCTTGGTTTTTAAGTAAATTTTCTAGTTCTTCTTCCCAGAAGTGTAAATCTAAAAGTCTTTTGTTATATCTTATTTTTGCTAATCTAATTAGCTTACCTCTGATTACAGCTTTGTGTGCGAGCCAAATTGAACTTGCGTTTATGGAGCCATCTTGTATAGTATTTTCTGTAAAATATAGATCTAATTTGTTAGAGATTTCAAGTTTAGTTTTTTTGTTCTGAAGCATTTTTTCATTAAGTCTCCATCTCTGTTTCCTTGGAATACCTAAATTGGAGGAGAGCCAGATTACAACAGCTTTGTGGTCTGACCAAGACTGAGAAAACATATCTGTTTTTATAACATCATTAAGAGAAGAATGATCTATGAGGAAGAAATCTATGCGAGAAAAGATGTTAAAGTGTGGTGAAAAATAAGAGTAATCAACTCTAGGATATATGTATCTCCAGGGGTCAACCAGGCCTAGACCATCAATAAAGTCAGTTATTAATTTTGATTGGGAAGATCTAAAGCCAGACGCCTCAGACCTATCAAGTTGTGCGTCTTGACAAGTATTAAAGTCACCTCCAATAATTAGAGTGCCTTTTTTGTTCTCTTGAATCGCTAGTCTGAATGTTTGAAAAAATACCTTTTTTTTAACCTGTGGGCCATAAACCGTAGAGATAGTGATAGGAAGACCTGAAATGCAACCAATTAGTATAATATATCTACCTTCTTTATCATGAATAACCCGTTCAAAGACAAATGGTATAGAGTTTCTTATTAGTATTGCAACTCCATGAATCTGTGTTTTGTAATACTCAGGAGACGGGGAAGGAGAAGATGATGCCAAGTGTGACAGAAGGGGACCCTAAGTCACACTTGCCATCCTCAAGCAGTCCTGCCAGTGCTAGTATTACTACTACTAAGAAGGTCCAGCAGATTTTTAGCATTAGGAGTGACGGAGGGGCAGTCAATATCCTCATATTACTAGTGACTGTGAGGAGGAAGACTCTGGGGCTGAACTTGATGTGCGTGGTGTTAATAGATGTAGTAACAGTAATGGTGAAGCAGCCGGTGGGACTAGTGTTAGGGGTGTGGTAGTAGAAGCATTTGAGAGCGTCCAGACTAGAGGCCAAGGAGCCCACACCATTCCTCTGACCCTGGGAGTCCTCCTCCCCTTGACTTCACTACAGTGTCAAAGCAGAACATGATCCTAAAGAGGCCTGAACGGGTGTTGGGGGAGAGCAGGCTCATAATTTATACCACCACCACCACAGGCAGTAGCACAGATCAGCTGCCTGTGTCTGCTGCTATTTCTGCTAGAGCTAGTCTGCCTTCTTCTTCAGGTCAAAAGTCAATGACAAGTGTGACATTAGGGGACCCTCTGTCACATTGCTCGTCACCTCCTACAAGCAGCAGTAAGATATCTAGAATAGAGCAGCAGCAGCAGCAACAACAGCATGTAGGGACTAATGGTGGTGGTGGTGATGATGCTGGAGAAGCTGGGGTGGAAGAGACATTGATGGCATTTTTAGCAGAAACTGAGAAGGAATGGGAGACAGGGATGAGGATGGGCATCACCACCACCACTAGCACTGACATTTTGGAATTAGAGGAATTTGAAACTGCTCTAATTCCTTCTGATGGTGAGATAAAAGGGCAGCAGAATGCTGATGAGCAGGCTAGTGTGCCACAGACCACCGTAGACACAATGGGAATGGGGTCAAAATGTGATCCGGGACTAGGACACGTTCCACTTGCCAGTGCCAGCAATACTTCTGGTCCTAGTTGCAGTGCTGAGGCAGTAGCAGCAACAGCAGCAACATCATCCACTGCCAGCACAGACAGTGAAGAGGAATGTGGAGGACAAGAAGAAAGAGGCCATTCCTCTCCACCTTCCCCCTCCCCCCTTAAGTCATGGGTGTAGGACTATTTTTCTCTTGGAGCAGGAACAGTGCAGTCATCAACAATGGCGCTGTGCACAATTTGTGACAAGTCAGTGAGAATGGGAAAGGGGGGAAAACACCTTGGCACAACGTTTATGTCAAATATGTTAAAGCCATCACAGAAATCTAGCACCGCTGTTACTGTACCCCCTGACTCTCGGGAAAGGCAACAAGAGGCGAGGTGGAGATCAAAGAGGAGGAAGAATAAAGAAACCCAGAGAAACACTGGAAGTTCCATGATGAGCGAAAGAACTAGCTCGCCATCATCATCACCTTCTTCCTCCAGGGTAACAAGTACATCTCCTGCCAATCCACCTCTTTCATCGTTACCTCATCTGCCAAATGATAGCCACTCTGTTGACGTTAGGATGTGGAAGTTCGTCTCTACCCATTGCACACTTTGTGGTGCACTGACCACACATGCCAGTGTGGTGGAGGATAATCGATACCAGGTCATCAGGTGGCATCTGAGGAGATTCCATCCCACAGAATATGCTATAATGCTGGCAGAGAGAGTTCATCATTACTAGTAAACTGTCAGCAAGTTGTCATGTGTACTTAGAAGGTTCTTAGTGGGTATAGTGACAGCGGCAGTACTTGGGTTCTGGTGTCATGGTGTTTGGATACAGTTGTGCCCCAAGATGTTAATTACCACATATACTGTGCATATTGCAGTTGCTGATGGGAGGCACAGTTCCTGCCCTCAAGGGAAACATTTCTATTCTAATAAAGCACCCATGATTTTGGAGGTGGAACAGGTGGAGAAGAATTATTGGCCAACTTCTTATTTTCTCCTCATAGACTGGGGGCTGTTTATTGTGATGCTACTGCCTCAGGCTCATCACTGGAGCCAGTCATGGCAAGTGGAACCTTCATCATCCATCTTCCATGTTACTGCTATTGTTGATCCCATTCCCTTTCAGCTGCCTAATCATCCTGCTGCTTAAACAACTCAGCAGCAGCAGTAAGAACAGCAGTTGCACATTCTGCAATCATGGACTCAGGAGGACATTTGACAATGGCCAGTGGCCACTGGCCAACATGACCTGCTGGCACTATGCCAGTAGGGCATTTTTATTTTTGTGCTTTGAAAAAAAAAACATAGTCCTACAAAAAAATAAACAATATTTGGGGGGTTGTTTCTAACAAGTCTAAGTCCTATAAATCAATGTTTCTTCAGGGCTTTGGCCTCTAATAAGTCTAAGGCCTACAAATCAGTGTTTCCTCAGGGCTTGGGTCTCTAACAACAAATCTAACAAATCATCCTTTACAAAAAGTCAAATATCAGTCCACCCCAATGGCAGCTTATGTCTGGGGGTTCCTGTCTCTATCACTTTACATACACATTTCTTATTTTATTTATTCATTTTTTTTTATTAACTGTCCCCCAATACCAGTCAAGAAACCGCCCAAAACAATTTCCCTGTTCAGCCGATTCATTCCCCAGACTCCACCCACCAACACAGGCACCCTCATTAGACCCCTTTTATACTGTGTCTGAGGTTTTTTTTAATTGGATTTAGGACTTAGGATTTATTTTTTTTTAACTTCCCCCTCAATTCCAATAAACAACCCCCCCAAAAAAATCATCCCCTGTTCAACTGATTCTTTCCCCACCCCCCACCAACACCAATGTTGGTGTACAGGGATTCTACATCCATAGTGGCCAGGATGGTGCTCTCTGGAATGGGGTTACTTTGTTTACGATATCAGTGGTGTCTTGAAGGAAGCTGGGTGTTTGTTTTACCATGTGTTTTAGGGTCTTTTCTACCCAGCCAGAGATATTCTCCGTGAGTGTGCCAATTCCTGAAATGATGGGTCTTCCTGGGTTTCCTTCTTTGTGTATTTTTGGTAGCATGTAGAAGGAGCCTATTATTGGATCTCCTGGTATTAGGGGACTTATCTGTTCTTTTATGATCCTATTAAGTTGTTTCTATGTTTTTTGTGGGATCATCATGTAATTTCACATAGTATCTTTTAGCAGAGAGTTGCCTATTTGCTTCTTGAATGTAGTCCACAGTGTTCATAATAACAACAGCTCCCCCCTTGTCCGCAGGCTTAATAATAATATCCTGGTTATTCTTTAGTGACTGTATGGCTTTCTGTTCCTTGTGGGTTAGGTTGGGTGTTGGTTCACATTGTTTCTCCAGTATTTCTGCTGTGACTGTTTCTGAAGTTATCTATGTATCTGTCCAGTGTAGGGTTACTACCTGGTTTTGGAGTCCACGTGGATCTTTTAGTGGGTGCATTGACATTGGGATGTTGCTCTGTGGTGCTGGTATCATCATTATCTATTTTATCATGGAAGAATTCCTTGAATCTGAGTTTTCTAAAAAAAAAATCCTCCATGTCCCTGTAGAGTGTTGCCTTGTCCACAGGTTTAGTGGGACAGAGTGACAGGCTTTTTGAAAGTACAGATATTTCCTCTCTCCTTGTCGTGTGTGTGGAAAGGTTCATAATGCAATTCTGTTCTGGTTGATTTACAGATTCTGCTGTGAAACCTGCTTTGTATCGCAGTCTCTGTAGTTTCTTCCTCTTGGTGTTGATGAGGAATGTTTGTAGTTTCTTGTACTATTGTCTGGTCCAAGCTGTTCATTGAGATTTTATAATTCTGCTTGTATCTTTGATTTCTTGTTGTATCAGATGCCAATAAGGTTGTTCCTTAGCTTCTGGGAAGTCCTGGTACATAACCTTTACAACAATCAAAATGGGATCATAAATACCTTGGACCCCTCAGAGGAAGACTGAAATTTACAGCACTCTCCTCTACCATTTATTGATCAAAGAACCTGAGTCTGGACGGAGCTTTCTTTTCTGATTTCCATTCTGAATAATGAAATGTGTACTTGTATATAAGGTACGTTTTCATATTTATCTGTATAACATGCCTGAGGAAGAGACCTAAGAGTCTTGAAAGCTTGCATCCCAAATCTGCTTGGATGGATCTAGGCAGAGTCCACATACTGTGATATGAATGGATCGAGCAGAAACCACACACTGTGATATGAATGGATCTAGACAGAGTCCACACACTGCTATGAATGAATCTAGGCAGAGTCCACACACTGTGATATGAATGGATCTAGCAGAAACCACACACTGTGATAGGAAATTAGGAATGGATCTAGGCAGAGTCCACACATTGTGATATGAATTGATCTAGTCTACACACTGTGATATGAATGGATCTAGACAGAGTCCACACACTGTGATATGAATGGATCTAGGAAGAATCCACACACTGTGATATGAATGGATCTAGGAAGAATCCACACACTGTGATATGAATGGATCTAGTCCACACACTGTGATATGAATGGATCTAGTCCACACACTGTGATATGAATGGATCTAGGCAGAGTCCACACACTGTGATATGAATGGATCTAGACAGAGTCCACACACTGTGATATGAATGTATCTAGTCCACACACTGTGATATGAATGTATCTAGTCCACACACTGTGATATGAATGGATCTAGACAGAGTCCACACACTGTGATATGAATGGATCTAGGAAGAATCCACACACTGTTATATGAATGGATCTAGACAGAGTCCACACACTGTGCTAGGTATGAATCTAGGAAGAGCTCACACACTGAGGCATTTGTAATAGCACAAGGAGAGGTAAGTTTGGTCTGGAATAGAATGAATTATCATACAGTGCAGGGAATTATCATAAAGTGTCAGCCTGCGACACCAGCACATACATGTTCATTTCTCAAAGCCTAGTTATTTTACAGAGAAAAGGGTCATACAATAGAAAGAGATTAATTCTTTGTAAAAAAAAAAAAAAAAAAAAAAAAAGCAAGCTATTTCATGTATGTATGTGTGTGTGTGTTTATACATGTGAGTATATATATATATGCATATCTGTGTCTGCATATGTGTGTGTGTGTATATATATATATTTATATGTGTGTGTGTGTGTGTGTGTGCACCTGCTATTAGATATAATATTGCTATCTCCAGCTCTAGTGACAACATTATTAGCCTAGAAAGCAAGTCTATTTTCAGTTTTCTGAAATGTCAATATCTAATAAGCTTTTACATTAACACTAGGTTCTCTGGAAGATGAAGACGATTATATTACTGGGCATGGAGATAGACTGTGTTCACGTAATGCACAGTATTAAGTCCTTAACCCACACTGCTCTAAATCAGCTGGATAAAGCCACAAACCATTACATTAATAAGGTCTCCAGAGTGCACTTTCACCCACTGGATGCCTGATAGATGTCCCAAGCCCTGTGACTAGTGTTGAGCGAGCATGCTCGGCCGATGCTTGGATCGGCTCGAGCATCGCTCTGCTCGGCACATGGCGGTACTCGTACGAGTACCGCATGTGCTCGCCCGCCATGTTCGGGTCTCCTCCCCGCACGTTTTGCGGCTGCTGCGCAGCCAATAAACGTGCAGGGAGGCTCTGACATCGGTGTAATGCCAGCAGCCATGTTGGCTGCTGGCATTACACTGATTGGCTGGCCACAACCCGTGGTCGGGTGCTGTATAGCACCTGACCATCGAGTTCGGCTCAGTCTTAGCCAGGGAGAGCTGAGGATAGGAAGGGAAAGTCAGTGTAGGGAGGAAAAAAAGCAAAATTGTGAAAAAAAAGAACCAAAAGTCCTTTTTAGGACTACTGTGTGTGGGGGCAGCAGGTTATTTTGTGTGGGGGGAAAAAAAAAAAAAAAAAAAAAAATATATATTCTGTTTAGTGTGCAAAGTTGCAGATTAGAGCACATTCTGTTTAGTGTGCACAGTTGCAGATTAGAGCACATTCTGTTTAGTGTGCACAGTTGCAGATTAGAGCACATTCTGTTTAGTGTGCAAAGTTGCAGATTAGAGCACATTCTGTTTAGTGTGCAAAGTTGCAGATTAGAGCACATTCTGTTTAGTGTGCAAAGTTGCAGATTAGAGCACATTCTGTTAAGTCTTCAAACTAAAATATCAAAGTCACATATTCCATTCAGTGTGCGTCGCCGCAGTTTAGCAGCACATTCTGTGTACTGTGCAGAGTTGCAGAATAGGAAGAAATACTGTTAAGTCTTCAAACTAAAATATCAAAGTCACATATTCCATTCAGTGTGCTTCGCCGCAGTTTAGCAGCACATTCTGTGTACTGTGCAGAGTTGCAGAATAGGAAGAAATACTGTTAAGTCTTCAAACTAAAATATCAAAGTCACATATTCCATTCAGTGTGCGTCGCCGCAGTTTAGCAGCACATTCTGTGTACTGTGCAGAGTTGCAGAATAGGAAGAAATACTGTTAAGTCTTCAAACTAAAATATCAAAGTCACATATTCCATTCAGTGTGCTTCGCCGCAGTTTAGCAGCACATTCTGTGTACTGTGCAGAGTTGCAGAATAGGAAGAAATACTGTTAAGTCTTCAAACTAAAATATCAAAGTCACATATTCCATTCAGTGTGCTTCGCCGCAGTTTAGCAGCACATTCTGTGTACCGTGCAGAGTTGCAGAATAGGAAGAAATACTGTTAAGTCTTCAAACTAAAATATCAAAGTCACATATTCCATTCAGTGTGCTTCGCCGCAGTGTAGCAGCACATTCTGTGTACTGTGCAGAGTTGCAGAATAGGAAGAAATACTGTTAAGTCTTCAAACTAAAATATCAAAGTCACATATTCCATTCAGTCTGCTTCGCCGCAGTGTAGCAGCACATTCTGTGTACTGTGCAGAGTTGCAGAATAGGAAGAAATACTGTTAAGTCTTCAAACTAAAATATCAAAGTCACATATTCCATTCAGTGTGCTTCGCCGCAGTGTAGCAGCACATTCTGTGTACTGTGCAGAGTTGCAGAATAGGAAGAAATACTGTTAAGTCTTCAAACTAAAATATCAAAGTCACATATTCCATTCAGTGTGCTTCGCCGCAGTGTAGCAGCACATTCTGTGTACTGTGCAGAGTTGCAGAATAGGAAGAAATACTGTTAAGTCTTCAAACTAAAATATCAAAGTCACATATTCCATTCAGTGTGCTTCGCCGCAGTTTAGCAGCACATTCTGTGTACTGTGCAGAGTTGCAGAATAGGAAGAAATACTGTTAAGTTTTCAAACTCAAATATTAAAGTCACTTATTCCATTCAGTGTGTGTCACCGCAGTTTAGCAGCCTATTCTGTGTACTCTGCACAGTTGCAGAATAGGAAGAAATACTGTTAAGTTTTCAAACTCAAATATTAAAGTCACATTTTCCATTCAGTGTGTGTCACCGCAGTTTAGCAGCCTATTCTGTGTACTCTGCACAGTTGCAGAATAGGAAGAAATACTGTTAAGTTTTCAAACTCAAATATTAAAGTCACATATTCCATTCTGTGTGTGTCACCGCAGTTTAGCAGCCTATTCTGTGTACTCTGCACAGTTGCAGAATAGGAAGAAATACTGTTAAGTTTTCAAACTCAAATATTAAAGTCACATATTCCATTCAGTGTGTGTCACCGCCGTTTAGCAGCCTATTCTGTGTACTCTACACAGTTGCAGAATAGGAAGAAATACTGTTAAGTTTTCAAACTCAAATATTAAAGTCACATATTCCATTCAGTGTGTGTCACCGCCGTTTAGCAGCCTATTCTGTGTACTCTGCACAGTTGCAGAATAGGAAGAAATACTGTTAAGTTTTCAAACTAAAATATTAAAGTCACATATTCCATTCAGTGTGTGTCACCGCCGTTTAGCAGCCTATTCTGTGTACTCTGCACAGTTGCAGAATAGGAAGAAATACTGTTAAGTTTTCAAACTCAAATATTAAAGTCACATTTTCCATTCAGTGTGTGTCACCGCAGTTTAGCAGCCTATTCTGTGTACTCTGCACAGTTGCAGAATAGGAAGAAATACTGTTAAGTTTTCAAACTCAAATATTAAAGTCACATATTCCATTCTGTGTTCGTCACCGCAGTTTAGCAGCCTATTCTGTGTACTCTGCACAGTTGCAGAATAGTAAGAAATACTGTTAAGTTTTCAAACTCAAATATTAAAGTCACATATTCCATTCTGTGTTCATCACCGCAGTTTAGCAGCCTATTCTGTGTACTCTGCACAGTTGCAGAATAGTAAGAAATACTGTTAAGTTTTCAAACTCAAATATTAAAGTCACATATTCCATTCTGTGTTCGTCACCGCAGTTTAGCAGCCTATTCTGTGTACTCTGCACAGTTGCAGAATAGTAAGAAATACTGTTAAGTTTTCAAACTCAAATATTAAAGTCACATATTCCATTCTGTGTGTGTCACCGCAGTTTAGCAGCCTATTCTGTGTACTCTGCACAGTTGCAGAATAGGAAGAAATACTGTTAAGTTTTCAAACTCAAATATTAAAGTCACATATTCCATTCAGTGTGTGTCACCGCCGTTTAGCAGCCTATTCTGTGTACTCTGCACAGTTGCAGAATAGGAAGAAATACTGTTAAGTTTTCAAACTCAAATATTAAAGTCACATATTCCATTCAGTGTGCTTCGCCGCAGTGTAGCAGCACATTCTGTGTACTGTGCAGAGTTGCAGAATAGGAAGAAATACTGTTAAGTCTTCAAACTAAAATATCAAAGTCACATATTCCATTCAGTGTGCTTCGCCGCAGTGTAGCAGCACATTCTGTGTACTGTGCAGAGTTGCAGAATAGGAAGAAATACTGTTAAGTCTTCAAACTAAAATATCAAAGTCACATATTCCATTCAGTGTGCTTCGCCGCAGTTTAGCAGCACATTCTGTGTACTGTGCAGAGTTGCAGAATAGGAAGAAATACTGTTAAGTTTTCAAACTCAAATATTAAAGTCACTTATTCCATTCAGTGTGTGTCACCGCAGTTTAGCAGCCTATTCTGTGTACTCTGCACAGTTGCAGAATAGGAAGAAATACTGTTAAGTTTTCAAACTCAAATATTAAAGTCACATTTTCCATTCAGTGTGTGTCACCGCAGTTTAGCAGCCTATTCTGTGTACTCTGCACAGTTGCAGAATAGGAAGAAATACTGTTAAGTTTTCAAACTCAAATATTAAAGTCACATATTCCATTCTGTGTGTGTCACCGCAGTTTAGCAGCCTATTCTGTGTACTCTGCACAGTTGCAGAATAGGAAGAAATACTGTTTAGTTTTCAAACTCAAATATTAAAGTCACATATTCCATTCAGTGTGTGTCACCGCCGTTTAGCAGCCTATTCTGTGTACTCTGCACAGTTGCAGAATAGGAAGAAATACTGTTAAGTTTTCAAACTCAAATATTAAAGTCACATATTCTATTCAGTGTGTGTCACCGCCGTTTAGCAGCCTATTCTGTGTACTCTGCACAGTTGCAGAATAGGAAGAAATACTGTTAAGTTTTCAAACTAAAATATTAAAGTCACATATTCCATTCAGTGTGTGTCACCGCCGTTTAGCAGCCTATTCTGTGTACTCTGCATAGTTGCAGAATAGGAAGAAATACTGTTAAGTTTTCAAACTCAAATATTAAAGTCACATTTTCCATTCAGTGTGTGTCACCGCAGTTTAGCAGCCTATTCTGTGTACTCTGCACAGTTGCAGAATAGGAAGAAATACTGTTAAGTTTTCAAACTTAAATATTAAAGTCACATATTCCATTCTGTATTCGTCACCGCAGTTTAGCAGCCTATTCTGTGTACTCTGCACAGTTGCAGAATAGTAAGAAATACTGTTAAGTTTTCAAACTCAAATATTAAAGTCACATATTCCATTCTGTGTTCGTCACCGCAGTTTAGCAGCCTATTCTGTGTACTCTGCACAGTTGCAGAATAGTAAGAAATACTGTTAAGTTTTCAAACTCAAATATTAAAGTCACATATTCCATTCTGTGTTCGTCACCGCAGTTTAGCAGCCTATTCTGTGTACTCTGCACAGTTGCAGAATAGTAAGAAATACTGTTAAGTTTTCAAACTCAAATATTAAAGTCACATATTCCATTCTGTGTGTGTCACCGCAGTTTAGCAGCCTATTCTGTGTACTCTGCACAGTTGCAGAATAGTAAGAAATACTGTTAAGTTTTCAAACTCAAATATTAAAGTCACATATTCCATTCAGTGTGTGTCACCGCCGTTTAGCAGCCTATTCTGTGTACTCTGCACAGTTGCAGAATAGGAAGAAATACTGTTAAGTTTTCAATCTCAAATATTAAAGTCACATATTCCATTCAGTGTGTGTCACCGCCGTTTAGCAGCCTATTCTGTGTACTCTGCACAGTTGCAGAATAGGAAGAAATACTGTTAAGTTTTCAAACTCAAATATTAAAGTCACATTTTCCATTCAGTGTGTGTCACCGCAGTTTAGCAGCCTATTCTGTGTACTCTGCACAGTTGCAGAATAGGAAGAAATACTGTTAAGTTTTCAAACTCAAATATTAAAGTCACATATTCCATTCTGTGTTCGTCACCGCAGTTTAGCAGCCTATTCTGTGTACTCTGCACAGTTGCAGAATAGTAAGAAATACTGTTAAGTTTTCAAACTCAAATATTAAAGTCACATATTCCATTCTGTGTTCATCACCGCAGTTTAGCAGCCTATTCTGTGTACTCTGCACAGTTGCAGAATAGTAAGAAATACTGTTAAGTTTTCAAACTCAAATATTAAAGTCACATATTCCATTCTGTGTTCGTCACCGCAGTTTAGCAGCCTATTCTGTGTACTCTGCACAGTTGCAGAATAGTAAGAAATACTGTTAAGTTTTCAAACTCAAATATTAAAGTCACATATTCCATTCTGTGTGTGTCACCGCAGTTTAGCAGCCTATTCTGTGTACTCTGCACAGTTGCAGAATAGGAAGAAATACTGTTAAGTTTTCAAACTCAAATATTAAAGTCACATATTCCATTCAGTGTGTGTCACCGCCGTTTAGCAGCCTATTCTGTGTACTCTGCACAGTTGCAGAATAGGAAGAAATACTGTTAAGTTTTCAAACTCAAATATTAAAGTCACATATTCCATTCAGTGTGCTTCGCCGCAGTGTAGCAGCACATTCTGTGTACTGTGCAGAGTTGCAGAATAGGAAGAAATACTGTTAAGTCTTCAAACTAAAATATCAAAGTCACATATTCCATTCAGTGTGCTTCGCCGCAGTGTAGCAGCACATTCTGTGTACTGTGCAGAGTTGCAGAATAGGAAGAAATACTGTTAAGTCTTCAAACTAAAATATCAAAGTCACATATTCCATTCAGTGTGCTTCGCCGCAGTTTAGCAGCACATTCTGTGTACTGTGCAGAGTTGCAGAATAGGAAGAAATACTGTTAAGTTTTCAAACTCAAATATTAAAGTCACTTATTCCATTCAGTGTGTGTCACCGCAGTTTAGCAGCCTATTCTGTGTACTCTGCACAGTTGCAGAATAGGAAGAAATACTGTTAAGTTTTCAAACTCAAATATTAAAGTCACATTTTCCATTCAGTGTGTGTCACCGCAGTTTAGCAGCCTATTCTGTGTACTCTGCACAGTTGCAGAATAGGAAGAAATACTGTTAAGTTTTCAAACTCAAATATTAAAGTCACATATTCCATTCTGTGTGTGTCACCGCAGTTTAGCAGCCTATTCTGTGTACTCTGCACAGTTGCAGAATAGGAAGAAATACTGTTAAGTTTTCAAACTCAAATATTAAAGTCACATATTCCATTCAGTGTGTGTCACCGCCGTTTAGCAGCCTATTCTGTGTACTCTGCACAGTTGCAGAATAGGAAGAAATACTGTTAAGTTTTCAAACTCAAATATTAAAGTCACATATTCTATTCAGTGTGTGTCACCGCCGTTTAGCAGCCTATTCTGTGTACTCTGCACAGTTGCAGAATAGGAAGAAATACTGTTAAGTTTTCAAACTCAAATATTAAAGTCACATATTCCATTCTGTGTTCGTCACCGCAGTTTAGCAGCCTATTCTGTGTACTCTGCACAGTTGCAGAATAGTAAGAAATACTGTTAAGTTTTCAAACTCAAATATTAAAGTCACATATTCCATTCTGTGTGTGTCACCGCAGTTTAGCAGCCTATTCTGTGTACTCTGCACAGTTGCAGAATAGGAAGAAATACTGTTAAGTTTTCAAACTCAAATATTAAAGTCACATATTCCATTCAGTGTGTGTCACCGCCGTTTAGCAGCCTATTCTGTGTACTCTGCACAGTTGCAGAATAGGAAGAAATACTGTTAAGTTTTCAAACTCAAATATTAAAGTCACATATTCCATTCAGTGTGTGTCACCGCCGTTTAGCAGCCTATTCTGTGTACTCTGCACAGTTGCAGAATAGGAAGAAATACTGTTAAGTTTTCAAACTCAAATATTAAAGTCACATATTCCATTCAGTGTGTGTCACCGCCGTTTAGCAGCCTATTCTGTGTACTCTGCACAGTTGCAGAATAGGAAGAAATACTGTTAAGTTTTCAAACTCAAATATTAAAGTCACATTTTCCATTCAGTGTGTGTCACCGCAGTTTAGCAGCCTATTCTGTGTACTCTGCACAGTTGCACAATAGGAATAAATACTGTTAAGTTTTCAAACTCAAATATTAAAGTCACATATTCCATTCTGTGTTCGTCACCGCAGTTTAGCAGCCTATTCTGTGTACTCTGCACAGTTGCACAATAGGAATAAATACTGTTAAGTTTTCAAACTCAAATATTAAAGTCACATATTCCATTCTGTGTTCGTCACCGCAGTTTAGCAGCCTATTCTGTGTACTCTGCACAGTTGCAGAATAGGAAGAAATACTGTTAAGTTTTCAAACTCAAATATTAAAGTCACATATTCCATTCTGTGTTCGTCACCGCAGTTTAGCAGCCTATTCTGTGTACTCTGCACAGTTGCAGAATAGGAAGAAATACTGTTAAGTTTTCAAACTCAAATATTGAAGTCACATATTCCATTCTGTGTTCGTCACCGCAGTTTAGCAGCCTATTCTGTGTACTCTGCACAGTTGCAGAATAGGAAGAAATACTGTTAAGTTTTCAATCTCAAATATTAAAGTCACATATTCCATTCAGTGTGTGTCACCGCCGTTTAGCAGCCTATTCTGTGTACTCTGCACAGTTGCAGAATAGGAAGAAATACTGTTAAGTTTTCAAACTCAAATATTAAAGTCACATTTTCCATTCAGTGTGTGTCACCGCAGTTTAGCAGCCTATTCTGTGTACTCTGCACAGTTGCAGAATAGGAAGAAATACTGTTAAGTTTTCAAACTCAAATATTAAAGTCACATATTCCATTCTGTGTTCGTCACCGCAGTTTAGCAGCCTATTCTGTGTACTCTGCACAGTTGCAGAATAGTAAGAAATACTGTTAAGTTTTCAAACTCAAATATTAAAGTCACATATTCCATTCTGTGTTCATCACCGCAGTTTAGCAGCCTATTCTGTGTACTCTGCACAGTTGCAGAATAGTAAGAAATACTGTTAAGTTTTCAAACTCAAATATTAAAGTCACATATTCCATTCTGTGTTCGTCACCGCAGTTTAGCAGCCTATTCTGTGTACTCTGCACAGTTGCAGAATAGTAAGAAATACTGTTAAGTTTTCAAACTCAAATATTAAAGTCACATATTCCATTCTGTGTGTGTCACCGCAGTTTAGCAGCCTATTCTGTGTACTCTGCACAGTTGCAGAATAGGAAGAAATACTGTTAAGTTTTCAAACTCAAATATTAAAGTCACATATTCCATTCAGTGTGTGTCACCGCCGTTTAGCAGCCTATTCTGTGTACTCTGCACAGTTGCAGAATAGGAAGAAATACTGTTAAGTTTTCAAACTCAAATATTAAAGTCACATATTCCATTCAGTGTGCTTCGCCGCAGTGTAGCAGCACATTCTGTGTACTGTGCAGAGTTGCAGAATAGGAAGAAATACTGTTAAGTCTTCAAACTAAAATATCAAAGTCACATATTCCATTCAGTGTGCTTCGCCGCAGTGTAGCAGCACATTCTGTGTACTGTGCAGAGTTGCAGAATAGGAAGAAATACTGTTAAGTCTTCAAACTAAAATATCAAAGTCACATATTCCATTCAGTGTGCTTCGCCGCAGTTTAGCAGCACATTCTGTGTACTGTGCAGAGTTGCAGAATAGGAAGAAATACTGTTAAGTTTTCAAACTCAAATATTAAAGTCACTTATTCCATTCAGTGTGTGTCACCGCAGTTTAGCAGCCTATTCTGTGTACTCTGCACAGTTGCAGAATAGGAAGAAATACTGTTAAGTTTTCAAACTCAAATATTAAAGTCACATTTTCCATTCAGTGTGTGTCACCGCAGTTTAGCAGCCTATTCTGTGTACTCTGCACAGTTGCAGAATAGGAAGAAATACTGTTAAGTTTTCAAACTCAAATATTAAAGTCACATATTCCATTCTGTGTGTGTCACCGCAGTTTAGCAGCCTATTCTGTGTACTCTGCACAGTTGCAGAATAGGAAGAAATACTGTTAAGTTTTCAAACTCAAATATTAAAGTCACATATTCCATTCAGTGTGTGTCACCGCCGTTTAGCAGCCTATTCTGTGTACTCTGCACAGTTGCAGAATAGGAAGAAATACTGTTAAGTTTTCAAACTCAAATATTAAAGTCACATATTCTATTCAGTGTGTGTCACCGCCGTTTAGCAGCCTATTCTGTGTACTCTGCACAGTTGCAGAATAGGAAGAAATACTGTTAAGTTTTCAAACTCAAATATTAAAGTCACATATTCCATTCTGTGTTCGTCACCGCAGTTTAGCAGCCTATTCTGTGTACTCTGCACAGTTGCAGAATAGTAAGAAATACTGTTAAGTTTTCAAACTCAAATATTAAAGTCACATATTCCATTCTGTGTGTGTCACCGCAGTTTAGCAGCCTATTCTGTGTACTCTGCACAGTTGCAGAATAGGAAGAAATACTGTTAAGTTTTCAAACTCAAATATTAAAGTCACATATTCCATTCAGTGTGTGTCACCGCCGTTTAGCAGCCTATTCTGTGTACTCTGCACAGTTGCAGAATAGGAAGAAATACTGTTAAGTTTTCAAACTCAAATATTAAAGTCACATATTCCATTCAGTGTGTGTCACCGCCGTTTAGCAGCCTATTCTGTGTACTCTGCACAGTTGCAGAATAGGAAGAAATACTGTTAAGTTTTCAAACTCAAATATTAAAGTCACATATTCCATTCAGTGTGTGTCACCGCCGTTTAGCAGCCTATTCTGTGTACTCTGCACAGTTGCAGAATAGGAAGAAATACTGTTAAGTTTTCAAACTCAAATATTAAAGTCACATTTTCCATTCAGTGTGTGTCACCGCAGTTTAGCAGCCTATTCTGTGTACTCTGCACAGTTGCACAATAGGAATAAATACTGTTAAGTTTTCAAACTCAAATATTAAAGTCACATATTCCATTCTGTGTTCGTCACCGCAGTTTAGCAGCCTATTCTGTGTACTCTGCACAGTTGCACAATAGGAATAAATACTGTTAAGTTTTCAAACTCAAATATTAAAGTCACATATTCCATTCTGTGTTCGTCACCGCAGTTTAGCAGCCTATTCTGTGTACTCTGCACAGTTGCAGAATAGGAAGAAATACTGTTAAGTTTTCAAACTCAAATATTAAAGTCACATATTCCATTCTGTGTTCGTCACCGCAGTTTAGCAGCCTATTCTGTGTACTCTGCACAGTTGCAGAATAGGAAGAAATACTGTTAAGTTTTCAAACTCAAATATTGAAGTCACATATTCCATTCTGTGTTCGTCACCGCAGTTTAGCAGCCTATTCTGTGTACTCTGCACAGTTGCAGAATAGGAAGAAATACTGTTAAGTTTTCAAACTCAAATATTAAAGTCACATATTCCATTCTGTGTGTGTCACCGCAGTTTAGCAGCCTATTCTGTGTACTCTGCACAGTTGCAGAATAGTAAGAAATACTGTTAAGTTTTCAAACTCAAATATTAAAGTCACTTATTCCATTCAGTGTGTGTCACCGCAGTTTAGCAGCCTATTCTGTGTACTCTGCACAGTTGCAGAATAGGAAGAAATACTGTTAAGTTTTCAAACTCAAATATTAAAGTCACTTATTCCATTCAGTGTGTGTCACCGCAGTTTAGCAGCCTATTCTGTGTACTCTGCACAGTTGCAGAATAGGAAGAAATACTGTTAAGTTTTCAAACTCAAATATTAAAGTCACATATTCCGTGTAAGATGAAGAAGGCGGGTAAAAAGGGACGGGGAAGTGGACGTGATCCTGATAGTTCAGGGCGCGGGTCAGGACGCGGAGAAACTGTGCCTGGTGCCAGAGCACAAGAAAGAAAGACATCCACCATACCTAGCTTCATGTCTAATTTTACAGGGCGTCGCAGGACATCACTCTCGAGGTCCGACCACTGCGAACAGGTGGTCGGTTGGATGACAGCTGATACTGCTTCCAGTCGGTTAAGCACCACCCTGTCTTCCACCAAGTCCACTCTCAGTAGCCAAGAGTCTGGTCAACATAATCCTCACTCTGATCATCCTTCCTCCCACCATACACGGTCTGGTCAAAGAAGTGATCCCACACTGGGATATAGTGAGAAGCTCGTCTCATCACCAATCCTTCATTTGACCCTCTCTCCAAGCACGCTTGCAGAGGAACATGACATCTTGTGCCCTGATTCACAACCTCTAGAGGGTACCCAATCACAAGATGATGACAGATGTGAACGGCATTTAAGGTCAAAGGAAGTAGTGGATGATGACGATGATGATGAGACACAGTTGCCATTAAATCAACCACTATTTCCGTCTCAAGACCTTGTTGAGGAGAATGTTATACAGTTGTCAATGACTGAGTATGTGGTGGGATCAAGACATGAGGAGGATGATCAGAGTGAGGAAGTGGAGGAGGACTTGGTGGACGATGAGGTGACTGACCCCACCTGGGAAGGTGTAGAGCCGAGCGATGACAGCAGTCCTGAGGGTGAGCCATCTGCAGCACCGCAACAGGCTGGAAGAGGCAGTGGTGTGGCTACAGAAAGAAGGCGGACCGCACCAAACCGGCCCGCAAATGTTCCACGGAGCACCCCCTTGCGTAAATCTCCCTTGCCAAAGGGTAGGTGTTCCGCGGTATGGCGTTTTTTTAAGGAAAGTGCGGACGACAAAAGAATTGTAGTTTGCAACCTGTGCCACACCAGAATGAGCCGAGGCATGAACACTAGAAACCTCACCACCACCAGCATGATTCGACACATGGCATCCAAGCACCGTAGTAAGTGGGAGGAACGCCTGGATCGCCCATCTGTGTCTGCAGGCCACACCACTGCCTCCTCTTCCCCTGTTTTCGGTGCCGGCCCATCGCCTGTCGAAGGCGCAGGCCCGCATACCTCCCGCCCTGCACCTGTAGCATCTGAAGCACCATCAGCGACCACATCCACTTCCCTGTCCCAGCACAGCGTCCAAATGTCGTTACCCCAGGCATTTGAGCGCAAGAGAAAGTACCCAGCCACCCACCCACAGGCCATAGCACTAACCTCACACCTTTCCAAATTACTGGCCATCGAAATGCTGCCATTTAGGCTTGTGGACACTGAGTCCTTCCGCAGCCTGATGGCAGCAGCTGTCCCTCGGTACGCGGTCCCCAGCCGCCACTACTTTTCCCGGTGTGCCATCCCCGCATTACACCACCATGTGTCCCGTAACATCACCCGTGCCCTGACCAACGCAGTTACTGGGAAGGTCCACTTAACGACTGACACATGGACAAGTGCTTGTGGCCAGGGACGCTACATTTCCCTGACGGCACACTGGGTGAATGTCGTGGAGGCTGGGAGCGACTCGGACCCTGGGATGGCACGGGTGCTACCCACGCCGAGTATTGCGGGCCCTACCTCCATCAGGGTTTCCGCCAGCACCTACGTTATTGGCTCCTCCTCCTCCGTTTCCACCTCCGAATTCTCTACACGCAGCGCCACTCCCCCATCAGCCAGTAGCTGGAAGCAGTGTAGCACTGCAGTGGGGAAGCGTCAACAGGCCGTGCTGAAGCTGATCTGCCTTGGGGACAAACAGCACACTGCCTCAGAGCTGTTGCAGGGGATTAGTCACCAGACCGAGCAGTGGCTCTCGCCACTCAACCTGCAACCAGGCATGGTTGTGTGTGATAATGGGCGTAACTTGGTGGCGGCTTTGGAGCTCGGCAAGCTCACACACGTACCATGCCTAGCGCATGTATTTAATTTAGTGGTGCAGCGATTTCTAAAAACCTACCCCAATGTGCATGATCTCTTGACCAAGGTGCGCCGCGTGTGTGCACATTTCCGTAAGTCATCTACAGCTTCGGCCGGCCTGTTGAAGCTGCAGCAGCGCTTACAATTGCCAGCTCACCGGCTGCTGTGTGACGTGAGCACGCGCTGGAACTCCACCTTCCACATGTTGGCCCGGCTTTGTGAGCAGCAGAGGGCAGTAGTGGAGTACCAGCTGTTACACGGTCGTCGCCTCTCCGTTCAACTTCCTGTAATCAGAAGTGAGGAGTGGGAATGGATGTCAGACCTCTGCGAGGTTTTACGCAATTTTGAGGAATCGACACAGATGGTGAGCGGCGATAACGCTATTATCAGTGTAACCATCCCACTTCTGTGTCTACTGAAACGCTCGCTGCTCACAATTAAAATCGACGCTTTGCATGTGGAAGAGGTGGAAATGGGGGAGGAAGAGCTTACACAAGGTGATAGCCAGAGCACCCTCACTTCGTCTTCTCAGCGACAATTGGAGGAGGCGGAGGAGGAGGAGGAGGAGGAGGAGGAGGAAGACACGGTTGCCTCCGCTACAGAGGGTAGCCATGGAACTTTAATTCCATCTCTTCAGCGTGGGTGGGCAGAAGAGGAGGAAGAGGATGAGGAGATTGAGAGTCATCCTCCTGGTGAGGACAGCGAAATCTTGACTGTTGGTACTCTGGCACACATGGCTGACTTTATGTTAGGCTGCCTTTCCCGTGACCCACGCGTTATACGCATTTTAAACAACACGGATTACTGGGTGTTCACCCTTCTGGACCCCCGCTACAAAGAGAATTTCTCATCTCTCATTCCTCCGGTGGAGAGGACAAGCAAAATGGTGCAATACCAGAAGGTTCTTGTTGAAAAATTGCTCCAAAATTTTCCATCTGACAACGCTGGCGGCAGAGTACGTGCTACCTTGGCCAACCGAGAAGGGGAGAAAAGGGGAGCACACAGCAGTTCCGACAAAGGCAGGGCAACACTCTCCAAGGCATGGGACACCTTCATGACACCCCGCCAGCACCCTCACCCTGATGCGCAGCCTAGTGTCACAAGGAGGGAAATGTTTTGGAAGATGGTGAAGGAGTACGTAGCAGACCGTGTCAGCGTCCTCAATGATCCCTCTGTGCCTTACAACTACTGGGTGTCCAAGCTGGACACGTGGTATGAACTGGCACTCTACGCCTTGGAGGTGCTGGCCTGCCCTGCCGCCAGCGTTCTGTCTGAGCGGGTATTTAGTGCTGCTGGTGGCATCATAACAGATAAGCGTATCCGCCTTTCCACCGACAATGCTGATAGGTTGACACTTATAAAAATGAACAAGGCCTGGATTTCCCCTGACTTCTCCACTCCACTGGAGGAAAGCCCCGGGGGAACATAAACTCACTTTATATATGTTATTTACAATGATGGGAATACTCTGTATTCCCATTCACCCCTTCCACCCAAAAAACGGGTATATGGTTGACTCTTAATCTTCTCATCCTCCTCCTCCTCTTCCATATGCCCTGGGATATAATTTTTATATAGGGCCAGCTCACCAGCGGGCCCTGTGATATAATTTTTATATAGGGCCAGCTCACCAGCGGGCCCTGTGATATAATTTTTATATAGGGCCAGCTCACCAGCGGGCCCTGTTTGACAATTTTTATATAGGTCAGCTCACCAGCGGGCCTTCTCATATAATGTTTTATTGGGTCAGCTCTCTAGCGGGCCCTCTCATATAATGTTTTATAGCGTCAGCTCACTAGCGGGCCTTCGCATATAATGTTAGGATGGTCAGCTCTGCAGCAGACCCTCACCCATAATGTTTTAGATGGTCAGCTCAGCGCACGTTTCCCTCTTAATCATGGCCTCAGTTCAATAAAATCAAGGAAATTTTTGGGAGAATTTGCCTCTGCGCACGTTTCCCTCTTAATCATGGCCCCAGTTCAGAAAATCAAGGAAATTTTTGGGAGAATTTGCCTCTGCGCACGTTTCCCTCTTAATCTTGGCCCCAGTTCAGAAAATCAAGGAAATTTTTGGGATAATTTGCCTCTGCGCACGTTTCCCTCTTAATCATGGCCCCAGTTCTGAAAATCAAGGAAATTTTTGGGAGAATTTGCCTCTGCGCACGTTTCCCTCTTAATCATGGCCCCAGTTCTGAAAATCAAGGAAATTTTTGGGAGAATTTGCCTCTGCGCACGTTTCCCTCTTAATCATGGCCTCAGTTCTGAAAATCAAGGAAATTTTTGGGAGAATTTGCCTCTGCGCACGTTTCCCTCTTAATCATGGCCTCACTTCAGAAAATCAAGGAAATTTTTGGGAGAATTTGCAGATGATATACAAGTAAATATACAGCAAATATTGTTTGGTAACAATTTTTCGCCTAAAGTCGTTTTTATTTTCCTTTTTGTGTGTTTTATGGTCAGTCTGTAAAAATGGCGTACTACGGGCGAAAGATCGTTCCCAGCAGCGATGTTGGAGTCCAAGATGCATCCAGACATCCTCCCTATGCTGTCCCTGAACCATTTCTGTGGTGTTTCCATCCTTTTCTGCCATTTTCCTATGGACCAGGCACCCTCCCCTCATCAGAGCAGGGGGTGCCTGGTGTAATGCTCGAGTCCTCCCATTGACTTCAATGGGGCTCGGGTGCTCGGCCGAGCACTCGAGCCTCAGGGGGTGCTCGGTCAGAGCACCCGAACACCCGAGCATTGGGGTGCTCGCTCATCACTACCTGTGACGCTTTGCACTGTGACCTCTTTACCACTCAGAGAAAACCCAAATGTAAATCGGTGGGAATTTTGATTTCTTTCCTAGGTTGCATCTGATTGGCCCCCGAATTGCTCCAGATCACATCAGCCTTTATGGGCCATACTTCTAAAGACAAAGAGAAGCAATTCTTGGTCCAACCAACTGCCCCATCTTGTTGATTGAAATTTAGCCTTTTTAACCCTTTGAATGCTAAATCAGTCTTCAATGAATTACGAAACATTGCCCTGGAGACCTCTTTGGCACTCAAGGCATTAACCCTTTGAGTGCTGGAGTGGAGCACAACGCATTGCTTTGTAGTGCCTTGCGTACTGTTCTGGCACACAGAGGGTGAAAAGCTATGTTTAAACAAGTGGGACATTTATCTGTCCCCTTTGGTGCAGGCAGATGGTTCATCCCTAAATTGTCCTCTTTACATTTCTACATACGGACCAAAATCTTCACTTCTCCAAATCGAAGTGAATTGAGCCCTTTGTCTTTTTTTTTTTTTTTTTAACTTTATTGAAGCAGTAATAGAGTACATTACATGGAGAGGTATATAGAACAAAAACATTTGGAACAGCATACATATAAACATATGATAAAACAAGAGTAAGAGATATCCTCCTATATAATAATTCACTAGGATGTTTGTCAGACGCCGTCATGCCCAGTGGAGACTGTGTGCGTTCAGGCAGTCTCTACTGCTCATGATTGCGTCGCGTGAGTGAGTCGACGCAAGACTGCATCGCGTGGAGCAGAGAGATAGCGGTCACTTAACCCTTTGAGTGCCAAAGGGGTACGCAACGCATTGCAAAGGGTTAACATTACCCGGACCTTGGCCCTTGTACACAGGCTTTTACACTAGTTATCAATACTTAGGGTAGTATAGATCAAACATTAATGATAGGAGTACCACTGCAAAGCAGAGATGAGGTGGGGAAATCAGTATACTCAAAGGATACTCAATTGGGAGGTGACAGGTAACCAAGCTCGGTATAAGAGTCACTCATAGAGTTTGTCTCGAAGATCAGTCACGTGTCAGCAAATGGATATAAGATTAGAGACGTATGACGACTGTTCAAGGTACCTATAACAAGTATAGAGATGATAGGGACTGAATCAATGGTGGGGGTAGGAAAGTGTATGGAGAGAAAAACTAAAAAGGGAGGAAAAGAAAGAGAAGCTGTGAGATATAAGAAGAAAGGGTGAAAGGAGAGGCTCTGGCTACGTGGATCCGGATAATACATGAGTGTAGCATGTCGCACCAAAAGGCTCGTTAAAGGACTCACAAAATGCCAAGATTCAATAACGAAAAACAATACTGAGGGGGGTGAAGAGGAGAGGGGTCGCAGTGATTACCCTGAGATCCGACCAGTGAGCCTATGGGGATTTGGTCCTGTCTGGTTTCTTGAGCCGAGAGCCATGGATCCCATAGGGAATAGAAAGCACATAATGAATACGTCTGTAGTGCATGACATCTCTCCGTTTGTATGTAGAAGTGAATGCGTCCCTTCCACTCATCAAGAGTCGTGAGGAGTCCGATTTCTGATAGAGGGGTCTGAGAGACTTGACTATGCTCGGGAGGTGTATTATCAGAGCCCTTTGTCTTTTAACCCTTTCGGTGTCACAGGGGTGTGCAACGCATTGTGGGATTAACCTATGCTGATTTTTTTTTTTTTACAGGAATGCATTTTGAGGCATATTTATCAAGTAAAAAACTGAATAATACTGGGTCAGAAGAACTTAATCATCTGAGAAAAAAATAAAGAAATCTATTTGTTATTTGGCCTCAGAATTGCTCCACTTTTCCCTGATAAACACACCCCACTGACTTATCTGGGATGCAAATACTCCATTCACACGATGGAGGCTGAAGCAACAGGAAACAGACCAATTCTGGAGCAAATCTACTGCCCCTTAGAGGTGGTAAATAAAAATTCCACAAATATCCATTGATTTAACCCCTTAACATCCAATGCCTTGCCAGGACCATCACGGCTGTCCGGTCCTTCAGGGGTTAAATGGATCTATTTTAACCCATCAAATGCAAGATTGATTATCCAACGCGTTGCTCTGCAGACCTCTCTAACATTCATTGTGGGTGAGGAAATAATACAATTCCATGATGAAACAGGAGATACAATCAATTTAACCCTTTGAGCGCCATTACTTTGCAATGCGTTTGGGCACCCCTATGGAGCTCATAGGGTTAATGCTCCTGCCTAACAGCAATTTAATTTAACCTTTTGAGTGCCAGAGGGGTTTGCAATGCATCACCTGCTGCTTATGCCAGAAAGGGGAGGTTAGCGGGGAAGTGCATATGGGTGCTTTGGGCATTCTGTTCCTGTGTGCATTGCTTATGAATGAATGAATGAATGAATGAATATGTTTATTTATATATCGCCACAAGTGTACGCAGCGCTTTACAATTTCAGGGTTTAAACAATACAGGGTTACAGGTGCTTTGTAGAGTGAAACATTGGGTGGGAGGTCTCTGCCCGAAAGCTTACAATCTAAAGTGCGCCATGTACTAAATACGACACAGAGGAAAATGGCGCAACGTTGCGTTCTTTCCCTACACATGCTATAGGTACAGAGGTAATGGGGATTGCTGGCATTAAAGTCTTAATAGTGGGGCGGTGTGTGCGCTGTTTGTACTACAGTGATCATACACTCTGCCACAGTGACTCTCTGGTAGAGTCCTACACACCAACAGATCTGATTGTTATCCTTGTTTAAACACAGGTAGATCAATCACCATGACCGAGCCACTGATTACCACTTACGATTAAGCAGGGATAACCCGTCCTGGTTTTCCCTTTGAGAATTAATGCTCTAGTACATAGCCAAAGTGCAGCGAAGGGTAATGTGTTAGCTTCTCTGGTGGATTCCTACACCCCTCACAAACCTATACAGCCATCTCCATCCGTAATCATCTCTTTTCCATGACCTGACTCCAATGCCCTCCGTGAAAATGCCACCACATCCCGCGCTCTCCATTCCGAAAGGAACAACTGTGATTAAAATATTCATAACTGCATTAGATGTAGACTTTTCTAATTACTGAAAAGCAATTACCAAATGCCATTAAGGATGTAACATATCATTTCACTTGCAATTTGTTTTGCTCAAAACAACATGCCTAACCAGATTCCTAATTATACGTTAAAGCGATACACTTTGCACATTCCACTGGTGCTGCCATTGATAGGAATTTCAATAAGTATCCAAGAATTTGTATTTGATCCCAATATTTTAAAAGTATAGAAGTGATTTGTTATGAAAAATATATATTTTAGGGGTTTTTGGGCTGAGTAAATCAAGGGTATGCAACTGCTGGGAGATGGGTAATTCCAAAGTTATAAAACCTCAGAATTGTTTGAAATGAATGATGTTTGAAATAAAAATCAATTGTAAAGCCCCTATCACACTAGAGACATCAGCTCAGCAACAATGTGTGATCAATGGGGCCAGTGAGTGAAGCTTGTGTCCTGTGGTGTATTTGACACAGGTGACTGTTGGCTCATATGCACATACAGGATCCAGTATTCCATATTGTTACTGACATCACACAGCAACAAAGTAAAGTTTGATGAGGAAAATGGCTATAAGAAGATAATATGGATAATTTATACTTCACTTGCTTTTTATATATGGCCTTTTGTTTTTTGACTTTAAGCTATGAAACTGCTTATGAAAGCAGTTTGTTAAACCTCCATCTGATAAGATGTAGATAGAGCATGTAGTATGCTTGTAGAGATAATCCAGGTTTGTTTTTCTTAGTAAAACTTTACCTGTGGAATCCTCTAGTAAGATTATCAATGTCCACTCTTGTGTATTATTCAGACTTTATAATGCCATGAAGACTGTAACTCTTTAGATGACTTCTGTAACTTACTAATTTTTCTGTTGCTGACTGTATCTACTGAATATTCAGTTGACATCTTATTTTGAAATATTTTGAAGTCTCAAAGTTCTTTATCCCGTTGCATTGAGATGATCTGCACTGTGACGTATGGGGCTGCCAACAGATACTTTACTAGAGTGACAATGGAAGATGTGATGCACCCCACAACCTCCAATTAATGGCTGATCCGAATTGGTACCATCCAATCACATTTGGCTGATCCACACACAGTCAGGTTATTAGCCACACTCCCAGCAATGAGATCACAGGGGGAACGCAGGAGAAAGTGAATGAAAATAATGAAATTTCCCACTTTTCCCACAAAAATTCCTGAACATAGAAAATCCATGAAATTCACACCTTTTCCCCACCACTGATGAATTTCCTACAATAACTTCTCCATTATTTACCTATTCATTATATGTCTTCAAGATTTCCTGCCCAATACTGCATCTGCTGACGGTTGAAGTAAAGAAATCAACAGCTGAGAGTAAAAGTTGTTAGTAGGCCAAGTCCTACAGCAACACATGGCTTGAAAAAATTGTTAGTCAAGTCCCTTTGTCCACAACACTCACTAGTGATGATCGAGCACCCCAATGCTCGGGTGTTCGGGTGCTCTGACCGAGCGCCCCCGGAGGCTCGAGTGCTCGGCCGAGCACCCGAGCCCCATTGAAGTCAATGGGAGGACTCGAGCATTACACCAGGCACCCCCTGCTCTGATAAGGGGAGGGTGCCTGGTCCATAGGAACAGGGCAGAAAATGATGGAAACACCACAGAAATGGTTCAGGGACAGCATAGGGAGGATGTCTGGATGCATCTTGGACTCCAACGTCGCTGCTGGGAACGATGTTTCGCCCGTAGTACGCCATGTTTACAGACTGACCGTAAAACACACAAAAAGGAAGATAAAAACGACTTTAGGCGAAAAATTGTTACCAAACAGTATTTGCTATATATTTACTTGTATATCATCTGCAAATTCTGCAACAAATTTAATCGATTTTTCGGAACTGGGGCCATGATTAAGAGGGAAACGTGCGCAGAGGCAAAGTCTGCAAAAAATTTCCTTGATTTTTCTGAACTGGGCCATGATTAAGAGGGAAACGTGCGCAGAGGCAAATTCTGCAAAAAATTTCCTTGATTTTTCTGAACTGGGGCCATGATTAAGAGGGAAACGTGCGCAGAGGCAAATTCTCCCAAAAATTTCCTCGATTTTTCTGAACTGGGGCCATGATTAAGAGGGAAACGTGCGCTGAGCCGACCATCTAAAACATTATGGGTGAGGGTCTGCTGCGGAGCTGACCATCCTAAACATTATATGCGAAGGCCCGCTAGTGAGCTGACGCTATAAAACATTCTATGAGAGGGCCCGCTAGAGAGCTGACCCAATAAAACATTATATGAGAAGGCCCGCTGGTGAGCTGACCTATACAAAAATTGTCAAACAGCGCCCGCTGGTGAGCTGGCCCTATATAAAAATTATATCACAGGGCCTGCTGGTGAGCTGGCCCTATATAAAAATTATATCCCAGGGTATATGGAAGAGAGTAAACCATATACCCATTTTTTGGGTGGAAGGGGTGAATGGGAATACAGAGTATTCCCATCATTGTAAATAACATATCTAAAGTGACTTTATGTTCCCCCGGGGCTTTCCTCCAGTGGAATGGAGAAGTCAGGGGAAATCCAGGCCTTGTTCATTTTTATAAGTGTCAACCTATCAGCATTTTCGGTGGAAAGGCGGATACGCTTATCTGTTATGATGCCACCAGCAGCACTAAATACCCGCTCAGACAGAACGCTGGTGGCAGGGCAGGCCAGCACCTCCAAGGGGTAGAGTGCCAGTTCATACCACGTGTCCAGCTTGGACACCCAGTAGTTGTAAGGCACAGAGGGATCATTGAGGACGCTGACACGGTCTGCTACGTACTCCTTCACCATCTTCCAAAACTTTTCCCTCCTTGTGACACTAGGCTGCGCATCAGGGTGAGGGTGCTGGCGGGGTGTCATGAAGGTGTCCCACGCCTTGGAGAGTGTTGCCCTGCCTTTCTCGGAACTGCTGTGTGCTCCCCTTTTCTCCCCTTCTCGGTTGGCCAAGGTAGCACGTACTCTGCCGCCAGCGTTGTCAGATGGAAAATTTTGGAGCAATTTTTCGACAAGAACCTTCTGGTATTGCACCATTTTGCTTGTCCTCTCCACCGGAGGAATGAGAGATGAGAAATTCTCTTTGTAGCGGGGGTCCAGAAGGGTGAACACCCAGTAATCCGTGTTGTCTAAAATGCGTATAACGCGTGGGTCACGGGAAAGGCAGCCTAACATAAAGTCAGCCATGTGTGCCAGAGTACCAACAGGCAAGATTTCGCTGTCCTCACCAGGAGGATGACTATCAATCTCCTCATCCTCTTCCTCCTCTTCTGCCCACCCACGCTGAAGAGATGGAACTAAAGTTCCATGGCTACCCTCTGTAGCGGAGGCAACCGTGTCTTCCTCCTCCTCCTCCTCCTCCTCCTCCGCCTCCTCCAATTGTCGCTGAGAAGACGAAGTGAGGGTGCTCTGGCTATCACCTTGTGTAAGCTCTTCCTCCCCCATTTCCACCTCTTCCACATGCAAAGCGTCGGTTTTAATTGTGAGCAGCGAGCGTTTCAGTAGACACAGAAGTGGGATGGTTACACTGATAATAGCGTTATCGCCGCTCACCATCTGTGTCGATTCCTCAAAATTGCGTAAAACCTCACAGAGGTCTGACATCCATTCCCACTCCTCACTTCTGATTACAGGAAGTTGAACGGAGAGGCGACGACCGTGTAACAGCTGGTACTCCACTACTGCCCTCTGCTGCTCACAAAGCCGGGCCAACATGTGGAAGGTGGAGTTCCAGCGCGTGCTCACGTCACACAGCAGCCGGTGAGCTGGCAATTGTAAGCGCTGCTGCAGCTTCAACAGGCCGGCTGAAGCTGTTGATGACTTACGGAAATGTGCACACACGCGGCGCACCTTGGTCAAGAGATCATGCACATCGGGGTAGGTTTTTAGAAATCGCTGCACCACTAAATTAAATACATGCGCTAGGCATGGTACGTGTGTGAGCTTGCCGAGCTCCAAAGCCGCCACCAAGTTACGCCCATTATCACACACAACCATGCCTGGTTGCAGGTTGAGTGGCGAGAGCCACTGCTCGGTCTGGTGACTAATCCCCTGCAACAGCTCTGAGGCCGTGTGCTGTTTGTCCCCAAGGCAGATCAGCTTCAGCACGGCCTGTTGACGCTTCCCCACTGCAGTGCTACACTGCTTCCAGCTACTGGCTGATGGGGGAGTGGCGGTGTGTGTAGAGAATTCGGAGGTGGAAACGGAGGAGGAGGAGCCAATAACGTAGGTGCTGGTGGAAACCCTGATGGAGGTAGGGCCCGCAATCCTCGGCGTGGGTAGCACCCGTGCCATCCCAGGATCCGAGTCGCTCCCAGCCTCCACGACATTCACCCAGTGTGCCGTCAGGGAAATGTAGCGTCCCTGGCCACAAGCACTTGTCCATGTGTCAGTCGTTAAGTGGACCTTCCCAGTAACTGCGTTGGTCAGGGCACGGGTGATGTTACGGGACACATGGTGGTGTAATGCGGGGATGGCACACCGCGAAAAGTAGTGGCGGCTGGGGACCGCGTACCGAGGGACAGCTGCTGCCATCAGGCTGCGGAAGGACTCAGTGTCCACAAGCCTAAATGGCAGCATTTCGATGGCCAGTAATTTGGAAAGGTGTGAGGTTAGTGCTATGGCCTGTGGGTGGGTGGCTGGGTACTTTCTCTTGCGCTCAAATGCCTGGGGTAACGACATTTGGACGCTGTGCTGGGACAGGGAAGTGGATGTGGTCGCTGATGGTGCTTCAGATGCTACAGGTGCAGGGCGGGAGGTATGCGGGCCTGCGCCTTCGACAGGCGATTGGCCGGCACCGAAAACAGGGGAAGAGGAGGCAGTGGTGTGGCCTGCAGACACAGATGGGCGATCCAGGCGTTCCTCCCACTTACTACGGTGCTTGGATGCCATGTGTCGGATCATGCTGGTGGTGGTGAGGTTTCTAGTGTTCATGCCTCGGCTCATTCTGGTGTGGCACAGGTTGCAAACTACAATTCTTTTGTCGTCCGCACTTTCCTTAAAAAAACGCCATACCGCGGAACACCTACCCCTTGGCAAGGTAGATTTACGCAAGGGGGTGCTCCGTGGAACATTTGCGGGCCGGTTTGGTGCGGTCCGCCTTCTTTCTGTAGCCACACCACTGCCTCTTCCAGCCTGTTGCGGTGCTGCAGATGGCTCACCCTCAGGACTGCTGTCATCGCTCGGCTCTACACCTTCCCAGGTGGGGTCAGTCACCTCATCGTCCACCAAGTCCTCCTCCACTTCCTCACTCTGATCATCCTCCTCAAGTCTTGATCCCACCACATACTCAGTCATTGACAACTGTATAACATTCTCCTCAACAAGGTCTTGAGACGGAAATAGTGGTTGATTTAATGGCAACTGTGTCTCATCATCATCATCATCATCCACTACTTCCTTTGACCTTAAATGCCGTTCACATCTGTCATCTTCTTGTGATTGGGTAGCCTCTAGAGGTTGTGAATCAGGGCACAAGATGTCATGTTCCTCTGCAAGCGTGCTTGGAGAGAGGGTCAAATGAAGGATTGGTGATGAGACGAGCTCCTCACTATATCCCAGTGTGGGATCACTTCTTTGACCAGACCGTGTATGGTGGGAGGAAGGATGATCAGAGTGAGGATTATGTTGACCAGACTCTTGGCTACTGAGAGTGGACTTGGTGGAAGACAGGGTGGTGCTTAACCGACTGGAAGCAGTATCAGCTGTCATCCAACCGACCACCTGTTCGCAGTGGTCGGACCTCGAGAGTGATGTCCTGCGACGCCCTGTAAAATTACACATGAAGCTAGGTATGGTGGATGTCTTTCTTTCTTGTGCTCTGGCACCAGGCACAGTTTCTCCGCGTCCTGACCCGCCCCCTGAACTTTCAGGATCACGTCCACTTCCCCGTCCCTTTTTACCCGCCTTCTTCATCTTACACAGAATATGTGACTTTAATATTTGAGTTTGAAAACTTAACAGTATTTCTTACTATTCTGCAAATCTGCAGAGTACACAGAATAGGCTGTTAAACGGCGGTGAAACACACTGAATGGAATATGTGAGTTTAATATTTGAGTTTGAAAACTTAACAGTATTTCTTATTATTCTGCAACTGTACAGAGTACACAGAATAGGCTGCTAAACTGCGGTGAAACACACTGAATGGAATATGTGACTTTAATATTTGAGTTTGAAAACTTAACAGTATTTCTTATTATTCTGCAACTGTACAGAGTACACAGAATAGGCTGTTAAACGGCGGTGAAACACACTGAATGGAATATGTGACTTTAATATTTGAGTTTGAAAACTTAACAGTATTTCTTATTATTCTGCAACTGTACAGAGTACACAGAATAGGCTGTTAAACGGCGGTGAAACACACTGAATGGAATATGTGACTTTAATATTTGAGTTTGAAAACTTAACAGTATTTCTTATTATTCTGCAACTGTACAGAGTACACAGAATAGGCTGTTAAACGGCGGTGAAACACACTGAATGGAATATGTGACTTTAATATTTGAGTTTGAAAACTTAACAGTATTTCTTATTATTCTGCAACTGTACAGAGTACACAGAATAGGCTGTTAAACGGCGGTGAAACACACTGAATGGAATATGTGACTTTAATATTTGAGTTTGAAAACTTAACAGTATTTCTTATTATTCTGCAACTGTACAGAGTACACAGAATAGGCTGCTAAACTGCGGTGAAACACACTGAATGGAATATGTGACTTTAATATTTGAGTTTGAAAACTTAACAGTATTTCTTATTATTCTGCAACTCTGCAGAGTACACAGAATAGGCTGCTAAACTGCGGTGAAACACACTGAATGGAATATGTGAGTTTAATATTTGAGTTTGAAAACTTAACAGTATTTCTTATTATTCTGCAACTGTACAGAGTACACAGAATAGGCTGTTAAACGGCGGTGAAACACACTGAATGGAATATGTGACTTTAATATTTGAGTTTGAAAACTTAACAGTATTTCTTATTATTCTGCAACTGTACAGAGTACACAGAATAGGCTGTTAAACGGCGGTGAAACACACTGAATGGAATATGTGACTTTAATATTTGAGTTTGAAAACTTAACAGTATTTCTTATTATTCTGCAACTGTACAGAGTACACAGAATAGGCTGTTAAACGGCGGTGAAACACACTGAATGGAATATGTGACTTTAATATTTGAGTTTGAAAACTTAACAGTATTTCTTATTATTCTGCAACTGTACAGAGTACACAGAATAGGCTGTTAAACGGCGGTGAAACACACTGAATGGAATATGTGACTTTAATATTTGAGTTTGAAAACTTAACAGTATTTCTTATTATTCTGCAACTGTACAGAGTACACAGAATAGGCTGTTAAACGGCGGTGAAACACACTGAATGGAATATGTGACTTTAATATTTGAGTTTGAAAACTTAACAGTATTTCTTATTATTCTGCAACTGTACAGAGTACACAGAATAGGCTGTTAAACGGCGGTGAAACACACTGAATGGAATATGTGACTTTAATATTTGAGTTTGAAAACTTAACAGTATTTCTTATTATTCTGCAACTGTACAGAGTACACAGAATAGGCTGTTAAACGGCGGTGAAACACACTGAATGGAATATGTGACTTTAATATTTGAGTTTGAAAACTTAACAGTATTTCTTATTATTCTGCAACTGTACAGAGTACACAGAATAGGCTGTTAAACGGCCGTGAAACACACTGAATGGATTATGTGACTTTAATATTTGAGTTTGAAAACTTAACAGTATTTCTTATTATTCTGCAACTGTACAGAGTACACAGAATAGGCTGTTAAACGGCGGTGAAACACACTGAATGGAATATGTGACTTTAATATTTGAGTTTGAAAACTTAACAGTATTTCTTATTATTCTGCAACTCTGCACAGTACACAGAATAGGCTGCTAAACGGCGGTGAAACACACTGAATGGAATATGTGACTTTGATATTTTAGTTTGAAGACTTAACAGTATTTCTTCCTATTCTGCAACTCTGCACAGTACACAGAATAGGCTGCTAAACTGCGGCGAAGCACACTGAATGGAATATGTGACTTTGATATTTTAGTTTGAAGACTTAACAGTATTTCTTATTATTCTGCAACTCTGCACAGTACACAGAATAGGCTGCTAAACGGCGGTGAAACACACTGAATGGAATATGTGACTTTGATATTTTAGTTTGAAGACTTAACAGTATTTCTTCCTATTCTGCAACTCTGCACAGTACACAGAATAGGCTGCTAAACTGCGGCGAAGCACACTGAATGGAATATGTGACTTTGATATTTTAGTTTGAAGACTTAACAGTATTTCTTCCTATTCTGCAACTCTGCACAGTACACAGAATGTGCTGCTAAACTGCGGCGAAGCACACTGAATGGAATATGTGACTTTGATATTTTAGTTTGAAGACTTAACAGTATTTCTTCCTATTCTGCAACTCTGCACAGTACTCAGAATGTGCTGCTAAACTGCGGCGACGCACACTGAATGGAATACGTGACTTTGATATTTTAGTTTGAAGACTTAACAGAATGTGCTCTAATCTGCAACTTTGCACACTAAACAGAATGTGCTCTAATCTGCAACTTTGCACACTAAACAGAATGTGCTCTAATCTGCAACTTTGCACACTAAACAGAATGTGCTCTAATCTGCAACTGTGCACACTAAACAGAATGTGCTCTAATCTGCAACTTTTCACACTAAACAGAATATTTTTTTTTTTTTTTTTTTGTTTTTTTCCCCCCACACACAATATAACCTGCTGCCCCCACACACAGTAGTCCTAAAAAGGACTTTTGGTTCTTTTTTGTCACAATTTTTTTTTTTCCTCCCTACACTGCCTTTCCCTTCCTATCCTCAGCTCTCCCTGGCTCAGACTGAGCCGAACTCGATGGTCAGGTGCTATACAGCACCTGACCACGGGTTCTGGCCAGCCAATCAGTGTAATGCCAGCAGCCAACATGGCTGCTGGCATTACACCGATGTCAGAGCCTCCCTGCACGTTTATTGGCTGCGCAGCAGCCGCAAAACGTGCGGGGAGGAGACCCGAACATGGCGGGCGAGCACATGCGGTACTCGTACGAGTACCGCCATGTGCCGAGCAGAGCGATGCTCGAGCCGATCCGAGCATCGGCCGAGCATGCTCGCTCAACACTAATCCTTACAGTTGAAGTGAGTGTGCTATGTACTTGGTGAAGGTCACAGTGAGAAGATGTTTGTGAGTAAAGGAATAATTTAGATTACAGCAGTGGATACTGCAGTACATTTGAAGAAATAGGTTGGCAGACAGAGGGTTAAGTGACAGATGCAGTGATAGATAATGTAATAGTGATGTGGGAGTAAAATGGCGAGATTGGGACTATGGATGAATGGCTAGGGGATAGGTGAATGGGGGTGACAAGGGAGGAGGAGATGAGAGATTGAGGAGAGGAGGGACAGTGAAGTGTTACAGTAAAGTAATGGGTGAGGGGGAGAAATGACTATACATAGACAGTGAAGTAGACATGAAATACAGGGCTGTAGGGTTACTGCATTATACATAGTGTAGCAGTTGGTTGGAGTGAAGCACTTTAACTCTGAGTGTGAGAGAGGTACACAACACATTGCTGTGTAATGAGTTGTATAGTCCTCTGGCAGTGAAAGGGTTAAGTGACACATGTTGGGCGCTTATACACTATGTTAGACGGCGTTGGCCGTCATGTTATGACTGTTGGGCGCATGTGTGTGAAATGTAGACACACTGATAAACACAGATATATGCAACACACAGGCAGACACATACACACAGTGAGCGGCAGAGACATGCAAAAGACATGCACACACACCGGAGATGCACACATGCACACAAATATGTAACAGAGATGTACACACATACGCAACATATATGCGCAGAAACACATGCATGCATGAGTTGTGCACCCCTCTGGCACTCAAATGGTTATAGAGAGGCATGTCAGAGTTAAATAGCAGTGGGAAGTGTGTTCATACCTGGGAACTTTGATTTGTGTTGTCTCTGGAGGGGAGTTATGTGGTGCTGATGTGGAGAGACAAATGGGGCAATTTGGGTTAAAAGTGGGCGGGGCTTAATCACGAGTAGGGGCAGGGCTTAACATAAATGTGGAAAGTGTTAGTAATAGGCTGAGGAAGGAGGAGAAGTGGGAGAGAAATGCAAGTTTACAGTGTGAGGGGTTTGAACACACTCCCTGAGGGGTAAAACTTGATACACAACCCTGTGGCAGTCAGTGGGTTAAGTGTGAATCTGATGCCTGCCCGTCCTCTGTGTTGTATGGCAAATGATGACAGTGAAGAAATAATTGAGCAATGAGGACCTACCTTAACCCTTTGAGTGCCATTTTGTTCCCCTGGTGATGCAGCACCCTTCGGTGGCTATACTACAGGTCCTGCTGTAACGTGACGCCTTGTATCATAAGCTGGATACCTTTTTTATAGTTCCCTTCTCCCTCAGAATAACACTCTAATAGTAAACTGACCCTCCTGTTCCCAAACATCAGCCGAGACTTGATGAAGGGAAGAACTCTCTTTTATTGAATCAAACACACAGGTTATATACACTACAGAGACTCTTATCTAGATCAGCATGCAAACGAATACTTGGGACAGTGTTTCTATGCTTGACCAATCATCCACCAGCATCCTTATCAGGATAAGAATGCAGATTAGGAATTGAAATCCTACATTCTTAACTGGCTCATCAATAACCGCCTCTGATTGGTCAAGGAAGCACAGCAGGAATCAATTAACATTCCTTAGCACAGGCCTGGAGTATAGTGGAATCAAAGCCCAACCCCCCCACTATCTCTGCACTCCAGCAATGTACTGGAATCAACTATAGTCACCACAGTTCTGTCACATATCTCCCCCTTGTATCCATGTCCGGCATACCCGATTAGACCCAGTCGGGTGTAATTTAGGGATGTCCGGGGTTTTCTGCCTGTGGTTCCATGTCCACAACAGTACTTGTCCCAAAAGTCTTGTCCCCAGCCAGCCCCTACAGTCCTGGGGTCTGGAAAGAAAAAACGAGCCCCTTGTCCGGGGCCAGGAGTAAAACTGGGGTCCTTGGTCCTGGGCCAGGGAAACGTGTACCTCTTGGTCCTGGCTATCACCAAGTTGGGAGGCCTCTCCTGGGCCAGGCTCCACGCAGAGCTGGGGTCAGACCCTCCTGGGTCTGGGTCCAGTGACTCAGGGTCCATAGCCAGTCTACAAGGTGGACCTCCTTTTGGCAACAGTGTCTCTGGGTTCCCCATGGCCTGGGGGTCACCTTGGTGGACGCTGGGGACATCTCCCCCTTTTGGTTGGGCAAGTACCCCACGGGAACAGGAGAGGATGCTGCTCTCCCTCTCCTGGGCTGAGGCAACATCCAAAGGGCTACTGGAAACACTGGGGACTCTTTTGCTCAGGGTTGGGGCATCCAGAGGATCGGTGAGGAGCGCACTCCCACTCACCAATCCAGGACAAACAGACTGTGGGCTGCTGGCAAAACTGGGGCAACTCCCAACTTCCTTAGGGAGCACGGTGGTCCCCCTCCCTCGGGCTGGATCAACAGTTGGCCTGGTGAGGAATGACTTCCCACCCACCAGGCTGGGGTCAAAAGATCCAGGGGCAACAAGGGTATCCCTGGTGAGGACAGTGGTCCCACTCACCAAGGCTGGGGTATCAGGACAAGGGGCAACAGGCTTGGGACTGCTGAGGAGGACTGTTGTCCCACTCATCACAGCCAAGGTTTTACAGGGCCTGGTGGGCTCGCTCCCAACCACCAGGTCAGGGGTCACATAGGGGCTGGTGGGCTCGCTCCCACCCACCAGTTCACAGTCTACAGGGACAGCACAAGGGGCAGCAGCACTGCATTGTGGCAGTCTGCTGGGGTCCTCTTCTTCCAGGCAACAAACTCCAAGGCCATTCTCTGCCTTGAGGAAGACCGCAATCCCATTCCTCAGGTCCATAACATCCACGACCCTGGAGAGCACACATTTCTCTTTCTCCAGGGCAGTATCCAATAACAAAGGGGAAGGACAGGGGCTGCTGGTGGGGACCTGTGTCTCATCCACAGCAACAGGGGTTTCCCAGGTCCTGGGGAGCTCGCTCCTACTCACCAGGTCAGGGTTCACAGGGGGGCTGGTGGGGAACGCATTCCCACCCACCAGTTCACAGTCCATAGGGTCAACAAGAGGGCCAGCAGCACTGTTCTCCTTCAGTCTGCTAGGGTCCTCTTCTTTCAGGCCACAAACTCCAAGGCCATTCTCTGCCTTGAGGAAGACCGCAGTCCCATTCCTCAGGGCCATAACATCTGCACCCCTGGAGAGCACACATTGCTCCTTCTCCAGGGCAGTGTCCATTAAGAAAGGGGAAGGACAGGGGCTGCTGGTGGGGACCTGTGTCTCATCCACAGCAACAGGGGTTTCCCAGGCCCTGGGGAGCTCGCTCCTACTCACCAGGCCAGGGTTCACAGGGGGGCTGGTGGGGAACGCATTCCCACCCACCAGTTCACAGTCCATAGGGTCAACAAGAGGGCCAGCAGCACTGTTCTCCTTCAGTCTGCTAGGGTCCTCTTCTTTCAGGCCACAAACTCCAAGGCCATTCTCTGCCCTGAGGAAGACCGCAGTCCCATTCCTCAGGGTCGTATCAACCGTGCCCCTGGAGAGCACACATTGCTCCTTCTCCAGGGCAGTGTCCATTAACAAAGGGAGCATCTTCTTGTGTCTGCTGGTGAGCTCTCTCTCACTCACAACAGTAGGAAAAACAGGGGAAGGGGCCAAATGTCCACCAGGGGGGACGGTTGTCCCACCCCCTGGTACAGGGGCATTCTTGGGGCTGAGGAGCAGCGAATTCCAACTCCTCAGGTCCGGGGTAACAAAGGGGCTGGTGCGTATCACCGTCTCACTCCCCCAGCATGGGGCAACCCAGGGGCTCTGGATGTCTTGAAAGTACTGTTGCTCGACCGACAGTTTAAGTTGGGCCACCGTCTCTTCCGACGGATTGGGTCCTAGGTGGGGCAGTAGATTCCTCATTCTCCACCCCACCGGGTCGCAGGACTCAAAGGACTGTTCCATTCCAAGGTCGGAGCCTTCATCCCAGGGCGGGTTGGCCAGCCAGGCCACATCTTCCTGCGGTATAGTATATGGGGGGGCCGCCCGTGGTCCCTCCCCCGTATGCCTCGCAACTTTCCGGATAAGGCCTTGGTAAGCTCGCTCCAGATGCCACTCTTGCTCCACCAGGTCCTCCAGCTCCTCTGCTAGCTCAGGGATATTCTGGAACCCCATCATCTCCTCCCGGGCATCCCTGATTTCCCAAAACCTACTCTCCTCCTTGCTGCCAAAGTTGGGGTCGACACAGATGGCCTCCCATCCTACTCCTGGGCCATTGTATCCATTGCCCGCAGCAGAACAAGAGGGGCGGATCATGCTGTAATACTTCTGTTCCGCTTTCTGGTACAGGGCGATATACTGATCCTGTAGCTTACTTTCCACCTTCACAAAGCAGTCCATGCTGTCCTCCCAATCCCGCAGAGGATTGTCCCCCAGAAGCGGCCATCGCAATGCCACCAGCTTCTCAATCCGTCTCCAGTTGGGCTTAACAGCACCCATTGGTCCTAGATTTGCCATGTTCCACAGGCAGGATCTCAGGTTCCTCCTAATACAGTGGATACTAGTACTCCAAGTTCCAGGATATCCAAGTTGCTTTGGCCATCCACTGCTCGCTGCGCTGCTGAGACCGGGGTCAAGCCAGCGGCTATATCTCCCCCTGGATGCTGGTCTCAGTTTTGCTGTTGCTCCACCCACTGCTCGCTGCGCTGCTGAGACCGGGGTCAAGCCAGCGGCTATATCTCCCCCTGGATTCTGGTCTCAGATTCGCTGTTGCTCCATCCACTGCTCGCTGCGCTGATGAGACCGGGGTCAAGCCAGAGGCTATATCTCCCCCTGGATGCTGGTCTCAGTTTCAGTTCCTTGGGATAAGCCGAATCCCGCCGCTTGCCACCAGTTGTAACGTGACGCCTTGTATCATAAGCTGGATACCTTTTTTATAGTTCCCTTCTCCCTCAGAATAACACTCTAATAGTAAACTGACCCTCCTGTTCCCAAACATCAGCCGAGACTTGATGAAGGGAAGAACTCTCTTTTATTGAATCAAACACACAGGTTATATACACTACAGAGACTCTTATCTAGATCAGCATGCAAACGAATACTTGGGACAGTGTTTCTATGCTTGACCAATCATCCACCAGCATCCTTATCAGGATAAGAATGCAGATTAGGAATTGAAATCCTACATTCTTAACTGGCTCATCAATAACCGCCTCTGATTGGTCAAGGAAGCACAGCAGGAATCAATTAACATTCCTTAGCACAGGCCTGGAGTATAGTGGAATCAAAGCCCAACCCCCCCACTATCTCTGCACTCCAGCAATGTACTGGAATCAACTATAGTCACCACAGTTCTGTCACACCTGCTGAGGCCACTGGGAGTCAGGGTGAGTGACTGTGTGTCAGCCATATTTCTTTCTGGCTTTGTGTGTGTGTATGGGTGTTTGGTGCTGTGTGAGTGGGGCATGAGTGTGTAATACCTGGGAACTTTTACTTGTGGAGTCCCTCATGTGCTGCTGATGTGGAGAGAGCAATGGGGCAATTTGGGTTAAAGGGGGCAGGGCTTAATCACGAGTAGGGGACGGGGCTTAAGATAAATATGGAAAAGTGTTAGTAATAGGCTGGGGAAGGAGGAGAAGTGGGAGGGAAATGCAAGTTTACAGTGTGAGGGGTTTGAACACACTCCCTGAGGGGTAAAACTTGATACACAACCCTGTGGCAGTCAGTGGGTTAAGTGTGAATCTGATGCCTGCCTGTCCTCTGTGTTGTATGGCAAATGATGACAGTGAAGAAATAATTGAGCAATGAGGACCTACCTTAACCCTTTGAGTGCCATTTTGTTCCTCAGTGGCTGTAGTACAGGTCCTGCTGAGGCCACTGGAAGTCAGAGTGAGTGACTGTGTGTGTCAGTCATATTCCTCTCTGGCTTTTGTGTGTGTGAGTGGGGCATGTGTGTGTGTGTGTGGTGCTGTGTGAGTGGGGCATGTGTGTGAGTTTGGTGCTGTGTGAGTGGGGCATGTGTGTGTTTGTCTGTGGTGTAGGAGCAAGTGGCGGCCATATTGTTTTTTTCTGACTTTGATAGTGGTGGGCGGGCTGCATAGTGGGGGCGGGCCAACTCCCTTCGGCCACTGGAATTGGTATGAAAATCACGCCCCCATTGAATCACCCAATGGGAACAGTAACCCCTCCTTATTGCCACCCTTGGGTGTGTGTGTCTCCTGAGGAGACATAAATTATGCAATGAGCCTTTCTCTTTTATATATATAGATGTGTCTGTATCAGTGTTTGTATATATGTGTGTATGTGTCAGTGTTTGTGTTTGTGCACGTTTATGTATGTGTAAGTGTGTGTATACTTGCATATGTCTCTGTATATATATATATATATATATATATATATATATATGTATATGAATGTCAGTGACTGTGTGTGTATATGTTTTTTCATGCATTTGTGTGTGTGTGCGCATATATATTTATATGCATATTATTTTTTGACATGATTATCAATACTGTTGCAAAGATAGACACTTGAGGCACATCACATTAAACAGTTAAGGTTCTGAAAGTTGAGTTGGATTATTCAGAGAGAAGTGTATATAGATAACCTACAGACCAACAAGACTACGGCAATATATTTAGGAGACACATAGCTATCAACTGACCTGGTTTAGCCACTGTTGACTTGAGTTCTGGTAACTCTTAACCCCTTAGCGTCCGGTGACGTACCCGGACCATCACGCTGGTCTGGCACTTAAGAACCAGTGACGGTCCTGGTACGTCACGTACTATTACTCACCGCGCTCCTGCAGGAGCATGGTGAGTAATACCGGGGACTGAATTTGATCACTCCAAGACCGGAGCGATCTCTTTCAGTCCCTCAGTTCGGCGTGCCGCCCCACGTGATCAGTCACGTGGGGCGGCACACCGAAATTCTCTATCGGGTCCTTAAAGGAGCACACACACCCCGCGACCGCTGGTCATTAAGGGGTTAATATGACAATGAGACATCTCAGGCTCAATAATATACCACCTGTAAAAAAATAACAGTGGTGACGGTAGTTTTAAGTCAGAATCAGGTAGCCTATGACCTGTGCTATGACAAACTACCGGCAGTTAGAAATGCACAAGACGAGCTAAATTTGCCCCATTGTACATAGTGTAAAAGAAGATCAATTTGGTATTTGGTGACATGTGGTGACTTGTAACACATGTGAAGTGGCTTTAACATTAAACATAGCAAACCTAGGTGTTTAGTCTGACCGTCCACTAGAAGAGTGGTTTCTAACAGACACACGCATGTGTTGCTAATGATTCCTGTACTAATGACCTATTGATGTATTGCTGTGGGGCTTTAAAGGGATAGTAATACTTCGTTTTATCTTTGTATTATTTTGTAGGCATTAAAAAAACATGAAGAACGATATAAGTCTTATCTCTCAAACCTTTATGGTTTGAGAGATATTCACAAGCAAAGTTTCCCCTCCCGCCCCTTTTACCTAGTGTAAGCCATCTCTTCTCAGATGTGGAATGCAGTCCATAGACCAGACAGATAACATCAGGGGACAATCTTCTTCCTATGAGAACAATGAAAGCCCTGCCCCCCTTGACAAGTTTTTCAGGTTTTTCCCTTATCTTAATTGAAGATTGTCCCTCTCTGCAGTCTACCTGGGCACCTCCCTTCTGATCTGGCTGAACGGGGGGGATACTTTGTTTGTGAATATCTCTCAAACCATAAAGGTTTGAGAGATAAGACTTATATTGTTCTTCATGTTTTTTTAATGCCTACAAAATAAAATAAAGATAAAATGAAGTATTACTATCCCTTTAAGCCTTCTCAGGAGAAGAAGGATCATCATCATCATTTACTGCACAACTATCACTTTAAGACTAACATGTCACTGCACTGCTCCTACTCCTTTCCACCTTCCCCTGCCCCAGTATGTTTGCTGGACATTACCAAACTAGCATGTGCATTTTTAAGGGAAAGTAATATTTAATATGTACAAAAAAGCCTGGGAACCATTTTGAAAAGAGACTGGTCATGTAAGTTCAAATCTCCCTCTGTATGCCTCCAGCAACAGACTGAGAGGTATTTTGAGGGGGGAGGGGATTTTTTGCTGTGCTTTACTGCCACTGCCGCCAACACATCTTTGGGGGCATGAAGAATTTCAACAATTGAAATTTTTACTGAAAATCATGTTTCATGGATTCAGATTAAAACGACATACTAAGCAGAAGAGGTACGAAGCATCAGAATAACAAATGTCAATTTCCATGTTTTTGATGAAATAAATTTGTTCGTTCATTCTCGCCTTTTCAGCAGGGAAAGTGGGAAGGGACTTCTAAAGGGGTAAAGAGAAGAAGAGATTGATACTCATGGTTATGGCTGTGATTGATGGTTGCAACCAGGGCTCAAAATTTTCACTCTCCACTAGCCAATGGCGAGTAGAAATTCAGCCCTGGTGGGTACATTATGGCTTGCAGTGGCGAGTAACTTTTCAGGTCTGGTTAGTAGCAAAGGACTTCACATTTTAAAGGGATAGTAATACTTCGTTTTATCTTTATTTTATTTTGTAGGCATTAAAAAAACATGAAGAATGATATAAGTCTTATCTATCAAACCTTTATGGTTTAAGAGATATTCACAAGCAAAGTATCCCCCCCCCTGTTCAACCAGATCAGAAGGGAGGTGCCCAGGTAGACTGCAGAGAGGAACAATCTTCAATTAAGATAAGGGAAAAAGCTGAAAAACTTGTCAAGGGGGGAAGGGCTTTCATTGTTCTCATAGGAAGAAGATTGTCCCCTGCTGCTATCTTCCTGTCTATGGACTGCATTCCACATCTGAGAAGAGATGGCTTACACTAGGTAAAAGGGGCGGGAGGGGAAACTTTGCTTGTGAATATCTCTCAAACCATAAAGGTTTGAGAGATAAGACTTATATCATTCTTCATGTTTTTTTAATGCCTACAAAATAAAATAAAGTTAAAACGAAGTATTACTATCCCTTTAAGCCCTGGTTGCAACAGTCTATGAATCTATTCTTTATCTATGATGTGTTATTACACAGGCCACTCCTGACATCCAAGGGTATGGACCCTCAGCCTTGTATAATATGGATGTACATATCTTCCTTACTTGCAATAGCAACCAGAAAGGAATCATTGTGACCCGTGATCAGCATTCAACAGCACCTCTTCTATCTGAAGCACACTGTACTGTTGGAAAAAACAAAACACACATTTTCTTCTGATTCTTTCAGTGCAGGATATAATACTAGAGTTAGGTTTTCTAGTAAGTAGGTAAGCATAGACTTAGGTTAGCTAGTAATAAATTAAGTAGTTGAGTCAAAATAGAATTAATAGCTAGATTAGCTAGAAAATATAATAGGTAGGTAAGGGTATAATTCCAGCAACTACACCTGTTATTGCTGACTGTGTTTTAAAATAACTTAAAGGGATAGTAATACTTCATTTTATCTTTATTTTATTTTGTAGGCATTAAAAAAACATGAAGAACGATATAAGTCTTATCTCTCAAACTTTTATGGTTTAAGGGATAATCACAAGCAAAGTTTCCCCTCCCGCCCCTTTTACCTAGTGTAAGCCATCTCTTCTCAGATGTGGAATCCAGTCCATAGACCAGACAGATAACAGAAGGGGACGATCTTCTTCCTGTGAGAACAATGAAAGCCCTGCCCCCCTTGACAAGTTTTTCAGGTTTTTCCCTTATCTTAATTGAAGATTGTCCCTCTCTGCAGTCTTCCTGGGCACCTCCCTTCTGATCTGGCTGAACAAAGGGGGGATACTTTGCTTGTGAATATCTCTTAAACCATAAAGGTTCAAGAGATAAGACTTATATCGTTCTTCATGTTTTTTTAATGCCTACAAAATAAAATAAAGATAAAACGAAGTATTACGATCCCTTTAAAACACAGTAAAATTAACTGTTGAATATAAAACCTAAGTGTACAGCAAACCTGCACACAGATAGGCAGGAAGTATTGTTGTTTAAACTTAAGTACACACCTGCACATACACTGGCAGACACTGTGTGTGCGCTGCAACACTAATTCTTCTACCCAGACTTCACTGCTGTCTCCAGCAGCCAAAAATATTGTTATCCCTTGCTGTTTTTATATAATTAAGAAAAAAGTCTAATCACTTATTTACTGTGCAAAGTTGAGTTCAAAACTGCAAAAATCAAATAGGTGGAAACAAGCAGTTATATCCATAGTCCACTGTTGTTTCCACAAACCCAAAACCCTATTATTCCTTTGTGTGTTCATTTAATTAAAAAGTCTAATCATTTAATTACCATTCAACGTTCAATGCACACCTGCACACACCAATAGGCAGGCATTCTGCATATGCATTCTTCCATCATGAGTCAACTGGTGTTTCCACTGGCCAAGAGGCCCATTATTTCTTGTGTTAATTTAATTTTTAAAAATGTGTAATTATTTAATAATTATTGTTCATAGCTCAGTGCCCAACTGTGCACACAAATAGATAGAGAGTATCCAATAGCCAAAAAGTCTGGGTTGTTAATTTAATTTAATCAAGTCTAATCATTTTATTACTGTTCAAAGTTCAGATCACAACTAGCCTGTAATTACTAGGTATTTTACCAGGAAGAACACATTGAGATTTCTCTCGTTTTCAAGTATGTCCTGAAAAAAAAAAAGTCTACCCATTTAATAACTGATCAAAATTCAGTGTACAGCTGCACACACAAATAGGCATTGTGCATGCACAATGTTCTATCAAGAGTCCATTGCTGTCTCCAAAAGCCCAAGAGCTTATTTCTTGATGTGTTAACTTAATTTTAAAAAAGTCTAGCCATTTCATTACTGTTCAAAGTTTAATGCACAACTGTGCACACAAATTAGCAGTGCACACACATCATTCCATTTAGTCCTCTGCTCTCTACTGGCCAAAAAGTCTGTTAAATCTTGCTGTTTACATTTCATTAAAAAATCTATTCATAGTTCATAATCAGTGCACAACTGTGCACCCAAATAGACAGTATGGCAGTGTGCACATGCATTGTATACAGAATCTACTGCTGTCTCTACTAGCCAAAAGCCTGTTAATTGTTACTGTGCTATTTTTTTTAAGTATAATAAGTGAATTACTGTTCAAAATTCAATGCACAGCTGTGCAAATAAATAGGCAGGGCACATGAACGTTGTTCCATCCATCTAGTCCACTGGTATCTACACTAGCCAAAAGGCCTGTTATTTCTTGCTATGTTCATTTAATTTTAAAAATTATAATCATGTATTAATTATTGTTCAAAATTCAGTACAAAACTGCCCACACAAATAGTTGTTAATTTAATTGAAAAAAGTGTCATCAATTAATTACTGTTCAAAATTCAGTGCACAATTAGGCTGTAATTCATAGGTGTGTTTATTTAATTAAAAAAAGTCTAAACATTTAATTACTCTTCAAATTCAGTACACAACTGCACAGACAAATAGGCAGGCAGTGTGCATGCACATTGTTTCATCCAGTGTATGCACTATCCAAAATGCCTGTTATTTCTTGCTGTGTTAATTTAATTAAAAAAGCCTATTAATGTAATAATTAATGTTCAAAGTTCAGTGTACAACTGTATATATAAATAAGCTGTTGGCACATGCATTGTTTCATCATGAGTCCACTGCTAGATCTACTTTCCAAAAATCCCTTGCTTTCTTAATTTAATTTTAAAAAGTCTAATCATTTTATAATTGCTGTTCAACGTTCAGTGCAAAACTGCACACACACACAGACAGTGTCCACATATATTGTTCCATCCAAAGTCTACCACTGTCTCCACTAGCCAAATATTTAGTTATCCCTGGGTGTGTTAATTTAATTTTTTTAAAAGTATAATCATTTAGTTATTGTTCAAAACTCAGTGCACAACTGTTCACACCAAAAGCAGGCAGTGTGCATGCACATTGTATCATCCAGAGTCCACTGGTGTCACCACCACTAGCCAAAAAGCCTGTTGTTCCTGGGTGCATTAATTAAAATTTTAAAAAGCCTAATCGTTTAATTACTGTTCAAAGTTCAGTACACTACTGTAAGCACAAAAAGGCAGTGTTCACCATATTGTTCCATCCAGAGTCCACTGATGTCTTCATCCACTAGCCAAAAGCCTATTATTGCTTGCTGTGTTCATTTAATAAAAAAAAGTCTAATAGTTTAATACTGTTCAAAGTCCATGCACAGCTGCACACACAATGAGGCAGTGTGCACATGTCTTGTCCCATCTAGTGTCCAATGCTGTCTCCAGTTGCCAAAAAGCCTGTTATTTCTTGCTGTGTTAATTTATATTAAATATATATATCCTATATAATAATTCGCTAAGTTGTGTGTAATGCCCGACATGCGCAGTAGACACTGCTGCGTGTGCGGCAGTCATGCGCAGTACAGACTGCCCGCGCCGCGGATGATACAGAGCTGGGCGCTCCGAAGGAGCATCCAGCTCTGTATCAGCAGTGGTGTGGGCAGTCTCTACTGCGCGTGACTGCCCCGCGACCGGCTGCCAGAGGCACTGTGGCCCGTGTAACGGGCTGTTCAACTAGTATATATATATATATATATATATATATATATATATATATATATATATATATTATTACTGTTCATAGTTTACTTCACAACTGTGCACACAAATAGGCAGTGTGCACACACAAAACGTCAGTGTCCAGACCACTGCTGTGTCCAGCCAAAAACCTGTTTTTCTTGGATGTGTGAGTGTAATTTAAAAAAAATGTCTCATCATTTATTTATTGTTCCAACTTCAGCGCCAATATTCCACTACTGTCTACAGTCAAAAAGCCTGGCTGTGCTAATTTTAAAATAGTAAAGTAAAAATGCAGAATTGAAAAGTAAAAAATACATAAGCAAACACTTGTAATAGCTGTAAAAGCTTTTTCAGGGATTGAAATCTCTGGGAGGGCATCCACTTCTCGTGGTGTATTCACAGGTAGCAGGTGGCCACTCTCAAGCAGATAGATGAACAGTACTATTGCATCATCAGCCCCCTCTATGTATAATCTTTCTTACTCAACAGTACAACCAGCTGAAGGCAGTAGCAGGGAACACTCTTGCCCTAGTGGCAAATTCTCTACCCCAACTACCAAAATAAAGTTCAGTTTCTATCACGACCATAAGGAGAGGTCACGTAATGGCACTTTGCTTGGATCAAAGAGGAAGAGTAAGATTGCTTGTATATGTAGACTATTCCACAGTCATGGTCTGCAGAAGTTCAGAGAAACCACCACCACCGTCATTGCCACCAGAGTTGTGACTATCACTCCAAGTGTTACTACTACCACACCCAGTGCCACCAGTAATGCCACCTCTGCCACCACCAGTGACACCACTATCATGGCCAGTGCCACTGCTACAAAGACAAACACGCTGATGCTAGCAGTGGGTCCAATTTAAGTCTACAAGAAAGTGAGGAAGGGAGGGACATTTGCTGTCATCTTATCTGTTGGAAGAAGTGAACCTTACACCCACCTCTGCAGATTTAGGTCACCACTAGGGGTGGGTGAAAGGTCCCATTGTGTTCCCGAAAACAAATCAGATAAAACCACATTGTTGTCCTCTTTAAATACAGAGATTAAAATCTTCACAGTTTTTGCACACTGGCAAAAATTGTTCGCCATTTTTTCAATGGCTAGAAAATGTTCGCCCCTTTTCTCTATAACAACGCGCCATTTTCCAGGACACAATAGAAGCAGCTACAGAGCAAGAAAGAGGTGCTGTGCTGTTCTGCTGTGATATAGCAAAATTCATAGTCATAGTGACTGCTATCAGTATGAGCAGGTTTACTAATAACAAAAAGAGTAGCTGGAAGACCGTTATGTGTCCAGTGAGTCTGAGGAGGAGCAAATGACCACTAAAGACCCAATGCTGGACAGTCCCCCTAAATCACCCCTAGGGGTCTTGGGGTAATTAAATGCACATGAGGAAGAAAAGGGTAGCAGTGAGAGCAGGACAAGTCAGCTGCCTGCGCCTGCTGCCAGACATGCTGCTCCTGCTGCCAGTGCTGCCCTTGCTGTCACCAGTGCTGTGCCTGCTGCCAGTGTTGAACCTGTTGCCAGTATGTCTCGGGATTCTCAGGCGGGGACAGAGGAGAAGATGATGACAATTGTGACACCAGCAGACCTTAAGTCTCATTTGCTATCCCTAAGCAGTCCTGCCAGTGCTAGTACTACTATTACTACTAAGGTCCAGCAGCTTGTTAGTGTTAGGAATGAAGGAGGGGGTGATCATCATATCACTAGTGACTGTGAGGAGGAAAATTCAGGGGCTGAACTTGATGTGGTTGGTGTCAGTAGTAGTAGTAGTATTAACAGTAATGACGAGGCAGCCAGTGGGACTAGTGTTAGGGGAGTTGTAGGGGAAGCATTTGAGTGCGTCCAGACTAGCAGTCAAGGGAGACCACACCATTCCTCTGGCCCTGGGAGTCCCCTTCACTTCATGTAATTGTCCAGGTGGAACATGACCCTGAAGAAGCCAGAACTGGTGGTGGATAGCAGGTGCAGAAATAATAACACCACCACCAGGGCACAGGTCAGCTACCTATGCCTGCTGTTAGTGCTGCCAGTCTGTTTTGTTCATGTCACCAAGAAATAGCACGGGTGACATTAGGAGACCCTCTGTCATTTTTATCTTCACCTCCTCCACCCAGCAGTGAGATGTCTTTAATAGAGCAGCAGCATGGAGGGACTAGTAGTGGTGGTGATGATGTTGGTGGAGAAGCTTGGATGGAAGGGATATTGATTGGCTTTTAAGCCCAAACTGAGAAGGAATGGGAGACAGGGATGAGGATGAGTTTCACCACCTCCAGTAGAGAGCTTTTGGAATTTGCGGAGTTTGCATCTGTTCTAATTCCTGAGTTGCAAGGGCAGCAGGATGCTGAGGAGCAGGCTAGTGTGGACACTGTGGGAATGGGGTCAACAAGTGATTGGGAACTAGGATACTTTCCACTTGGGACTATTTTATCTCGGGACAGGCACAGTGCAGTCATCAACAACAGCACTGTGCACAATTTGTGACAAGTCAGTGATAAGGGGAAAGGAGGGAACACATTTTGGCACAAGCGCCCTCATATCACACATGAAACACAGACACCATGACATTTATGTGAAACATGTTAAAGCTAAACATCCACCACAGATATCAAACACCACTGTTGCTGTACCCCCTGACTCTCCCGAAAGGCAACAAGAGGCGAGGCAGAGATCAAAGAGGAGGAAGAATAGAGAACACCAGCCAGAGGCTGAAAGTTTTGATGACGAGTGAAACAACTAGCGAGACATCACCTTCTAGGGTAACTACATCTTCTGCCAATCTACCTTGTTCATTGTTACCTATCCTGACAAGTGATGGCCACTCTGTAGATGTTAGGATGTGACAGTTCATGTCCACCCATTGCACACTGTGTGGTACACTGACCACACATGGTAGTGTGGTGGAGAGGAATCACAAGCAGTGCGTCAAGAAGCATCTGAGGATATTCCATTCTGGAGAATATGCTAAGATGGTGGCAGGGAGGGATCATTATTTCTTACAACAGCTTACAACAGGAGGTCTGTGTCTCTATCATGGTATGTACAAATTTCTTATTTTATTTTATTTATTTATATTTTATTAACTGCCTCCCCAATACCAGTCAAGAACCCCCCCAAAACAAAACCCTTGTTCAAATAATTCCCCAGACTCCACCCGCCAACACAGGCACCCTCCTCAGGCCCCTTCTATACCATGTCTTATGGGGTTTTTAATAGTATTTATTTTTATTTTGTATTAACTGTCCCCAATCCCAGTAAAGCCCCCCCAAATAAAAAAACATTCCCTGCCCAACTGATTCTTTCCACAGACTCCACCAACACAGGCACCCTCATACCCCTTTTATACTATAACATCTGCTATGTGTTGTGTGTAAATTCAATGTTCCTATTGATTTCAATGGAATGAACTAGGCGAAAAAAGCGGAAAAACTGCACTTTTCTCTGGAAATTATTCGCCAAGCGGGAAGTGCCATTATTCGCCGATTTTGGTTTGAGTCAAAAATTTTCACCCATCCCTAGTCACCACAACCGTACTGATGACAAGTAACTGGATTATGATGAGCCAGAGGAGAAAGAAGAAGAGAAGGCACTCAACCTAGCATCCTTCTATCTGCCATTTTCCCTACTTGTGATCTCACCACTGCGGCCACCAACAATACCACCCCACACACACTGACATTTAGAAGAGCATCATCAGGATCCCATCAATGTTACACCAGGCTGTGGCTGGCCTAGAGGGGCATAGTAAAGTGTGGTATCATTTTGAGTGTATGAGAGATGGGTGTACTACAATGTCCAAATTATGTTGTAAGGAAGTGAGCCAAGGGAAAGTGTTGGGACATCTCATTGTTCTGGTATGAACCAACATCAGTGCACACACCACAGTGCAGCTTTGCTTTGGGCACAAACTGGCAGCAATGGTACATACAGCAATACCACAACAACCACCAACAACAGCAGCAGCCAGGCCAGTGAGCATGGAGAAACCATGGCATCCTCTAAAAGCCAGACCTGGTCCAAGAGACAGGTGGGGCAGAGATACAGCACTAGCCCACCCTTGAACATTTTGCGAGTTGAACAGCTGATCACTGTGGGAGGAGCTTCCTTCTCCATGATTGAATGGGAACCCTTTAGGCAGATGTTAGAGACTCTTGCCAACAACTGCTTCGTCCTGCCATTTACTGCCGTGAGCAGGATTGTAGTGTGATGGCATTTTATCCCTCAGGGCGAACTTCCACTGTCTTATGTTGCTAACCCCATAAGCTACTAGGACCATTGGGCAGTTATCTGGCCAGAACTCTTCTTGGTGACCCAGGTGCTGCTTTTATGCCCACCCACCAGTGTCCAAAGCGTGGGGGTTTCTCTCAGTGATGGGAAACATCCTCATCCCATAGTCATGATTAAGCGCAGTTAGCACGAAACGCGTTGACTACGATATTTTTTGCACTATATGAGACATGAGACTTCACCTCCTTTGTCTGTTGGATTCTTGATTGTTTTTATGATTTTCATAATAAAGTATGTATTTTTAACTAACTTCTCTGCACGGAATGGTGCAGCTTTTTTTGTATGAATATTAAACATCCTCATCCCTCAGTACCCAAAGCTCTCCTCATACCTGGTGGAACAGATTGCCTTCTTAAAATTAATTCATCCCAAGATTGGAACCCAGCTCCAAATTTCCAAGCTGATTAAGGTGATTCTCCTACCCACTGAATCACATTTATCAATATCTTAGTGTGACAGACTATTGTAGCCCTTTCTTTTATTGTATGTGTCTATCCATATTGGTCTGCTGTTGCAGGTACTGCAATGCCAACTCTTGCTCTTCCAACACCTCTTGAAGCCCATACTGTGTTTCTAACTCCAACAGAGATGCTGTTGTGCTGCTGCTTTCATACTCTGTCCTAGATCAGTTATTGCTGTTTGTTAGAAGGAGTTTTTTGTTGTTAGACAACCAGTCAGTAAAATACTTCTGTAGCACTTGCTGCTTTATGTACCTATCTGGATTGGTCTAATGCTGGTGTTGCTGCTGGTGGTACTGCATTTACAGCAATGTCATCCTCTATCACTCCCTAAAGTCCATGCTGTGCTTGAATCCAAATCACCAATGCTGTGCTGATGGTGATATTCCTATGCCCTGTCCAGACTCACCTCCTCCATTGCGCCCTGAAGACTATACCATGCTTGTAACACCAACCATCCACATTCCATGCCCTACGTAACCCCTCAATCCCAGCCAATGGGAGCATGGGGACTGAGTTGTACAGGAATGGTCATATAAAAGCTAATCCCTGTTCATTTTTCCCTCATTCTGTCTCAGGCAACAGCAGGATTAGAGGGGTTTTTTTTGTAGATACAGTAGAGTCGGTGGTGGAAGCGGAGACTGCTGGACGCCTGACATCAAGGTAAGTATGCCTGCAGGAGACTTAGTTAGAATTTCATTGAGCAAATTTAATTTACTATTGAAAATCTTCATCAAAATTCTGACTAACCCAACAGTGGAGTCAATGAATTTCATTTCATCCATATAGGTAAAATAGGTAAAAAAAAAAAATTACTAAATCATTCAGACGAAACACGTTTTTTTTCTGTGGGCAAGTCTATGTGTTGATGCTCACAATATGCAGTATGGAGCTTCCAATGATACAGTAACCCTTTGGTGTCTCTGGGGGGATACACAGCGCATTGCTTTTATAAAGGAAAGTGGAGTAGTTCCGGAGAAATCTGATCGCACCACAGAAAGCAAATAAATATCCTTGTAATTACAATTGATTTAAATTAGGCTTTTAACCTCTTGAATGTTTACAATGCATCACAAAGAACTTTATTCAATTGATTTTACGGTTATGTATTTTTTATTTAAATTTTAATATTAATTTCTCGGTCCAATCTCTTTCATGCTATAATACATATTTTGCCACTTGATATGGACAGGGGTAGGTGACATCTCATGAAGCCTACTCACCTGTCATCACCTTGGCAATGTGAGATCTTCAAGATCATGCTGGACTACAACTCCCATCATTCTCCACCAGCCAACAGGACCACAGGATCTCAAACTTCACCCACCGAACATGGGGATCTTAAACCTTTAAGGATCACAGAGGTATGTAACACATTGCTTCACAATGCATTGTGCACCCCTATGGTCATTAAATGGTTCAGTATGTCCATTCACTGTTCTGCTTCTGTTGTGTCTGCTACATGGATACAGCAGGAAGGCCTGACTGACGATGTTATCTCTGGAGCCAAGTCACAAGAGCAAAGTTCATAGAAGCCATTAGGAAATTTTGGCCATAGTAACATAGAGAGTTATTATTAGAAGGCCTTAGTTCTCCATTACATACAACTCACAATACAGATGTATGTATGTATATATGTATGAATGTATACAGCTCCTTATAGAAATAGTAATAGTACAATACATCAATACAGGACAGGGATAATAGCATCAGAATAAAGTACATTCATTATCAGAAGGGGAAAAAGTGTAGCAAAGGGAATCATACATTGGGAAGGGGACCCTGCCCCAAAGAGCTTCCAATATAACTAGTAACCATGACAACTTAGACAGACAGTAGTAGGAGGAGAATGATAAGTGCAAGAACCAGGCTTCATTCAGGAAAGTGCAGAATGCTCTGGATGTGACTGTCAGTGGCACATGGAGGATATTGTTACTGAGATGCCTCCTTGAGCAGATGGGTTTTTAGGAGATGCTGAAAGTGATGAGTGTGGATAGTTGGTGAATGGTGATAGAGAGAGAATTCCAAAGTTGAACGGCAGCTGGTGAAAATGATTGCAGAGATGGCTTCATCGGATGGCTGTGAGTGACATGTCTCAGGAAGAGTTTGAATGGTAATGGAGACTGGATGGGACCCACAAGTTAGGCAAGGTACCAGGGACATGCACAGACATTTTGGGGGGCAGGGGCTCAAATGGAAAAAAAGGGCACTTCTCATAATTATTTATTCAAAATATATATTTAAAAAAAAGAAAATAATCTCAGGAGCCTGTAGGCACAGAAATCTGAAGCCCCCTTTCCCCCATTGGCCATCTCCACTGGACACCTAATCTCCACATTGCCCCCTATCATCTCCATATTGCCCTTACATTGTCCCCCATCAGCTCTATATTGCCCCCATCAGCACCATATTGCCCCATCAGCTCCAACTTACCCTCACATACATTGCCCCATCATCTCTACATTGCCATCATCTCCATCTTACCCCCAATCAGATCCATATTGCCCCATCATTTCCACATTGCCCCCCAGTGTCCATTTCCTACCTCTTCCCTGGTGGTCCAGCAGCAGGAGAGGTCTGTATGTGCCTCCTTTAGCACAGTCCTGTAGCTGCTGGAGCTCCCGCGTGGTCTTCTCTTCATGCAGAGCGCTGGGAGATGATGTCATCTCCCAGCGCTCTGTAATACTAAAGAGCTGACAAGGGAGCACAGCATCTACAGGTCTGTCCTGAAGGAGGCACAGGCCTGACTGTGCACGTGCCTGCAAGGTACACTGTCCCATGTAGTTATATAGAGATATCTCCCTTTTAGTGATGAGCGAGCATGCTCGGCCGAAGCTCGGTTCGGCTCAAGCATCGCTCTGCTCGGCACATGGCGGTACTCGTACGAGTACCGCATGTGCTCGCCCGCCATGTTCGGGTCTCCTCCCCGCACGTTTCGCGGCTGCTGCGCAGCCAATAAACGTGCGGGGGGCTCTGACATCAGTATAATGCCAGCAGCCATGTTGGCTGCTGGCATTACACTGATTGGCTGGCCAGAACCCATGATCGGGTGCTGTATAGCACCTGACCAGCGAGTTCGGCTCAGTCTTAGCCAGGGAGAGATGAGGATAGGAAGGGAAAGTCAGTGTAGGGAGAAGAAAAGCGAGTTTGTTAAAAAAAAAGACCCAAAAGTCCTTTTTAGGACTACTGTGTGTGGGGGCATGAGTTTATTTTGTGAGGGGGGCAGAGATATAAAAAAAAAAAATTCACATATTCTGTTCACTGTGCCTAGCCTCAGATTAGCAGCACATTCTGTTTAGTGTGCAAAGTTGCAGATTAGAGCACATTCTGTTCAGTGTGCAAAGTTGCAGATTAGCAGCACATTCTTTTTAGTGTGCAAAGTTGTAGATTAGAGCACATTCTGTTCAGTGTGCAAAGTTGCAGATTAGCAGCACATTCTTTTTAGTGTGCAAAGTTTCAGATTAGGAGAACATTCTGTTAAGTGTTCAAACTGTAAAATATCAAAGTCACATATTCCATTCACTGTGCGTACCCGCAGTTAATAAGAACATTCTGTTTACTGTGCAAAGTTTCAGATTAGGAGAATATTCTGTTAAGTGTTCAAACTGTAAAATATCAAAGTCACATATTCCATTCACTGTGCGTAGCCGCAGTTAATAAGAACATTCTGTTTACTGTGCAAAGTTTCAGATTAGGAGAACATTCTGTTAAGTGTTCAAACTGTAAAATATCAAAGTCACATATTCCATTCACTGTGCGTAGCCGCAGTTAATAAGAACATTCTGTTTACTGTGCAAAGTTTCAGATTAGGAGAACATTCTGTTAAGTGTTCAAACTGTAAAATATCAAAGTCACATATTCCATTCACTGTGCGTAGCCGCAGTTAATAAGAACATTCTGTTTACTGTGCAAAGTTTCAGATTAGGAGAACATTCTGTTAAGTGTTCAAACTGTAAAATATCAAAGTCACATATTCCATTCACTGTGCGTAGCCGCAGTTAATAAGAACATTCTGTTTACTGTGCAAAGTTTCAGATTAGGAGAACATTCTGTTAAGTGTTCAAACTGTAAAATATCAAAGTCACATATTCCATTCACTGTGCGTAGCCGCAGTTAATAAGAACATTCTGTTTACTGTGCAAAGTTTCAGATTAGGAGAACATTCTGTTAACTGTGCAAACTGTAAAATATCAAAGTCACATATTCCATTCACTGTGCGTAGCCGCAGTTAATAAGAACATTTTGTTTACTGTGCAAAGTTTCAGATTAGGAGAACATTCTGTTAAGTGTTCAAACTGTAAAATATCAAAGTCACATATTCCATTCACTGTGCGTAGCCGCAGTTAATAAGAACATCCTGTTTACTGTGCAAAGTTTCAGATTAGGAGAACATTCTGTTAACTGTGCAAACTGTAAAATATCAAAGTCACATATTCCATTCACTGTGCGTAGCCGCAGTTAATAAGAACATTCTGTTTACTGTGCAAAGTTTCAGATTAGGAGAACATTCTGTTAAGTGTTCAAACTGTAAAATATCAAAGTCACATATTCCATTCACTGTGCGTAGCCGCAGTTAATAAGAACATTCTGTTTACTGTGCAAAGTTTCAGATTAGGAGAATATTCTGTTAAGTGTTCAAACTGTAAAATATCAAAGTCACATATTCACTGTGCGTAGCCGCAGATAAGAAGCACATTCTGTTTAGTGTGCAAAGTTGCATATTAGGAGAACATTCTGTTAACTGTGCAAACTGTAAAATATCAAAGTCACATATTCCATTCACTGTGCCGAGCCGCAGTTAAGAAGCACATTCTGTTTAGTGTGCAAAGTTGCATATTAGGAGAACATTCTGTTAAGTGTTCAAACTGTAAAATATCAAAGTCACATATTCCATTCACTGTGCGTAGCCGCAGTTAATAAGAACATTCTGTTTACTGTGCAAAGTTTCAGATTAGGAGAACATTCTGTTAAGTGTTCAAACTGTAAAATATCAAAGTCACATATTCCATTCACTGTGCGTAGCCGCAGTTAATAAGAACATTCTGTTTACTGTGCAAAGTTTCAGATTAGGAGAATATTCTGTTAAGTGTTCAAACTGTAAAATATCAAAGTCACATATTCCATTCACTGTGCGTAGCCGCAGTTAATAAGAACATTCTGTTGACTGTGCAAAGTTTCAGATTAGGAGAACATTCTGTTAAGTGTTCAAACTGTAAAATATCAAAGTCACATATTCCATTCACTGTGCGTAGCCGCAGTTAATAAGAACATTCTGTTTACTGTGCAAAGTTTCAGATTAGGAGAACATTCTGTTAACTGTGCAAACTGTAAAATATCAAAGTCACATATTCCATTCACTGTGCATAGCCGCAGTTAAGAAGAACATTCTGTTTACTGTGCAAAGTTGCAGATTTGCAGCACATATTCCGTGTAATATGAAGAAGGCGGGTAAAAAGGGACGGGGAAGTGGACGTGATCCTGATAGTTCAGGGCGCGGGTCAGGACGCGTAGAAACTGTGCCTGGTGCCAGAGCACAAGACAGAAAGACATCCACCATACCTAGCTTCATGTCTCAGTTTACAGGGCGTCGCAGGACATCACTCTCGAGGTCCGACCACTGCGAACAGGTGGTCGGTTGGATGTCAGCTGATACTGCTTCCAGTCGGTTAAGCACCACCCTGTCTTCCACCAAGTCCACTCTCAGTAGCCAAGAGTCTGGTCAACATAATCCTCACCCTGATCATCCTTCCTCCCACCATAGAGGATCTGGTCAAAGAAGTGATCCCACACTGGGATATAGTGAGGAGCTCGTCTCATCACCAATGCTTCATTTGAACCTCTCTCCAAGCACGCTTGCAGAGGAACATGACATCTTGTGCCCTGATTCACAACCTCTAGAGGGTACCCAATCACAAGAAGATGACAGAGGTGAACGGCATTTAAGGTCAAAGGAAGTGGATGATGATGATGATGAGACACAGTTGCCATTAAATCAACCACTATTACTGTCTCAAGACCTTGATGAGGAGGATGATATACAGTTGTCAATGACTGAGTATGTGGTGGGATCAAGACATGAGGAGGATGATCAGAGTGAGGAAGTGGAGGAGAACTTGGTGGACGATGAGGTGACTGACCCCACCTGGGAAGGTGTAGAGCCGAGCGATGACGGCAGTCCTGAGGGTGAGCCATCTGCAGCACCGCAACAGGCTGGAAGAGGCAGTGGTGTGGCTACAGAAAGAAGGCGGACCGCACCAAACCGGCCCGCAAATGTTCCACGGAGCACCCCCTTGCGTAAATCTCCCTTGCCAAGGGGTAGGTGTTCCGCGGTATGGCGTTTTTTTAAGGAAAGTGTGGACGACAAAAGAATTGTAGTTTGCAACCTGTGCAACACCAGAATGAGCCGAGGCATGAACACTAGAAACCTCACCACCACCAGCATGATCCGACACATGGCATCCAAGCACCGTAATAAGTGGGAGGAACGCCCGAATCGCCAATCTGTGTCTGCAGGCCACACCACTGCCTCCTCTTCCCCTGTTTTCGGTGCCGGCCAATCGCCTGTCGAAGGCGCAGGCCCGCATACCTCCCGCCCTGCACCTGTACCATCTGAAGCACCATCAGCGACCACATCCACTTCCCTGTCCCAGCACAGCGTCCAAATGTCGTTACCCCAGGCATTTGAGCGCAAGAGAAAGTACCCAGCCACCCACCCACAGGCCATAGCACTAACCTCACACCTTTCCAAATTACTGGCCATCGAAATGCTGCCATTTAGGCTTGTGGAGACTGAGTCCTTCCGCAGCCTGATGGCAGCAGCTGTCCCTCGGTACGCAGTCCCCAGCCGCCACTACTTTTCCCGGTGTGCCGTCCCCGCCTTACACCACCATGTGTCCCGTAACATCACCCGTGCCCTGACCAACGCAGTTACTGGGAAGGTCCACTTAACGACTGACACATGGACAAGTGCTTGTGGCCAGGGACGCTACATTTCCCTGACGGCACACTGGGTGAATGTCGTGGAGGCTGGGAGCGACTCGGACCCTGGGATGGCACAGGTGCTACCCACGCCGAGGATTGCGGGCCCTACCTCCATCAGGGTTTCCGCCAGCACCTACGTTATTGGCTCCTCCTCCTCCGTTTCCACCTCTGAATTCTCTGCGCGCAGCGCCACTCACCCATCAGCCGGTAGCTGGAAGCAGTGTAGCACTGCAGTGGGGAAGCGTGCTGAAGCTGATCTGCCTTGGGGACAAACAGCACACGGCCTCAGAGCTGTTGCAGGGGATTGGTCACCAGACCGAGCAGTGGCTCTCGCCACTCAACCTGCAACCAGGCATGGTTGTGTGTGATAATGGGCGTAACTTGGTGGCGGCTTTGGAGCTCGGCAAGCTCACACACGTACCATGCCTAGCGCATGTATTTAATTTAGTGGTTCAGCGATTTCTAAAAACCTACCCCAATTTCCATGATCTCTTGACCAAGGTGCGCCGCGTGTGTGCACATTTCCGTAAGTCATCAACAGCTTCAGCCGGCCTGTTGAAGCTGCAGCAGCGCTTACAATTGCCAGCTCACCGGCTGCTGTGTGACGTGAGCACGCGCTGGAACTCCACCTTCCACATGTTGGCCCGGCTTTGTGAGCAGCAGAGGGCAGTAGTGGAGTACCAGCTGTTACACGGTCGTCGCCTCTCCGTTCAACTTCCTCTAATCAGAAGTGAGGAGTGGAATGGATGTCAGACCTCTGTGAGGTTTTACGCAATTTTGAGGAATCGACACAGATGGTGAGCGGCGATAACGCTATTATCAGTGTAACCATCCCACTTCTGTGTCTACTGAAACGCTCGCTGCTCACAATTAAAACCGACGCTTTGCATGTGGAAGAGGTGGAAATGGGGGAGGAAGAGCTTACACAAGGTGATAGCCAGAGCACCCTCACTTCGTCTTCTCAGCGACAATTGGAGGAGGCGGAGGAGTAGGAGGAGGAAGACACGGTTGCCTCCGCTACAGAGGGTAGCCATGGAACTTTAGTTCCATCTCTTCAGCGTGGGTGGGCAGAAGAGGAGGAAGAGGATGAGGAGATTGAGAGTCATCCTCCTGGTGAGGACAGTGAAATCTTGCCTGTTGGTACTCTGGCACACATGGCTGACTTTATGTTAGGCTGCCTTTCCCGTGACCCACGCGTTATACGCATTTTAGACAACACGGATTACTGGGTGTTCACCCTTCTGGACCCCCGCTACAAAGAGAATTTCTCATCTCTCATTCCTCCGGTGGAGAGGACAAGCAAAATGGTGCAATACCAGAAGGTTCTTGTCGAAAAATTGCTCCAAAATTTTCCATCTGACAACACTGGCGGCAGAGTACGTGCTACCTTGGCCAACCGAGAAGGGGAGAAAAGGGGAGCACACAGCAGTTCCGACAAAGGCAGGGCAACACTCTCCAAGGCGTGGGACACCTTCATGACACCCCGCCAGCACCCTCACCCTGATGCACAGCCTAGTGTCACAAGGAGGGAAAAGTTTTGGAAGATGGTGAAGGAGTACGTAGCAGACCGTGTCAGCGTCCTCAATGATCCCTCTGTGCCTTACAACTACTGGGTGTCCAAGCTGGACACGTGGTATGAACTGGCACTCTACGCCTTGGAGGTGCTGGCCTGCCCTGCCGCCAGCGTTCTGTCTGAGCGGGTATTTAGTGCTGCTGGTGGCATCATAACAGATAAGCGTATCCGCCTTTCCACCGAAAATGCTGATAGGTTGACACTTATAAAAATGAACAAGGCCTGGATTTCCCCTGACTTCTCCACTCCACTGGAGGAAAGCCCCGGGGGAACAAACATAAACTCACTTTATATATGTTATTTACAATGATGGGAATACTCTGTATTCCCATTCACCCCTTCCACCCAAAAAATGGGTATATGGTTGACTCTAATGTTGAGCGAGCGTGCTCGGCCGATGCTCGGATCGGCTCGAGCATCGCTCTGCTCGGCACATGGCGGTACTCGTACGAGTACCGCCATGTGCTCGCCCGACATGTTCGGGTTGCGGGGATCTGTGCCGGAAGAGGCACAGATCCGAAGACGCTCCGCTGGACCACCAGGGAATGGAGGTACAGGGGCATTGCGGAGATGAAGGGGGCATAGCGGAGATGAAGGGGGACATTGTGGAAGAGGGGCATAGACTCTATGCCCCTCTTCCACAATGTCCCCCTTCATCTCCGCTATGCCCGTCTGTCACAATGTGCCCCTTCATCTCCGCTATGCCCCTCTTCCACAATGTCCCCCTTCATCTCCTCTATGCCATAGAGGAGATGAAGGGGGACATTGTGGAAGAGGGGCATAGCGGAGATGAAGGGGGACATTGTGGAAGAGGGGCATAGAGTCTATGCCCCTCTTCCACAATGTCCCCCTTCATCTCCGCTATGCCCCTCTTCCACAATGTCCCCCTTCATCTCCTCTATGGCATAGAGGAGATGAAGGGGGACATTGTGGAAGAGGGGCATAGCGGAGATGAAGGGGGACATTGACCAGGCACCCTCCGCTCATCAGAGCAGGGGGTGCCTGGTTTGATGCTCGAGTGCTCCCATTCATTTGAATGGGGCTCGGGTGCTCGGCCGAGCACTCGATCAGCAGGGGGTGCTCGGTCAGAGCACCCGAGCACCCGAGCATCGCGGTGCTCGCTCAACACTAGTTGACTCTCTTCCATATACCCTGGGATATAATTTTTATATAGGGCCAGCTCACCAGCGGGCCCTGTTTGACAATTTTTGTATAGGTCAGCTCACCAGCGGGCCTTATCATATAATGTTTTTTTGGGTCAGCTCTCTAGCGGGCCCTCTCATATAATGTTTTATTGGGTCAGCTCTCTAGCGGGCCCTCTCATATAATGTTTTATAGCGTCAGCTCACTAGCGGGCCTTCGCATATAATGTTTAGGATGGTCAGCTCAGCAGCAGACCCTCACCCATAATGTTTTAGATGGTCGGCTCAGCGCACGTTTCCCTCTTAATCATGGCCCCAGTTCAGAAAAATCAAGGAAATCTTTGGGAGAATTTGCCTTTGCGCACGTTTCCCTCTTAATCATGGCCTCAGTTCAGAAAAATCAAGGAAATTTTTGGGAGAATTTGCCTCTGCGCACGTTTCCCTCTTAATCATGGCCTCAGTTCAGAAAAATCGAGGACATTTTTTGGAGAATTTGCCTCTGCGCACGTTTCCCTCTTAATCATGGCCTCAGTTCAGAAAAATCGAGGAAATTTTTGGGAGAATTTGCAGATGATATACAAGTAAATATACAGCAAATACTGTTTGGTAACAATTTTTCGCCTAAAGTCGTTTTTATCTTCCTTTTTGTGTGTTTTACGGTCAGTCTGTAAAAATGGCATACTACGGGCGAAAGATCGTTCCCAGCAGCGATGTTGGAGTCCAAGATGCATCCAGACATCCTCCCTGTGCTGTCCCTGAACCATTTCTGTGGTGTTTCCATCATTTTCTGCCCTTTTCCTATGGACCAGGCACCCTCCCCTCATCAGAGCAGGGGGTGCCTGGTGTAATGCTCGAGTCCTCCCATTGACTTCAATGGGGCTCGGGTGCTCGGCCGAGCACTCGAGCCTCCGGGGGCGCTCGGTCAGAGCACCCGAACACCCGAGCATTGGGGTGCTCGCTCATCACTACTCCCTTTCATTTTGGAAGTAGCAGGAAGAAACAGAACAGGAACATTAAATCATAGTGTGGGGTGGGGGTGGTGGTAAGTGTATTTTGCTGTCAGAATGCTGAATAATGATCTTACTATCCAAGCAGATGTCACAGCCTCGTGCTTTCATTTAATTCATGTGCTCTGCATCCCCCTGTCACTTCCAAATGACAGGATGGAAAATCAACTTCCTTCTACTCCTTCCTCCCACTTCTCATTACTTCCTCCCACTTCTCATTACTTCCTCCCACCACTCATTCTACTTCCTCCCATGTCTCTCTCCTTCCTCCCACTTCTCTCTCCTTCCTCCCACTTCTCATTACTTCCTCCCACTTCTCTCTCCTTCCTCCCACTTCTCATTACTTCTCACCACCACTCATTCTACTTCCTCCCACTTCTCTCTCCTTCCTCCCACTTCTCATTACTTCCTCCCACTTCTCTCTCCTTCCTCCCACTTCTCATTACTTTCTCCCACCACTCATTCTACCTCCTCCCACTTCTCATTACTTCCTCCCACTTCTCTCTCCTTCCTCCCACTTCTCATTACTTCTCACCACCACTCATTCTACTTCCTCCCACTTCTCTCTCCTTCCTCCCACTTCTCATTACTTCCTCCCACCACTCATTCTCCTTCCTCCCACTTCTCTCTCCTTCCTCCCACTTCTCATTACTTCCTCTCACTTCTCTCTCCTTCCTCCCACTTCTCATTACTTCCTCTCACTTCTCTCTCCTTCCTCCCACTTCTCATTACTTCCTCTCACTTCTCTCTCCTTCCTCCCACTTCTCATTACTTCCTCTCACTTCTCTCTCCTTCCTCCCACCACTCATTCGACTTCCTCCCCTTTCTTTCTCCTTCCTCCCACTTCTTTCTCCTTCCTCCCACTTCTCATTACTTCCTCCCACCACTCATTCTACTTCCTCCCACTTCTCTCTCCTTCCTCCCACTTCTCATTACTTCCTCCCACTTCTCTCTCCTTCCTCCCACTTCTCATTACTTCCTCCCACTTCTCTCTCCTTCCTCCCACTTCTCATTACTTCTTCCCACTTCTCTCTCCTTCCTCCCACTTCTCATTACTTCCTCCCACTTCTCATTACTTCCTCCCACTTCTCTCTCCTTCCTCCCACTTCTCATTACTTCTTCCCACTTCTCTCTCCTTCCTCCCACTTCTCATTACTTCCTCCCACTTCTCATTACTTCCTCCCACTTTTCATTACTTCCTCCCACCACTCATTCTACTACCTCCCACTTCTCATTACTTCCTCCCACTTCTCTCTCCTTCCTCCCACTTCTCATTACTTCCTCCCACTTCTCTCTCCTTCCTCCCACTTCTCATTACTTCCTCCCACTTCTCTCTCCTTCCTTCCACTTCTCATTACTTTCTCCCACTTCTCTCTCCTTCCTCCCACTTCTCATTACTTCCTCCCACTTCTCTCTCCTTCCTTCCACTTCTCATTACGTCCTCTCACGTCTCATTACTTTCTCCCACCACTCATTCTACTTCCTCCCATCACTCTTTCTCCTACCACTATCTCTCCTTCCTCTCTATTCTCCCCTGTATCTATCATTCCTCCCTGTCCCTCTACTTCATTCACCTTCTGTCTCCTTTCTCCCCAACTCCCAATTTCCTACCATAGTCCCTCCTTCTGCCCACAGTCTTTTTGTCTGTCCTGCTCCCCCTCTGTTCTCTCCTACTTCCTGTCTCTCCTCTTCCTCAGTCTGTGTGCTCCATCTCTTACAGTGGCACCTCCTTACACAGTTATGTTGGGGCCTCATAAGGGCTTAAACAGCACTGCAGGGGAATTTAAACCTGTTGTCAGGCCCCCGCAGCAGTGCATGATTCAGGGTCTCCTCTGTAGGGATGGGCAAAAATTTTCGCCTTAAACTGAAATTGGTGAATAATGGCACTTTCTGCTTGGCGAAAATTTCCAGCGAAAAGTGCCGTTTTCCGCTTTTTCCCAACTTTTCCGCCTATTGAAATCAATGAGAAGAAAAATATTTCTACAGCACAGGAAAGTTTTCTCCAGCCATATAAAAGGGTGTCAGGGTGTCACAGCAGCCATTCTGTATACAGACATATAAAAGAGTGTCAGGGTGTCACAGCAGCAATTCTGTGTACAGACATAAAAGGCTGTCAGGTCTCACAGCAGCCATTCTGTGTACAGACATATAAAATGGTGTCAGGTCTCACAACAGCCATTCTGTGTACAGACATATAAAAGGGTGTCAGGGTGTCACAGCAGCCATTCTGTGTACAGACATATAAAATGGTGTCAGGTCTCACAACAGCCATTCTGTGTACAGATATATAAAAGGGTGTCAGGTTGTCACAGCAGCCATTCTGTGTACAGACATATAAAATGGTGTCAGGTCTCACAACAGCCATTCTGTGTACAGATATATAAAAGGGTGTCAGGGTGTCACAGCAGCCATTCTGTGTACAGACATATAAAATGGTGTCAGGTCTCACAACAGCCATTCTGTGTACAGATATATAAAAGGGTGTCAGGGTGTCACAGCAGCCATTCTGTGTACAGACATATAAAAGGGTGTCAGGGTGTCACAGCAGCCATTCTGTGTACAGACACATAAAAGGGTGTCAGGGTGTCACAGCAGCCATTCTGTGTACAGACATATAAAAGGGTATCAGGCTCTCAAAACAGCCATTCTGTGTACAGACACATAAAAGGGTGTCAGGGAGTCACAGCAGCCATTCTGTGTACAGACATATAAAAGGCTGTCAGGTCTCACAGCAGCCATTCTGTGTACAGACATATAAAAGGCTGTCAGGTCTCACAGCAGACATTCTGTGTTTGTGAGAGGAGAGAGCAGCATTTTTATGAGCTAGAGGAGATAGGCAAATAAATGGGAATTGAAACTTAGTTTAGGAAGTCATTTAGGTAGGACATTTGTTCTCTGTATTAGGGGAGACTGGGGGCAATCTAGTTGATAAGACGGGAGGAAGGAGTTTGACCCACAAATACTCCAAAATTCCTGACTGGCAAGACACAGGCAGCTAGGGACCTATTTGCTGATCTTGCTGTTATTGTCCCTGTGCTGGGTGGGGAAGTCTGGGGAAAGATGTTCTTGATTTTGTTTTTCAGTTATAATTTTTTTGGACTGACTGTGACAACACGGTGGACAACTTAAAAAAAAAAAAAAAATTAAATAAAAAAAGAATAAAAAAAAATAAACATCTTAGGTGACAGACAGCTGGTTGGGCTTAGGCAAGGCCTCATACAGCTCCATCAGTTGTGTTGTGTACAGTAAAGTAAAAAAACACAATGTAGTTGTGTAATGTCCAGTAAATGCACAAGTGGAAGGGGGAGGGGTGCAGCAGTGCAGGAACGTGAGAGTAAAGTAGTAGTTCAAAAACTGACTGCACAATTGTTGTTGCAGCGTGTGCAATCAATGATGATGATCCCTCTACTCCAAGGGAGGATGCAGTTTGTCAAGGTCCCAGCAAAACTAGTACCAGCACCACCAGTGCCAGTAGAAATACAGAACCATATAAGTAGAAAACTGAAGATGACAACAAGTCACATTCAAGTGTTGATGATGTTGGCAATAGCATAAAAGAGGAAGGTGTAGAAGCTGAAGTGCCTGCTGCATCAGACAGTGATACAAACAAACACCAAAACACCCATAGTAGGGAACTTTGTTACAGTAAAAAGAAATTGTTTGAGACCCCCAAAAGCTTAGAGGAATATAAGGGTGGTAGTGGGCAAGAACTGTCAGGTGATGCTGATGCTGCTGAGGATGACCTAATGATGACTGATGATGATGCAGATCTAGAATATATCCCTCCAGCATCCTTCTCTTGTTCAGATACAGATGAAGTTGAGGGTGAGGATGGTGACAGGGCTATAAAATTAGCAGAAAGTCAAAGTCTGAATCTTTCACCACTTTTAAGGAGCACCGTGCCTGTCTATAAACTGTTTGAAAAAGCCATTGGAAAGTCTGACCCTGGACAAGTACAGATGTCAAAAAGCATACGGTCACCCTATCAGTCATCATCAACATCATCTCCTCTTTAAAGTCCAAGTCTCACTCAGCCACACACACCTGTTTTGAGTACCCAGCAACAGCAACAGCAACAAAGGTTATCATCCACGAGTACCTCTGTTACTGCTGATGTAAGTGCTGCACCTTTGACACCTAGTAGTAGTGGCAGTAGAATTACATCAACATCTAGCCCCAGTAGTAGTAGTAGCAGAAACTACACATGACAGACAAAGCCAGGACAAATATATTACCAGCAGCACAGATGAGGAGTTGGAGGACAGATGGGACCACTGCTATGACCGATAAGTAATGTGTGTCAATAACCTGAGAAGGAGGATAGAGTATGACAATGGTAAAAATACATACACAAATCACACCATGCCAGTTCCCCACCACCACCACTAAAATACATATCTACCACATTGTAGGTTGTACTTTATTTATTTTTTTTTATTACTTGATATCATGAATATGTGCCAGTGTCACTTAAGCAAGAAAGTGTTGTGGGTAAAGGACAAATGCATTCTGCATGCTAACACATTTTTCAAGCAATATTTTGCTGTAGGACTTTTCTCTAAACTTCAGCCCTCAGAAAAAGTGATATTACAGTGGGAAATCTAGTACCTATAGGAAAAATGCGTTAAAATAGGAGGAAAATGTGTTAACATAGGCTGAAAATTTGTTAAAATAGGCGAAAAGGAGGACATTTTTGCATAGGCAAAAAGACAAAATTTTTTGCAGGAAAAGCGAAAAATCATCACATTTTTGCGAAAATTTTCATGGTACAATTTTCACACTTTTCGCCCACCCCTACTCCTCAGTTGCAATATGTTAGATATCTCTCTGGCAATCAAAGAGATAAACACAAGTGAATGTTATTAACTGGGACACAGTGGCGTAACTATAGGGGTCCAGGGGCCTGGCCTCCCCCTGTGACCCCCTCATCTGATGCCCGCAATTAAGTAATGCAGAGTGCTGGGGCTCTGCATTACGAGAGTGCTGGTTTGCCAGAGAGTGATCAGTATTCCCTCCAGCAGACCGGCACTCTCGTAATGCAGAGCACTGGGAGATGACATCATCTCATTACTGCATTACTGAAGAGGACTGCGTGGGAGAAGAGGCCTGTGCAGAAAGAGGCACAGACCTGTCCTCTGCCACTGGACCACCAGGGAGGTAGGAGATTTAGGGGCAATGTGGAAGGGGCAATGTGAAGATGGGGCATTGTGGAAGGGACAATGTGGAGATGGGGGCAATGTGAAAGGGGCAATGTGGAGATGGGGGCATTGTGGAAGGGGCAATGTGGAGATTGAGGGGCAATGTGGAAGGGGCAATGTGGAGATTCAGGGCAATGTGGAAGGGGCAATGTGGAGATTGAAGGCAATGTGGAAGTGGGGGAGCAATGTGGAGATGGGGGTGAAATGTAGAGGTGGCCAATGTGGTCGGGGGCCCCATGGCAATTCTTGCACCAGGGCCCCATGGCTTCTAGTTACGCCTCTGCTGGGACAGACCCTCCAGAACAATGGACTCATTGATTGATTGATTGAGCTGTGTGCTTGTGAGGAGATCCTAAATATCGGCACTGAGAACAGGTTCGAGTTAAGGTGACAACATATCCTATTCATTCAGGGACTCTTAGAAAACTTCACTGTGCACAACTATACACGAATCAGCGCTTCCTGCAGAGTGTGGTTTTTATTGGTGTCCCTGATTTCAAGGGACATGTGGTCACTTTCTGTAACGGGAACCAGGAGACCAGTGTAGTCCCTGGCCTTTGTGCCAGGTTTCTCTGTGTCATAAGGCTACAAAGGGGTAGCTGGGCCGGTCCAAATCATCAGGATCTGAGGAATGGGAGTCAAAGCAGACTCTTTTGACCATTCCTAGAAGAAGACACACACCACACAAACTGATATAGTCCAAGAACACTCTGACTTTTATTGGAAGTGTAGGGAAGAAAAGACACACTCGCAGAAGGAATTTTCTTCAATATAAAATCCTCTTTATTTCAATACAAGCATAAACAGCAGACTATAGAGACTATATGCTGTTTATGCTTGTACTGAAATAAAGAGGATTTTATATTGAAGAAAGTTCCTTCTACGAGTGCATCTTTTCTTAACTGTATTGTTGTTGGAGAGCGGCCATCTCTTTGGACGGCACCGGAGGAACAGCCTGGTGAGTGATACAATCCGTTACCCCAGAAGATTAATGGTGCCACCATTTGCTACATTTTTTATTGGAAGTGGCCAGGGTTTATATAGCCACATTGCCGGTGGGAACAGGGATGTGACATACAATAAGGATAGGAACAGATTAATACAATTAACACACAGCACAATGGAGGCAGGTTTTACAGGCTACCACAGCACCAGACTAATCCTATCACACAGACAACAATGGGGAATATACAACAGTGGTAAAGGTATGTCATGCTAGCGTCTCCTACCTCCGGCGTGGGTCTCCCCATGCGGCCACGGTGCATCCATCATGTGCTTACGGCTGGTGTGGATGACATCATTGGTGCCCCGTCGGGCTGTCTAGCGGCAGCCTATGAGACTGCTGCTGGCGGGCGTCTGCGTTCCAAGCCTCCAGCCTGCATAGTACTGGCACATAAGAGGCCTGGCTAGACGGAACTCAGACACTCTAGTATTGAGTTCTGTCTAGTGGCGTCTTGCTGTCTCTCCCGCTGTCTCCTTCTCTTCCTCTCTTTCCCAGTTCCTTCCCTGGCGTGTCCTCCGTGGGGGAGGGTCCTGTCTCTTCCCTCGTCGGTTCTTGGCTCTCGGGAGGGGGTCTCCCCTTTTAGTTAGGTCTTCCTGGTTCTATTTGATTATATTAGCTGCCTGATTTCTGCTGCACTTCTTTATAGTGCAGCTTTGTTTTCAGGCCGCTTACAACCTTACGAGGGATTAGGGAAGTAAAACCTAATCAAACCTGGAGCAGACAGGGGGACACTGTAAGATTGTATTCCAAACATCTGTTACATGAATTACATGTTACACAAGTCTGCTACCCCTTAGTTCTAGTACATAGTTGGATGTGTAGCCACTGGTACTGAAGGATAATGTCCGTGGTGCTGTTCTGGTGGATTTGTACATTCACTCCATTGTCTCTGCTGGCTCAGAGTTATAGTACAGATTTGTAAGACATTGCTCATCCCACTGGTATCCATGGGTTAAGTCTTTGAATACCAGCAAATGTCTTGTGCAACCCTCTGGCACTCAAAGAGTTAAATCAGAATTATTTTGGACACTGCACACTCGTAATATAAAATCCATAGACATGTAAGCCAGTACATAGGATTATTTGTCTGGGTGAGTTATGGTGTGCACAGCGCAATCCTGTGATCAATGACTGGTAAGTTTTGTTATTCTGGCTATTAAACAGAGATTTATCCTCTTTGTGATCTACCCATTGTTTATTCTAATAGGATGGATGTGTTCTCGTTGGTTTTACTGCCTGCATTCTATCTCATTACTATTATCTCTTCTGATAGTTTCCTATTTCGGAGGAAGATAAAGTTCAGATGTTCTTGAAAATTGCTCACGTAATAGCCTGCCTTCATTTTTATTAATGTACAATTTTGGGAGGTAATGCAGATCTCATCATATATCAAACCGCATGTTCCCATCTCCATTTATTGCAGCGGTTTTGGAAATATCACTTAAGACTTTAAAGGGATAGTAATGTTTCACAAAAACAGCATCTCCAATTCATCTTCATAGTATTTGTGCCATAGAGAGTGTTATTTCACTACTGTCAGAGTTGTAGTACAAGAGTAATTGAATGATAAAGTATCCCCCTCCTGCCCCTTTTACCTAGTGTAAGCCTCCTCCCCTCAGATGTGGAATCTGGTCACTTGACCAGACAGATAACAAACAGCAAGGAACAATCTTCTTACTGTGATCATAAGGAACACACTGCCCCCCTTGACATGTTTTTCAGGTTTTTCCTTACGATCACTGAAGATTGTCCCTCTCTGTGATCCATCCAGACAGTCTTGCTGCTCTGAGGTGAGCAGTGTTACATCAGTAAAAGGGGCGGGAGGGGGATACTTTATCATTCAATTACTCTTGAACTTCAACTGACAGTACTGAAATAACGCTCTCCATGGCCCAAATACTATGAAGATTATTTGGAGCTGCTTCTTTGTGAAACATTACTATTACTTTAACCCTTTGAGTGCCAGAAAGCAATGCGTTCCATACCCCTCTGGCACTCAAAGGGTTAAAAGAATATTTTAAGCCTTTGAGACACATGTTCAGAACAGGACTGGACACATTTTTGAGCAAATCAACTGTATCATAATAGGATGCAAGAATACCCCCCCCCCACTTATTCAAATGGGACTTTTAAATCCTTGGGGGGTATATTACGTTGCAATGCATTGGAGACTTCCACAGCATACAAGGTTTTAAAAGACCAATTAACCATTTGAGTGCAAAGCAATGCATTGCATACCCCTCTGGCACTCAAAGCGTTAAACAAATGGGAAGTGTAAGGATAATAGCATTTTTTCCCTATGAATCAGTTGCCATGCTCCAGAATTACTTTAGTTGTCATTTGAACATACAGTAGTCCAGGGCACCCAAGTCTGTCCTTAGACCCCACAACAGTGCAGGTTATCATGAACACAAATGAATCAGTCAGCGGCAAAGTGATTCTGAAGGATCTGTCGGAGTTAAAGGGATAGTAATACTTAAAATGTAAAAAAACATATGTTGTAGGGTTTATCCCCCTGAGTAAAACAAGAGGACTCCCACTGCTGAAAGGTGTTTCATTCAAAAGTTATTAATTTTCAAAGTTGAATTTTTTAGGTGCAATATCACAGTGGCCTGAAATTGTACAGTGGCGCTGTTGCTACACGAGCCTATGGACAGCTCTGGTCCCAGGACCATAAATCACCATAGGATGGTGTAGCAACAGCGCCACTGTACAATTTCAGGCCACTGTGATATTGCACCTAAAAATTTCAACTTTGAAAATTAATAACTTTTGAATAAAACACCTTTCAGCAGTGGGAGTATTCTTGTTTTACTCAGGGGGATAACCCCTACAACATATTTTTTTTTACATTTTAAGTATTATTATCCCTTTAAAGACATTCACTTGTGTGTAATTGAGCAGATCCTGTGAAACTGCACTGCTGTGGGGGGTGTTGAGGACAGGTTTGTGCTCCCCTGATTTAGATTACCAGATGGGTTACATCTCAATGTAGAGCAATGATATGCTTTCCACTCTGGCGCTGAAGGGTCAAAAAGAACCTGATATTATGCACATAATGGGGAATGGAAATGTTTATTTGTTAAGTGACTGTATTGCTTTAGACCCATAATAAAAATGCTCCTTAGAATATCTGCTTAAAGGGATAGTAATACTTTGTTTTATCTTTATTTTATTTTGTAGGCATTAAAAAAACATGAAGAACGATATAAGTCATCTCTCAAACCTTTATGGTTTGAGAGATATTCACAAGCAAAGTTTCCCCTCCCGCCCCTTTTACCTAGTGTAAGTCATCTCTTCTCAGATGTGGAATCCAGTCCATAGACCAGACAGATAACAGCAGGGGACAATCTTCTTCCTATGAGAACAATGAAAGCCCTGCCCCCCTTGACAAGTTTTTCAGGTTTTTCCCTTATCTTAATTGAAGATTGTCCCTCTCTGCAGTCTACCTGGGCACCTCCCTTCTGATCTGGCTGAGCAGTGTTACATCAGTAAAAGGGGCGGGAGGGGGATACTTTATCATTGAATTACTCTTGAACTACAACTCTGACAGAATTGAAATAACACTCTCCAAAGTCCAAATATTATGATGATTAATTAGAGCTGCTTTTATTATAAAACATTACTACCCCTTTAAAGGGATAGTAATACTTAAATTTAAGTATGATGAATCTTGTAGCCCTTAAAAAAAACAAATTAAATTACCCCAGGGGCATCCCTCAAATCTTTATGGTTTGAAAGATATCCGCTTTCAAAGTTGGGGGAACTTTGAAAGTGGATATCTCTCAAACCAGTTCTAGCTGACTGCAGGGGAATCCGGGACCGGTTGAGGCTCTTCGGCAGAGCCGAGATCATGTTATGGAAACAGAAATCCTTCACTGGAATGGTCTTCTACGTGTGCTAGAGAAACCAGCTTCACCTCACTGACGAGGCCCAAACAAGGCCGAAATGTACGTTGGGGGTTATCTGGTATTTCCCGTGCAGAGGGGACTTGCCCATCATTTTGGCGATAGACCGCCCTTATGGGCGGGATTAGTCTAATATGTATGTGGAAATTTCTCCTCTGTAATGTCACTAGAGAGCTAAAACGTGATGCTTTTGAGTGGTAAATAGTCGTAAAACAGGCAACAATGCTCTTATTCGTACTCAGAGCCTCTCACATTCTCTGGCTTGTTTTTCACTTTGAAATGGTGTCACCTAAATAGCAAGCATTAATATGGCATCAAAATGGCACCTGGAATATGTAGACTTTCACAATATCATCACTATCATCCACAGTATCTTTTATGTTTATATCTGTGATCTGAGGTTAGAGTCAGTATCTGTTAGTTTAGTATCTATTGAGCTAGTTTAAGTGTCAGTATCTGTTAGGTTTAGTTTCTACTAGCAACATGGGACGGCGTTGCCCGTCATGTTATGACCATTGGGCGCACGTGTTTGAAATGCAGACACACTGATAAACACAGACATATGCAGCATACAGGCAGACACATACCATACATCCCAAGTGTCCCTCTTTAGGAGGGACAATCCCTCTTTGAGGGCCAAATCCCTCTTTCCCACCCTGTTGTCCCTCTTTTTAGGAGGTCAGACTGTGTGCAGGGCCGGCTCCACCTATAGGCGAGGTAGGCGGCGGCCTAGGGCGCACACGTACTGGGGGCGCGGGCATGCAGCGGAGAAGAGCTGCGCCCACACACACACCACGCCAGGAACCACAACACAGTCAGGTCTGTGTTGCTACAGCGCTCCCTCATCTGGTCGGATCTTTAGTAATGCAGAGCGCGCTGGGAGTCATGATCTCCCGCCGTGCTCTGCATTACTGAAGAGAAGACTGCGCGGGAGATACAGGTATGTGATGGGGGGCAAGTTGGAGCTGAGGGGGCATAGTGGAGCTGAGGGGGCAAGTTGGAGCAGATGTGGGGCAAAGTGGAGATGATGGGGGCAAGTTGGAGCTGTTAGGGGAAAGCTGGAGCTGAGGGGGCATCGTGGAGCTGGTGGGGGCAAGTTGGAGATGATGGGGGCAAGTTGGAGCTGATGAGGGTCAAAGTGGAGCTGATGAGGGTCAAAGTGGAGTTGAGGGGGGGCAATTGGAGCTGAGTGGGGGCAAAGTGGAGCTGGTGGGGCAAGTTGGAGCGGATGGGGGGGCAAGTTGGAGCGGATGGGGGCAAGTTGGAGCGGATGGGGGCATAGTGGAGCTGATAGTGGAAAGTTGGAGCTGAGAGGGCATAGTGGAGCTGGTGGGGGCAAGTTGGAGCGGATGGGGGGCAAAGTGGAGCTGATGGGGGTAAATTGGAGAGGATGGGGGGCAAAGTGGAGCTGATGGGGGTAAGTTGGAGCTGAGGGGGCAAAGTGAAGCTGAGGGGGCAAAATGGAGCTGGTGGGGGCACGTTGGAGCTGATGGGGGCAAGTTGGAGTTGATAGGGGCAAAGTGGAGATGGTGGGCCAAAGTGAAGCTCATAAGGGGCAAGTTGGAGCTGGTGGGGGGCATCTCTTACAGGCATCTCCAGAACAGGGGCAGAGTGGCTCAGGGGGCAGAGAGAGGACAATCATGAAAAGAGGTTGGGTATAAGTAGGCAGGGTATAAAGGGGTGGGGCACAAGGGGCGGAGCGAAATGGGCGGCAAAATTAGGTTTTGCCTAGGGTGGCAAAAATCCTTGCACCAGCCCTGACTGTGTGGTGTGTATTACTTTGCTGTACAGCAATAAAGCAATAAACTTCAGTATATGTGTTTATACATTATTCTGTGCAAATAAAATACTTTGGTCTTGAACTAAATCATTTATTCAGTTACATAAATAGCCAGTAATAGGTCATGAAATAACCTAAAAATTCTTACTAATGCCCCGCCCACCAGCCACACCCCCAATAATATCACCTAAAACTACAGTGTCCCTCTTTGGCCATGTGAAATGTTGGGAGGTATGCACATACACACAGTGAGCGGCAGAGACATGCAAAACACATGTACACACAGACACACTGGAGATGCACACATGGACACACATATGTAACAGAGATGTACTCACACAGACACGCAACATATATGAGCAGAAACACATGTGCTCATGAGTTGTGTACCCCTCTGGCACTCAAAGGGTTAAGGTATAGAGAGGCATGTCAGAGTTAAATAGCAGTGGGAAGTGTGTTCATACCTGGGAACACTGACTTGTGAAGTCCCTAGAGGGGACTGATGTGGAGAGACAAATGGGGCAATCTGGGTTAAAAGTGGGTGGGGCTTAATCGCGAGTAGGGGGCGGGGCTTAACATAAATGTGGAAAAAGTGTTAGTAATAGGCTGGGGAAGGAGGAGAAGTGGGAGGGAAATGCAAGTTTACAGTGTGAGGGGTTTGAACACACTCCCTGAGGGGTAAAACTTGATACACAACCCTGTGGCAGTCAGTGGATTAAGTGTGAATCTGATGGCTGTCTGTCCTGTGTCTTGCATGGCAAATGGTGACAGTGAAGAAGTAATTCAGCAATGAGGGCCTACCTTAACCCTTTGAGTGCCATTTTGTTCCCCTGGTGATGCAGCACCGTTCAGTGGCTTTACTACAGGTCCTGCTGAGGCCACTGGGAGTCAAGGTGAGTGACTGTGTGTCAGCCATCTTTCTTTCTGGCTTTTTGTGTGTGTATGGGTGTGTGGTGCTGTGTGAGTGGGGCATGAGTGTGTAATACCTGTGAACTTTTACTTGTGGAGTCCCTCATGTGGTGCTGATGTGGAGAGAGCAATGGGGCAATCGGGGTTAAAAGGGTGCGGGGCTTAATCACGAGTAGGGGGTGGGGCTTAACATAAATATGGAAAAGTGTTAGTAATAGGCTGGGGAAGGAGGAGAAGTGGGAGGGAAATGCAAGTTTACAGTGTGAGGGGTTTGAACACACTCCCTGAGGGGTAAAACTTGATACACAACCCTGTGGCAGTCAGTGGGTTAAGTGTGAATCTGATGGCTGTCTGTCCTGTGTCTTGCATGGCAAATGGTGACAGTGAAGAAGTAATTCAGCAATGAGGGCCTCCCTTAACCCTTTGAGTGCCATTTTGTTCCCCTGGTGATGCAGCACCGTTCAGTGGCTTTACTACAGGTCCTGCTGAGGCCACTGGGAGTCAAGGTGAGTGACTGTGTGTCAGCCATCTTTCTTTCTGGCTTTTTGTGTGTGTATGGGTGTGTGGTGCTGTGTGAGTGGGGCATGAGTGTGTAATACCTGTGAACTTTTACTTGTGGAGTCCCTCATGTGGTACTGATGTGGAGAGAGCAATGGGGCAATCTGGGTTAAAAGGGTGCGGGGCTTAATCACGAGTAGGGGGCGGGGCTTAACATAAATATGGAAAAGTGTTAGTAATAGGCTGGGGAAGGAGGAGAAGTGGGAGAGAAATGCAAGTTTACAGTGTGAGGAGTTTGAACACACTCCCTGAGGGGTAAAACTTGATACACAACCCTGTGGCAGTCAGTGGGTTAAGTGTGAATCTGATGGCTGTCTGTCCTGTGTCTTGCATGGCAAATGATGACAGTGAAGAAATAATTGAGAAATGAGGACCTACCTTAACCCTTTGAGTGCAATTTTGTTCCTCTGGTGCTGCAGTACAGGTCCTGCTGAGGCCACTGGGAGTCAGGGTGAGTGACTGTGTGTGTGTGTCAGCCATATTTATTTCTGGCTTTGTGTGTGTATGTGGTGCTGTGTGAGTGGGGCATGTGTGTGTGTGTGTTTGTGTGGTGCTGTGTGAGTGGGGCATGTGTGTGTGTTTGTCTGGTGCTGTGTGAGTGGGGCATGTGTGTTTGTCTGTGGTGTAGGAGCAAGTGGCGGCCATATTGTTTTTTTCTGACTTTGATAGTGGTGGGCGGGCTGCATTGTGGGGGCGGGCCAACTCCCTGCATGACTGAATCACCCAATAGGAGTAGTAACTCCTGCTTTATGCCTCCCCTGGGTGTGTTTTGGCAGGCACAAAGTCTTCTTTTATATATATAGATGAGGTCAAAATCTGTTAGGTTAGGGTCAGTATCTTTTAGGTTAGATAAGGGTTAGTATCTGGTAGGTTAATGTTAGTATCTGTTAGGTTAGTATCTCTTAGGTTAGGGTTAGTTTCTATGAGGTCAGTATTTGTTTGGTTAGGATCAGTATCTGTTAATTTAGTATCTGTCAGGTTAAGGTCAGTATCTGTTAGGTTAGATAAGGGTCAGTATATATTAGGTTAATGTTAGTATCTGTTAGGTTAGATTAGGATCAGTATCTTTTAAGTGAGTGTCTGTTAGATTAGACTCAGTATCTATTAAGGCAGTTAGGGTTAGTTTACTATCTGTTAGGTCAGTGTTGGTTAGTTTAGGGTCAGTATATGTTAGCTTAGTATCTATTAGCTTAAGTCAGTATTGGTTAGATTAGGGTCAGTATCTGATAGGTTATGGTCAGTTTCTATGAGGTCAGTGTCTGTTAGATTAGGGTCAGTTTCTATTAGGTCAGTATCTGTTAGGTTAGGGTCAGTATCTGTTAGTTTAGATTAGGGTCATTTATCGCCAGTAACTGTGACGTAGGTATCTGTTAGGTTACCATAGGGTCAGTATCATTTAGGTGAGCATCTGTTAGGTTATGGTCAATTTCTATGAGGTCAGTATCTGTTAGGTTAGGGTCAGTTTCTATGAGGTCAAAATCTGTTAGGTTAGGGTCAGTATATGTTAGGTTAGATAAGGGTCAGTATCTGGTAGGTTAATGTTAGTATATGTTAGGTTAGATTAAGATCAGTATCTGTTAGGTTAATGTTAGCATCTGTTAGGTTAGGGTCAGTATATGTTAGGGTCAGTATCTGTTAGGTAGATAAGGGTCAGTATCTGGTAGGTTAATGTTAGTATCTGTTAGGTAAGATTAAGATCAGTATCTGTTAGGTTAGCATCTGTTAGTCAAAATCTGTTAGGTTAGATTAGGGTCAGCATCTGTTAGGTTAGTATCTCTTAGGTTAGGGTTAGTTTCTATGAGGTCAGTATCTGGTTAGGATCAGTATCTGTTAGGTTAGATTAGGGTTAGATTAGGTTAGGTTAGATTAGGGTCAGTATCTGTTAGTTTAGTATCTGTCAAGTTAGGGTTAGTATCTGTTAGGTTAGATTAGGGTCAGTCTCTGTTAGGTTAGTATCTATTAGCATAGGTCAGCATTGGTTAGGTTATGGTCAGTATCTGTTAGATAAGGGTCAGTATCTGTTTGGTTAAGGTTAGTATCTGTTAGGTTAGATTAGGGTCAGTATCTGTTAGGGTCAGTATCTGTTAGGTAGATAAGGGTCAGTATCTGGTAGGTTAATGTTAGTATCTGTTAGGTAAGATTAAGATCAGTATCTGTTAGGTTAGCATCTGTTAGTCAAAATCTGTTAGGTTAGATTAGGGTCAGCATCTGTTAGGTTAGTATCTCTTAGGTTAGGGTTAGTTTCTATGAGGTCAGTATCTGGTTAGGATCAGTATCTGTTAGGTTAGATTAGGGTTAGATTAGGTTAGGTTAGATTAGGGTCAGTATCTGTTAGTTTAGTATCTGTCAAGTTAGGGTTAGTATCTGTTAGGTTAGATTAGGGTCAGTCTCTGTTAGGTTAGTCTCTATTAGCATAGGTCAGCATTGGTTAGGTTATGGCCAGTATCTGTTAGATAAGGGTCAGTATCTGTTTGGTTAAGGTTAGTATCTGTTAGGTTAGATTAGGGTCAGCCTCTGTTAGGTTAGTATCTATTAGCATAGGTCAGTATTGGTTAGGTTATGGTCAGTATCTGTTAGATAAGGGTCAGTATCTGTTTGGTTAGGGTCAGTATCTGTTAGGTTAGATTAGGGTCAGTATCTGTTAGTAGTGTCAGTATCTGTTAGTTTAGTATCCGTCAAGTTAGGGTCAGTATCTGTTAGGTCTGGATTTTGGTTTAGGTTAGGCTAGTTAAGGTTAAGGTAGTAGAACATTTTCAACAGTGATATTTTTCTTGTGCTATTTTGATGTACACAGTGTAGTGTGCTCACTAGTTTGAAGTGCTCTCTCTTATCAACAACATTTTGATCATAAGTCCAATCCTGCTTCACCAAAGGGAACCAATGAACAATTATACTGACTTACCCAGAGCTTTAAACCTCTTGATTGTTAGAGAAACCTCTTTAGCGTTCAACGGTTAAAAGTCCCATTTAAATCAATGTGGATTGTGGGAATTTTTATTTGTTACCTATGATGCAGTTGGTTTGTCCAAAAATTGCCCCATGTTGGTCTACCTGTATCAGTAGAAGAGGAGCTCCTCTCTATTGTGATTGATGCATCAGGATCCTATCAGATCACTGGCCTAGTTCACATGTGACACTTTGTTGCAGCAACTTCATTTCAGCAAGTAATTTTACAGAATATCATTGTTTTCTCTTGGAGAAATTTAGGTTAGGTTCAAAGAGTAACCTTTGTGCTGTGCTTCATTAGATAAAAAATGAGAGTTGATACCGTGTTAGCTGTAGAAGTACAGGAGGCAAGTATAATCAAGTTGATACCTTCATTATCTAACCAAGCATATTTAGGAGACAAGCCTTCAAGACCTCTCAGGTCTCTTCCTCAGGCATGAAGGAAGAGACCTAAGAGGTCTTGAAAGCTTGCACACAAAATCTACTTAGTTAGCCAATAAAGGTATGAACTTGACTATACCTCATTAGATAAGGAGCATTTATGGGTTTGATCACACATCACATGTCAGGGCCCCAACATAGCATGCTACATTACAGTGATCCCTACAGCAAAAGGCAGTATGCAGTAGAGCTGATTTGCTTGGGGGCCTATAGAGTTGATCAGTCACATGGGCAATTGTATTGTGGTGGAGCTCTCCACAATGATTCAATCAATGGAGGCCAACATAGGAGTCAGCCATTGATTTGTGACTGATTCTGCTGTGTCCAATCAATTGACAACAAGTCTGTGATATCCCCTCTCATTGACAGAATGGGAGGGGGCAGAGGGAGATCAGAGGTAAGTTAACATTATAGGTAGATTAGTGCTACAACATAGCACTGTCAGGTCATCCATGTGAATCTAGCCTTACATCTACAGTCATTGTCAATGGAAACCATGAGTTAAAGGGATAGAAATACTTTGTTTTATCTTTATTTTATTTTGTAGGCATTAAAAAAACATGAAGAATGATATAAGTCTTATCTCTCAAACCTTTATGGTTTAAGAGATATTCACAAGCAAAGTATCCACCCCCCCTCTTCAGCTACATCAGAAGGGAGGTGCCCAGGTAGACTGCAGAGAGGGACAATCTTCAATTAAGATAAGGGAAAAACCTGAAAAACTTGTCAAGGGGGGAAGGGCTTTCATTCTTTTCATACAAAGAAGATTGTCCCCTGCTGTTATCTGTCTGGTAGTACAACCAGATTCCACGTTTGAGAAGAGATGGCTTACACTAGGAAAAAGGGGCAGGAGGGGAAACTTTGCTTGTGAATATCTCTTAAACCATAAAGGTTTGAGACATAACACTTATATCATTATTCATGTTTTTTTTAATGCCTACAAAATAAAATAAAGTTACAACGAAGTATTACTATCCCTTTAATGTAACATCTTGCAAAAAAATTGCTGTAACAGAGTCACCTATGTGGCATCACAAAGTTTTATCACCCATGTTTACTTACTGCCAATGTCCTGTACCACTTTTCCATGGTGGTCATGACAAAGGTGTATTACGTGATCTTCTCAGCAGCCTGTTCGGCACCGTGCAGAGGGAATGGTGAAAGGTGGATGTTTCCAATGTTTGAGCATATAGAAGTTGCAATGTGCTGCATTATAGAGTGTTCTGTGCATGTATTAACAACACCGCTGGGGTAATGAGACTATGTACCCCTCTTGCACTCAAAGTGTTATTAACACTGCCCGGGTGATTAGACCATAAGGGTTTATGGAACTGGAGGTTTGAATGTTCTTAGCTCCAGTCATAGTGATTTCTCTCAGACTGATTTAAGTCTAAACCACATTCAGTATTTCTGTGGTATTTAGGGAAGACCTTATACTGCATGACTCATTGGAGCAGTCATCTTAGTACAATTTGTCTAGGGATGAATGGCCTCTTCTGTGCAATAGGCCATGTGTAATCACACAGACAATTAAGTGGAGGTCATTGACCTAATTTGTGGTCTAGTGTTTTGCTTGGATCCATTGGGAATCCTAGTAAAGGATTCCTCTAGTTTATGGCTAATCTTTACGAGAGTTCATTGTCAAAGTACATCTAAATTAATGGTCTATAACTGTTCTACTGCTCTTATAAAGAGCAGAAAGATTTATGATCTGGAAAAAAGATTTAAAAAAAAATACAAAATATTTCAGATTTCAATTCCGTTAGTTATAGGTGAGACCAAAAAAATTCCATTTGCTTCATAGGTCCTACGATTGAATTCCCAGGCCGTGGGAGTTAGCGCCAGGAGTAACGAGTTTTATTGGACTATGACATGTCTCCCAGGGGTGATATTTGTACAAAACCTGTAAAACATAAATGAAAGGAACTGAAAATCTTTCCAGTGTGAAATCACCACAAAGAAAAGTGCTTAACATCTTGGATGCTAGAAGGTTCAACCGATTGTGTAACCCTTTGAGTGCCAGGAATTCAACACATTGCAACACAGATACATCTCTGTCACTCAAAGGGTTGAAATGTGCAAAAATGAATCAACAATAGAAGCGTTTACATGTGTATTAGAAAAATAACGTCTGTATTAGATTTCAAAAGTGTTAAAAAAGTCAGGGTTTTTTTGTTGTTTTTTTGAATATATGATATTTAAATGTGTGTATAACCCCAATTCATTAGTAGATGTTAATTTTCCTTTAACCCCTTGAGTGTCAAGGGGGTACGCAACGCATTGCTCTGGCACTCAAAGGGTTAACAGTTTGAATAGCACAGGGGTCTGCAACACATTTCAAAACAATGAATTGCAGTCAAAAGGGTTTACCCCTATAAGGCTCTGGGCTGTTTTCAAGCCTCTGAAAAACGTAAGATTAATAGTATGCATCGATTAACCCCTTAACAACCCATGACGTACATGTTCGTCACAAGGTGGATATCCCTAAAGGATCAAGGATGTACATGTACATCATTGAATTCTGGGTCCCTGCGGGGATACACGCCATTCGGGGAGTCAGGAATCGGATCAGAAAAAAAAAATGCTCCCTGATCCTTAAAGGGATAGTAATGTTTCATAATAAAAGCAGCTCTAATTAATCATCATAGTATTTGGACTTTGGAGAGTGTTATTTCAATTCTATCAGAGTTGTAGTACGAGAGTAATTCAATGATAAAGTATCCCCCTCCCGCCCCTTTTACTGATGTAACACTGTTCAGCCAGAGCAGAAGGGAGGTGCCCAGGTAGACTGCAGAGAGGGACAATCTTCAATTAAGATAAGGGAAAAACCTGAAAAACTTGACAAGGGGGGCAGGGCTTTCATTGTTCTCATAGGAAGAATATTGTCCCCTTCTGTTATCTGTCTGGTCTATGGACTGGATTCCACATCTGAGAAGAGATGGCTTACACTAGGTAAAAGGGGCGGGAGGGGAAACTTTGCTTGTGAATATCTCTTAAACCATAAAGGTTTGAGAGATAAGACCTATATCGTTCTTCATGTTTTTTTAATGCCTACAAAATAAAATAAAGATAAAACTAAGTATTACTATCCCTTTAAGTGACAGCTGTGTGCGTACTTGGCTGGTCCTTGTGGGGTTAAACACGGTTTCACCATTGAATTAAGGGCAGCCATGCAAACGATATGTATATTTTTCTCAAGACATATGCAAATATATATCTCCTAGTTGGATATAGGTAATATATAGAAATATACCAAACTCCCCCACCCCACACTAAAATATGTAGTTTGGTTTTTCATAATTCTGGCCTAAATTGTTTGCATGCCGTTAATGCCTTTATCAAATCCCATTATTTTTTTCTGCTTACAAAAACAATCTATGTGAGTTGCTGTTCAGTGTCATTTCTACAATATTGTGTTACAGTGAAAGGGCACTGTATGTTTTGGCTACAGCCTGGCACTTGATCTGGGACATGAAATAAAGTGTATTCTTGTACCTTTAAATGTTTACTCTGTGACACCAGAGGGGGCGATGCACTAAAGTCCGATAAGGGCTCAGGATGGCAAAGTTGTGCTGTTGCGAACCCCTCTGGCACGCTAAAGTTTAACCCCTTAAAGAGATAGTAATGTTTCACAAAAACAGCAGCTCCAATTAATCTTCATAGTATTAGGACCATGGAGAGTGTTATTTCAGTACTGTCAGAGTTGTAGTACAAGAGTAATTGAATGATAAAGTATCTCCCTCCCGCCCCTTTTACCTAGTGTAAGCCCCTACTCCTCAGATGTGGAATCCAGTCCATAGACCTGACAGCTCACATCAAGAGACAATCTTCTTACTGTGAGAACAATGAAAACCCTGCCCCCCTTGAGAGGTTGCTTGGCTTTTTTCCTTATCTTAATTGAAGATTGTCCCTCTCTGCAATCTGCCTGGACACACCCTGATGCTCTGAGTTGAACAGTGTTACATCAGTAAAAGGGGCGGGAGGGGGGATACTTTATCATTCAACTACTCTTGTACTACAACTCTGGCAGAATTGAAATAACACTGTCCGAGGCCCAAATACTGTGATGATTAATTATCATTTTATTATGAAACATTACTATCCCTTTAAGGTCCCATGATGGTCCTGGCATGTCATGGGTGGGATGTGCGATAAGGACCCATGATGTGAGGACCGTCATGGATTTCAGGGCTCCCAGTGAGGCTGCCCTGATTCGGATAGGACCTTCGCCTTGTTATCTAGTTGCTTTACATTCAGGGAAATTAGGACAATTATTGTACACATGTACATGAGGCAAAAGCAATGGGAATTGTTGTTTATAGTGCAGCTTTTAACCCTTTCAGTGCCACAAGAGTGTGCAATGCACATCCCTATGGCAGTGAAAGGGTCTTTGGTGCTGTTTGTGGTGCAGAAGTCTGAGAGCATCCTCTCGGCTCCCTCATTGGGCAAGCGAAGGGAACGCGCTCAGACTTCAGGACTGTTGAATTGCTGGTGATGTGTAAGAGAGGGCATCCGTCCACATCGCCAACAGTTCAACAGTCCCCATCCCCAGGTTAATGAGGAGATTCACTACCCCCTACATCCCTTATTCTTAGTGCATATGGTGATGTGTGTCTCCACCTCCAAGGCAACGTGCTTGTCCCATATCTCCACATCGCCAAAGATTCATCCCTTGCTGCATCTGCCCCACAGGTCACAGAGAGCACACAGATGTCTCCCAGTGAGACCTTATTTCTACTGGGAACTGAATGAATCACTTCCCAGTAAATGGAAAGGCAAATATAGTTGTTGATACCTTTATTGCTAACTAAGCAGATTTAGAATGCAAGCTTTCAAGACCTCTTAGGTCTCTTCCTCAGGATGTAAGGTCTTGAAAGCTTGCATTCTAAATCTGCTTAGTTAGCCAATAAAGGTATCAACAACTATATTTGCCTCTTGTATTTCTACAGCTAACACGGTACCAACTCTTATCTGTTATCAGTAAACAGAAAGGGAACATCTATTCACGCTCAGCATGGTCCTTTTCCCGATTAAGAGCACAGAAGCACACTCTCACAGTGGACAGTTCTGCCATGCAGTTACTCATGAGATCCTCTGGATTGTAATGGGTTAATCTAAAAACAAAAATGCAGAGAGTGACGATCGGTGACATGAGACAACCCCTCCAGTCTCCATCTGACTGGCTGCAGAAGCTAGCACTCACTGTAGTGTATAATCACGCAATGGATAAATGTCCATCAATTTGTGTTTTATATATATGACACAAGGGACCTTAAGGGGTAAAGTAAATACTAACTTCTCCTAATAATAACTTACAATGGGCATAAAATACTTATGGCCCCTATGAATTTTTCATATGCAACTTCAATCATTCTCTGTTGGCCACTTGACAGATCCTGGCAGTTAATTCAGACTGAATGCATTGCACACCCCACTGGCACTGAAAGGGTTAACACTTCTCATTGCGTTGTACACTATTTCAGAATGGGGTGTGCATGAGAGAGATTTCAATGTATCTATTTTGTCTCTCTCGCTCTTTAACTGATAAAATGATACTGTCAAGGTTTTGCTGCACAGCTCCCATTCTGCCTATTGATTCTGCTGTCTGAGATAATCTAGTGCTCTGCTATCCACTGCTGCTGTCTTCTGAGTTTCTGGCTCAGGCTGATCAGCTGACCTCTGTGATTGCTCACCTGACTGTTATCAGCCAACCCTCTCAGGGTATTTATAGTAGCTTGGCTCACTTCTTGATTGTCCTTGTGTTTGTTGCTGACTGCAGTGATTCTACTGAGCTCCTGTTTATCCGTGTATGACCTAGCTTCCTCTGATGACTCTTCTGGCTCCAGACCCACTGGCTTGTTCCTGACTTCGTGGACTTCTGTGCTTCTGACTCCGGCTTGGCCGAGTACCTGTCCTGGTTCCTGACCCTGGCTTGTCATTTGGTTTATTCTCCTGATCACGATCCTGTTTATTTATTTTTTGATTCTTTAATAAAGGTGTTTTTCATTTTAACTTTTTGTGTTCTGTCTGGTTCCTGGTCCATCACAGTACACAAGGACCATGAATTCAGAAGGCGCAGGCAATCCATCGAATATTTTTTTCAGGCTGTACTAGGTGGACCAGCGCATGGACCAGTTTGTGTTACCCTCCAGACCTTGTTGCTCCATACTGCACATCTGGCTTCACTGCCTCAGCAGCCCCCATGCAGTCTGTCCCTATGGCTGCTGCCGCCCCTGCTGCAGCTGTCATTAATGATTCTAATGTTGCTAGAGGCATGACTGGGTCCACCCCGCTTCTCCAGCGTTATGGGGCTGACCCTTCCCATTGCAGAGGTTTCCTGAACCAGGTTGTTATCTATCTGGAGATGGTACCACTGGCTTTCCCTTATGATAGGAGTAAGGTGGGCCTTGTGATTTCCTTACTTTCTGACAGGGCCTTGGAATGGACTAACCCCTTTTGGGAGACTCAGAAACCTATAGTGCACAATTATTCTGAGTTTTTGGTGTCCTTTAAAAGGTTATTTGATGTATCGGGCCGTTCCACCTTGACTGCCAAGCACCAAATGTCCATCCAACAGGGTACTAGGACGCTTGGTGATTATACCATAGAGTTTCGTATCCTGGCAGCCGAGTTTGGTTGGAATAATGAGGCCCTCGTGGCTGCTTTCTCCAGAGGGCTCTCGGATATGGTTAAAGATAAGATTGCAGCTCAGGACCTTCCCAGTGACTTTGAGGATTTGGTCTCATATTGCATCCTGATTGACTCCCGTATCCCTGAGAGACCTTCCTTTAGGGAGCGCCTGCCCAATTGGAGCTGCTGTTTTTCTGAAACATTACTATCTCTTTAAATCAATGGGCACAGGGTAACAGTCAAGTCCTGTAACACGTGCAATTTTAATTCTACTGGAAAATGAAATAAGAGATAAGTCATATTTTCTGGACATTCCATTAACAAAATTAATCTCTCTTTTATTTCCAATTATTACTATAGAGAATGACCAAAAAATGAATGAATCCCATGTCTGCTGTAACTTCAGGTTCCTACTGTAGAATACGTAGGGAATAAGAATCGGTATGCATTATGACTATCACAATTACTGCCTGGGAACATCAGAACAGAGATATACCTGGAGAACAGCCGGCGCTGATTCATAGGAACTTAATTGTTTCAAAAGAAAAAATTCATTTTGGCTCTGTGATATGGCGAGACTGAAGGCGTACGCTTGCATATCGGATGTGTGGGATATTTGCATAGCTGCTTTCTAATGAAAAAGTATGCCTAATAAATTAATAATAACCCCTGTGAGTCTCAGCTTAATGTAGAGAGAGGTCTGATGAGGATAAGAATGTTAAAGCATTTTTATTTAATCATTGAACACTTTTCTAATCATCAACTCTATCAATTATAAATGTAGTCATTATGAAAAAGACATGAGAATTAGCAGATTTCTTGGGGCAGATTTCATAAAATTGCATTTTAAAATTTTAGTGCAAATAAGAGTAGGGTTATTCTGACCATCTGAAATGGTGAAAATCAATGATTCAATGAAGAATAGATCATGTCAATCTAATGTTCTGGCATGTTATGAAAAGAAAAGCAGTAATCTGGACAAGGGTAAATCTGTGGATGTTATTGTCTTGGATTTTGCTTAAGCCTTTGACATGGGGCTTTCATAGTAGCGGCGGCTGCCGTGCTGACCGCTAACTCACCCGACTGCTCTTGCCTCAGCCACATCGGGCAGATCTGCCTCAGGGTGTCTTGGGTAGCAGTGGCTGCCGAGCATTCTGTTGCACCATGTAGCTCGGCCGCAGCTCCTTCCGGCAGTCTCACAATGAGTGTTGGCACGCATCCAAGTTAGACATGTGTTAGATTTAAAGAGACAGGCACACATCTTGGGACTCCTCCTCTTCCTGGACATTGTGCTTATAAACTTCGTGGACACCACTCTCAGTGTCCTTTCGTGGTGTCCAGTCCAGTTGCCTTGAGTTGTGTCCTTTGTGTGTCTGATTAACCATTCTGGTGCCAACCTTGGATTGTCTGACTACCCGCTTTGTGTATGACCTCGGCTTGTCTGACAAATCCCTCTGGTGTGGACCTGCGCCTCTGATAGACTACCTTTTTCATGTATGACCCTTGGCTTGCCTGACTACCCGCTCTGGTGCTGACCTGTCTCTGTCTGACTAACCGTTCTGGTGCCAACCTTGGATTGTCTGACTATCCACTTTGTGTATGACCTTTGCCCATCTGACAAACCCCTCTGGTGTGGACCTGCGGCTCTGGTAGTGCCTTCTCTGTGTATTACCCTTGGCTTGGCTGACTATCAGTTCTAATTTAGACCTGCGGGTGAGTTACGTTTCGATCTTCCCTATTTCTGACTGTTGGCTCCCGCCTTGGTGCACCTGGGGTTATCCGCTGCGCACCCAGCATACAAACGCTCCAGTGGAGACTTGTAGGGTGGTATCTCGGTGACTCTGGCAGACTTCCCTTACTGCGGCGTTCAGGTGCGGACCTGTAGCGCAGTACTTGCCTGTGGTATTTAGCCTGTTCAGGTGCGGACCTGTATTTGGGGGCTCAGGTGTGGACCTGAGTCAGTTTTCTCTGAGTTGCTATAGGATTTGGTTGGTTCAATTACAGAAGAACTTTCCTCCCGGACGTCTGCCTATTGTTTTGTTCTTGCTTAGATTGTGTTATCTACTGTACTGGTCCTAGTCTTGTTTCTGAGTCCATAACAGGGGCCAGGAGATTATGAAATTGAAAGGCTTTAATTTAAGATGCAGTATCTGATAGATGGCAGAGAGTTGTTGTAAATGGAACAAGTTATAAGTGGGGTGCCACAGGGTTCAGTCCTGGGCCCAATGCTTTTTAATTTGTTTATTAAGGATCTAGAAGTGGGAAGTAAAAGTAGCCTCTCAATATTTGCTGATGACACTAAGCTGTGTAAGGAAATACATCCTGGGCTGGATGTTTTTTCTCTGCAGAAGGATGTCATTTAATGTATATAAATGTAAGGTTATACATTTGGGCTGTAGAAACAAATATGCACATATACACTAAATGGGAAACAACTTGGGGAATCCTCATTAGAGAACAATTTAGGAGAAGTGATAGAGGACAGACTTCACAGCAGCATGTAGTGACCAGACAGAGTGATTTAGGACTATAACATTTGAAATATTGATCTTTGTGTTGTACATTGTGTGGCATAATGTAATAGTGTGTTCTGGTGTTATACTGTAAGTCCTGTAAAGGGATTTGGCAGCGGGGAACCAGAGTGCAGAGAAAATAAACTTTAAGCCCAGCATTCTGGCTTGCTTACAGTAAACTCCATGTTTGTGTGACTTGGGCTAAGGAATGGTTGGAATGTGGATTGATTCCTGCTGTGCTTCCTTGACCAATGAGGTGAAGAAATGTACGGTCCAATGCCTTTTTTCCAAGCCTTAATTTGCATTCTTATCTTGATAAGAGTGTCTGATAGGTCAAGTGTATAAACACTGTCCCAAGCCCTAATTTCCTTTCTAATCAAAATAAGTGGAAGTGTATATAAGCAGTGTATTTCACCAGTAAAGCCTGTTCTGTTGTACCCTCCTTAATACAAGTTTCGGCTGTATTTCTGGAGGGGGCTTGTGCTGGGGATTCTCACCTCAGCCACTGCAAGAGCAGATTCACTTGCCTGGTTAGTCTACTGGCGTAGGGCCCTGGAAACCCCACCTGGGGTTCTGCATCTAAATTCACTAGGTCTACCAGCTAGCAGGTAGTTGCTCCTGTCTGAGTATGTAGAACCTCCAGTTCACCAGGAAGTCACAGGGCTTCAGCCAGCCACAGAAGAGGGACAGCAGTAGCAGTTCAGGAACCAATGACCCCAAAAGGGTTTGGTAAATCCTGGTACTATCACAGATGCTAACGGATAAAAAGGGGTATAGAGCCACAGGATGCAAATATAATTCAAGATGGGAATAACAGTTTATCTCTTTATAAACTCATGCTAAGGTTTCATCCACACTGCAGAGTACAGTTTTAGGTATTGAAATTAATGTCTCATTTTGCTGTTGACACAAAACCACAGCTAGGGAATCGATTCCAGGACCTAATTTGGTACTGAATCTTATTCATACATTTGCACCATTGTGTGAAAACTCAGAGCAGACTTCACCTAGGACTAGCTGTACTTCTAATAATAATACAAAAATATAATCCAGATATTGAATTTTACCCATCCTTCCTCATTTTCATTAAAACTACACTGTGGTTAGCTGCTATAATTGCCAAAGCAATTTAATAAGTAGCAAAAGCAATCTATCACCTTTAATAAGTCACAAAATATACAGTTTGATAGAAAATATCCATTTATTGGAACAGTTATGTAAGTTTTGCACTTTTATTATCTTTGTAGAAAATAATTATTCCTTTCATTCATTAACAAAAAACATTTTAGAAGCCTTTGATGGTCTCTCTCTGTCAATGAGAGATTTAAAAGGATTTACTTAATTAACCCTTTGAGTGTCAGAGTGGTATGCAATGCATTGCTCTGCAATGCGTTGCGAACCACTCGGGCACTCGAAGGGTTAAAATCTTCACAAGTGTAATTTGGAAGATTTTCTATAATCCAAATGTGGGGACATTGGCCAGTAAACAGTTTTGAGGCAATCAAACTTCATCATAGTTCTCATACAAAAATAGCCCATTGCTTTAAATGGAAATATTAACCCCATCAACACCAGAAAGGACTCCAATGCATCGCTTTGTAATGTGTTGGCTACATCGCTAGCATGCAAAGGTTTGAAAAGCTACCATTATATCAATGGAATTTGGAAATTTGTATTTATAGTTCAATTCGCCTGTTGTAGAATTTCTTTACGATCCGGTACATTTCCCACTTATATCACATGAAGAGCAATAAATTCATTGATTATGTTATAACAGAGTAATTTAGTAACATAGTTGACGAGGCTGAAAAAAGACATGCGCCCATCAAGTCCAGCCCATGCCAAAAACACCCCTAATGATTCAGGGGAAGGCAAAAATAACCTTAATTGAAACCATTTTCAGTATTTTACCAGGAAGAAAAAATTGAGATTGTCTCTTGTTTTTAAATATGTCCTGTACTCAGAGGGTGAAAGGCTGAGTTGACCTTGCAGGAACTAGAACCTGTGACAATGCAGCTGGTGCATTAACCAACTGAGCCATCTCAGCCCAAAACAAGTAAAAATTTCTTCCTGACTCCAAATGGCAGTCAGATATTTCCTTGGATCAACATTCTACCTGCATTGAAGCCAACTGTCATTATTCTTTCATAAAACTTTATATATAAATACATTGTAAATATATAGGTCCATAACAATAATACAAACTACAAAGGCATTGGTAATAGGCCCATTCAAATCGTCACAAAAACTGTATAACATTTGTTAAGATTAATTTTCCGTGCTATTATTTCCCCCTCTGACCTGTAGTGGATTTGGTCATACGTCATAAATGTGTGGTCAGCTTAAACATAGTTCTTTGATTTGGGCTTTTTCTTCCCGGGGGCGCGTAACCTAACATGGAGTCCAGCTTCTTGTTTTCTAGAGTCTAAATTATTGTTTTCTACACTTTCTCCTCCATTTCTCCTCACCCGTGACACCCAAATTCACATATTTATCCTTTTCTTCTCACTGTGTGAGCCTTGTGCGTTTTGAATCTAGCCGCTAGTTTAATTCTGCTTTGAAGCCCACTGACTGACTCATTTCGCATCTCGGACCAGTCCAGCCTTCTCTTCCTCTGTCCACTTTTATTTGTTCTTTAATCTATATCTTTGCCTTTTTCTCCTTTTCACACTTGCCTTACGTTTGATTGTTTGAAAATATTGGAACAATAAAGACTCACTTCAGTGGAAATAAAGCTGTTAGATTTAGGCTACTTTTCTCTTACAAATATAAATATTTTATATAATCTGCTTTCATCTTTTTAAGTCAACAGAAATAAGACTGAAATAACTGTAATTTGCAAGTCCCCTGCCTTACCCTTCAACAATCCCACCTATCAATCCAGCACTTCACCCGTCCAATGCATTGCAATGTGCTGCCTGAACAGAACAGATTAAATGTAACATGTTGTAGAAAGGCATTAATTTAAAACCCATTTGAGGCTCTTGTGCCGAGCTGTTCCTTACCTACAAGCCTTTTTTGCTGGGAGGATAATGAATGGATCAGTAAGGTCGTGTTTGTGCAGTCTTTATTGCTTTGCCTCCGAGCTTCATAATAAGCTGATATTGACTTTTGCTAAGGTTAACAGTGAGGAGCATTGCTAGAGAATTGTGTTTATTATTGCTACATACTATTTGCTTTTCAACTGTAAGCGTGATCCTGCATCACAAAAACTATCTCATTAAAGTGCCGTCTGTTCAAAATAAATATGGATTCATCTTGGGCCAAACCAACGGCAACCTACAGGAGAAATACAAATTCTATTAATTAACATTGATTTAAAAATTAGGGCTTTTAACCCCTTTATTGCTGGAAAGAAGGAATTATAATCACTCCCCTAGGGTGCAGTTGGTTTGCTCCAGAAATGCATCTATTTAGATTTCTGAATATTCAAAAATCAACTGGAGCAATTAACCCTTTGAGTGCCATAGGGGTATGCAATGCATTGTAAAGCAAGGGCCCTCCCACTGCTTAGAGACATTTTGGCCTAGATTCACTTAAAGGAGCAGTAAACTGTTGTTTATGAAAACACATATTTTAAACAGCTTTTCCTTCTGAATACAACAAGGTCACTCCCATCTCTGTCAGATGTCTTATTCAAAATTTATAGCAGTTTAAATAATCAGGAAGTGAATTTAATGTGTTTACTTCCTGATGGTTCTAACTGACAGGAAGTGAATTTACTGTGTTTACTTCCTGATAGATCTGACAGGAAGTGAATTTACTGTGTTTACTTCCTAATAGATCTGACAGGAAGTGAATTTACTGTGTTTACTTCCTGATAGTTCTAACTGACAGGAAGTGAATTTACTGTGTTTACTTCCTAATAGTTCTAACTGACAGGAAGTGAATTTACTGTGTTTACTTCCTGATAGTTCTAACTGACAGGAAGTGACTCAGCAGTTTCTATCACATTCTATGGAGAACTGTATGTCTCTAACTTTTCTGACTTTCCTCTCCATTAGAATCTAACTGGAAATCTAATTAGAATTTGACCACTAGAGGGCACTGCTAATGTAAAAAAACATGGGGTTAAACCGTAATAACTCTGGAAATATAAATCTCTTGGCAGTGGGAGTAACCTTATTTTACTCAATAGGAAAATAACTACAATATATATTTTTTCATAAAAAAAAAGTGTACTGCTCTTTTAAAGGAGATCTATCACCCCTCTACAAGTTGGTCTAAAAAGTTAAGTTATATAGCGACTAGGTGGAATACTGTATTAATTTCTGTTTTAAAATCATTATTTGGCCAAAATTCAATGTGTAAACATTAGCCTGTCATTGTTTCTCTGCTCCCCCACATCCCGTCTCCTTCAATGATGGAGGATAAGTGCCTGTAAACAGTAGCAATCTCTGGCCAATGAGAGTGCTCCAGGTTACCTGCAGAAATCCTCTGTCATTGGAGGAGGCTGGATAGTGGGAGGGGAACGAAGGAAGAGTGACAGACTGTGGTACAGAGCTGCTAGGGTGCAGGCTAATGGTTACACGTTGAATTTTGGCCAAATAATGATTTTAAAACAGAATCTGACTCGAGTAGGAAGAAGAAGAAGGCAGCAATAGCCTTCCTGGTCTCAGCATTGATCACCTATCCTACTGGATAGGTGATCTATGCCAGGGGGGCATCAGGAAGGGTCCCGATGCCCCCTACGAGGTCTGAATTATATTTAATACAGTTCACATATTTTTTAACTTATAGGCAAATATGCAGATGCATACGTTGTCTTAACCCTTTGAGTGCAAGAGGGGTACAGAAATGCATTGCAAAGCAATGTATTGCATACCCCTCTGACACTCAAAGGGTTAACTGTGTGGAGACATTAAATGATGGAGTTAGCTGTGGGGGGCATAATGTCGGATGTAAAGGGCACTGTATATCAAATTTAGCTGGGAGGGGGCATCAGGTAGGATTTACTGGGGACTATATGTGGTATTTAGCTGGGGGGCAGCATGTTGGATTTATAGAATGTTGGGCAGCATGGAGAACATCACCATTGTGTGTTATCCCTACATACAGTGCCTGACACCCTCAGCCTTCTTCCCTCGCCCAGGCAGTGCCATGGGGATTTGTGGATAGCAGTGAGCAAGGGGAAAAGTCTGGAGAGGGTCAGACAGTGAACATGGGGATCTGTGGCTACCAGTGGGCACGGGAACAAGTCTGAGGGTCAAGCAGTGTATAGGGGGTTCTATGGTTACCACTGGGCATGGGAACAGGTGTAACATAGTAACATAGTAAAATAGTAGATGAGGCTGAAAAAAGACATGCGTCCATCAAGTCCAACCCATGCCAAATCACCCCTGTTGATCCAGAGGAAGGCAAAAAGCCCTCTGGAGCCATTTCCAATCTAGTCTCAAATGTGTGGGGGAAATGCAATCCTTCCTGACTCCAATTGGTAGTCAAATAGTTCCCCGGATCAATATCCTATCTTCTTTGAAGCCATCTGTCATAATCATCAATATTGTTCTGTGCTAGATAGGCATCCATTGCTTTTTTGAATGCAGTTGCATTATCTGCAAGTACAACATCCCGAGGCAAAGAATTCCATAGCCTTACCACCCTTACTGTAAAGAATCCCTGCCTTTGTTTTAGTTAAAAGCACATTTCCTCTAGTCTTAATGGATGACCTCTTGTTCTTAGCTCAGCTGTTTGCATAAATAATCTTTGTATTGACCTTGAAAATATGTGTAAATGGTAATCATATCACCCCTTAGACGTCTCTTTTCTAATGAAAACAAACCCAGTTTGGCTAGTCTCTCTTTGTAACTCAGATCCTCCAGTCCCTTTATCAGTTTTGTTGCACGTCTCTGCACTTTTTCCAGTTCCATAATGTCTTTTTTAAGGACTGGTGCCCAAAATTGTACTCCATATTCTAGATGAGGCCTAACCAAGGATTTATACAGCGGTAGGATAATATTCCCATCCCTTGCTTCTACACCTCTTTTTATGCAGGCTAGTACTCTATTTGCTCTTGCAGCAGAGTGACTCTGCACACTGCTGTGAAGTCTATTATCTATCAGTTCTCCTAAATCTTTCTCTAATGAGGATTCCCCAAGTTGTTTCCCATTTAGTGTATATGTAGCAAGTTTGTTTCTACAGCCCAAATCCATAACCTTACATTTATCTACATTAAATGACATCTGCCACTTTTCTGTCCATTCACTCAGTTTATCTAAATCCTTCTGTAGGGAAAAAACATCCAGCTCTGTATGTATTTCCTTACATAGCTTAGTGTGGGGAGCAAGTGGTAGTCACAAATCCCCAGAGATGCTCCCCTCCCCGTGGGGCCTGAACCCTCCATTGTTTCCATGGGAGTGTACAATATGTATAATATATGATACATAGGTAAGGGGATAATTGTGTAGTGCTTGGTGTACTTTTTATAACCTTTTGAGTGCCACAGGGATGAGCAATGCACAGACGGGAGAGGGTGTGGATGGTGTAACAAGAAGGGCGTTGTTTGCAGAGCAAAGGAGGCAGCCAGGAACATAAGAGGAGATGAGGGAAGAGATGTAAGGAGGGACAGCAGTGTGGAGAGCATTGAAGGGAAAGTAATGTCCCATAAAAAATGCTTAAAGTTTTGTAGAGATTAAAAAAATAAATGATATGACACAAATCCTATCTCTCGAACCGCTATTATTTGAGAGATATCCTCCACTAAAGTTCCCCTGTCCCTCCCCTTCTCCTGACATCAGCTGTAAGCTGACAGCAGGAGTTCTTGGTCTGGGGACCGACACCAGCTCTCCAGCAGAGCCGCAATAGCGAGATTAAAAAAAAAAAATTCTACTTTAGAACGGTCTACAATGTGTACCTGGTTTGCAAGCACACTTTGTAGACTGTTCCAATGAAGTATTTATTTTTAAATTGTGCTATTTCGGCTCTGCTGAAGAGCCTCCTCGTATTAGCCGACACAGATCTCCTTCTGTCAGCTGACACCAGGAGATAGTGAGAGAGGGGGGAACTTTAGCAGAGGATATCTCTCTAATCATAGCAGTTTGAGAGATAGGATTTGTTGCATATGGTTTATTTTATAAACCTCTGCAAAACTATTTATGGGACATTGCTGTCCCTTTGTAGGTGAGAAGAAGGATGTTGTAAGTGATGAGTTGTCTCATTAATCATCATCCTGCATTTCCATATGTAAATAGGCCCATTGTCGATGTGATGAGTGAAAATTTGCAAACCTGTTGGATGGATATTTATGTGGGTAGATGTTTGTCAGACTGATGGTGATGTGATGTCGAAGACACTTTAGTGAACACTGTCATTGCACCTTTGACGCTGCTCTGACAGGACATCAACATTTTCAGCCCTCTTGAATGAATCTATGCCTTTGTGTTGCCTTTTGTTTTGGGTGCAGTACCTCCGTGGCCAGATATTTCATGGTGGTGCTGTTGCTACAACATCCTATTGACAGCTACGGTCAGATGACCATGAACAGCCATAAGATCCTGCAATAACAGCACCAACAACATTTGTTTTAATGTAGCCTCCATTCTTAGCTGTTGGCGTTCAGGGTCTCCTTACCCCGTTAGATTTTAATTTCTTCATCCCCTTTTCCTTATTCTATGCTCCATCCCACCAATCACTGTCCTATCTTCTGGCCCCTGTTTCTCCCATTCTTCTTCTCCTCACTTTCTTCTCTGTCGATCTCCAACACTCCCTCCAGCGCTCCTTCCCTCTCTCATCCACTCTCACCTGCTCCCACTTTCCTCACCTTGTCCCTCCCTCTGCCCCATTCCTCTGGGATTCATTGTAGATCTAGATCTTCTTCAGTTCATCACTTCTTCAGTTCCTATGGCTATTAGAATGGTGACTGGTTTACAGGAAAAGAAATATCAGGATAGACTAAAGGATCTGAACATGTATAGCTTGGAGGAGAGAAGAGAGAGAGGGGATACGAAACATTCAAATACATGAAGGGATTCAACAAAGTGCAGGAGGGAAGTATATTTCATAGGAGTAAAAAGGTTAGGACAAGAGGCCATAGTCTAAAACTAGAGGGGCACAGGTTTACCTCTAATGTGAGAAAGTTTTACTTCACTGAGAGGATAGTAGATAAGTGGAATAGCCTGCCAGCAGAAGTGGTTAATACAGTGACAGAATTTTAGCATGCATGTCCTTAACTTTAGAAAAGACCAAGGACCAAATAAGGTTTGAGGTTATTACTGTAGGAAAATGAGCGACTAGATGGGACGAAATGGTTCTTATCTGCCGTCAAATTCTTTGTTTCTATGTTCCTATGTTATTCATGAAGCCTATGCACTAAGATTTCTTCAGCTTTGGAGATCTTAGTGAATAGGCTCCACAGAAGTGATCACCTGGATAAGTCAGATCCACTTTATCACCTCTTTAACACAGTTCTGTGAATCTCCCCACCTTGATCTAGATCGATCAGCAAAATGAACCCCGGATGGTTCCTTCTTCCCTACTTTTTGCTTTTGTTCTGAGAAACTGTGAGTGATCTCTGCTACACATCATTACAGTCCAGGCCCAATTTACATGACATGCAGTCAGGTTGTAACTCTGATGTGGCCCAGCAGGAGCCGGTAATTGGCAGTCATTTCTCACAGTATAAAACAAAACCTCCGGCTTTATGTGAGCTTAATCACAGCTCCTAAACAACAGTGAATCATTTCACATCTTTTGTGTCTTCAGTAGCTGTAGCTGTTAAAAAAGAACTGAGGCCATCTCATAATAGCAACCCACCTACCTTTCCATGGCCAAAAAACCCTAATGGCCTCTTATGAATTTTTCCCTTTACCTCTGTTCAGTATAACATCTTCAGTTAATCCTGGATGTTGTGTCCATGGAGGTAGGACATGACAGTTGACCTTGTTCTTTTTAATACTGAAGCAGATAAAGTGTTAATTACGCTAATGCACTCTAAGTTCCATAATGATGAGCAACTCATTGTGAAGCTATGCATGCCACATACCTCTGGTCCTGGAAGGGTTAAGATTATCAGCAACTGTTATGTCTGCTTACACAAAAGTGACTTATTGAACATGTTATCTCTTGTACAAAAACACACTAGTAAAATACACTGTGGTCATTAGGATTTTTTTAACTATAGCAGGATAAGGCGGATTATTACTATGAGTTGGTACTTCTCCTCTAAATGCGTTGTGTACCCATCTGGCACGCAAAAGGATAAGAGAGCAAAATATGTTAAATGAGCAGGACAAATGATTCATAATTAATGATATTCCTCATTAAAATGTAATAATACTGGAGGTGAAATCTGTATTAATGGAAGCCATTTAATCTCATATCAGCTGCTGCATTACTAACAATGACTTTATTTCTGCATGCAGGGGTGTAACTAGAACCTACTGGGGTGAAATTTGAGGACAAGGGGTCACCTGCTAAGACTTGGTGAAAGGAGATTTCGTCTACAACAGTGGAATGGATTCTTTATGGTAAGGACAGTAAGGGTATGGAATTCACTGCCTAAGGAGGTGGTGCTATCAAATACATTAGATATCTTTTAAAAAGTGGCCTGGATACTTTTTTATAAGAGCAGAACATAGAGGTCTATGTATGTTAGTACTGGGATTAATATTTATTTAGTGCTTGTTGATCCAAGGAGAAATCTGATTGCCATTTGGAGTCAAGAAGGAACTTTTTCCCACATTCAAAGCAGAATTTGTAATTGCTGAAATAAGGGTGCAGCGGGGGGAGGGTTGCCTTCTTTTGGATCAACAGCAGTATACAAGAATAGGAAAAGGGTTGCACCTGATGGACGCAAGTCTTTTTTCAGCCTAAGCTACTATGTAACTATGTACCCCACCACCAGCACCACCTGTGGTCTGGAGAAAACTATGCACTATCATAGACCCAGGTTACAATTCCCAAGAGATGATCTCATGAGATAGTCATACGATGGAGAAAGACAGGGAAGGATTTCAATACGTTTGCAGCACTAAATCATAATTGACAATGCCCATAATAAAAGTTAATGCTTTCCATTCCAGTGTGGTGTACAAGGATTAATTAAGAAAATGGAAGTGGCTCACAGATCACAGTCTTAGCTTAGTGGCTGGCAGCAGTCATATTTGTTAATGTCAGAGGTCACCAGCCAAGATAAGAGACTGGTCTGGGTTGTAGGATAAGCGCAGAGCCAATTGACCCCCTGGGACAACACGGCCATGTCTCAATTATCCCTCTATAATTATCTCCCTGGTGGCATGGACACAAACTCATAGGCAGGAAGCCAAAGGGAAGATTTTTAACCCTTTGAGAGCCAGAGGGGTACAGAAAGCAAAGATTTTTTCTGGGACATTACTAACACTTTAACCCTTAGAGTGCCAGAGGGGTACGGAACGCAATGCCCTCATGAATGGTTCGGGATGGGTCATGGAAGGAAAAGTTTTTTTTTTTTTTTTAAGAGTTATTTATTTTATTCCCTCTCTCCCAATGTTCCATTTTATAAAATGTAAATGTCAAAATGGCGTTATGTACATTTATTAGATTTGGGGTGTCCTTTGTCTGCCAGCACTGTTTCCCTGTAGGAACAGGTACGACTCTGTAGGTAAATTTTCCGATACAGAGATTGATTGTTCATAAAGTGGGATGGATGAATGTGCAGTATATGGAGGGGATCTGTATGCAAGTAGGTGGGGTGTCCCCAGGAGTAAGTGTAGATGAACTGGATTGTCATTAGTACCGAACCAATGGCGCTGAATTTAGTGACAATAAATACAAAAGGTCTGAATTCTTTGTAGAAAAGGGCATGTCTGTATGAATTGTTGACTCAAAATAAGGTGCATATTTGTTATGATCTAGAAACTCACTGGACGCAGGATGCATGTAAACTTTGTAAATATAAGAAACTAGTGTAAAAGCCAGAGTGCACGGGCCAAGGTCCGGGTGATGTTAAGAGGCCGGTCCTGCTCTGAGTCCTGCTGCTAACTCAATCATGCACTGTAGAGACTGCCTGAAAGCACAGAATGCTCCCAGCACAGAACTCCCAGCATTCCTATTCCTCCCAGCATAGAACTCCCAGCATTCCTACACCTCCCAGCATTCTGTGCTCCCAACATTCCGTGCTCCCAACATTTCTACACCTCCCAGCATTCCGTGCTCCCAGCATTCTGTGCTCCCAGCATTCCGTGTGTTCGGGCAGTCTCTACTGCTCATGACTGCTTCTGACAAACATCCTTGCAAATTATTATATAGGATATCAGCAATGAAAGGAGGAAAGAAAAAAGGAGGAGTGGCTATAATAATATCTAAAGATGTTAAATTTGAATATGTTTTTCATATCTCGGGTGAGGATGGAAGATATATTCTGCTGATTTGTAAAATAAATGATATAGCATACTCCCTATTGAATGTTTACCTTCCTAATATTGCCCCTATTAAATATCTTACAAGTATAATTGATAAAAAACAGAAATTACTGTAAAATCTCAGGTATAATACGCACCTGTGTATAATACGCAGGTGTATATTATGCTCAAGATTTTAGGGGAAAACAAGAGTGTCTATGTATAATACGCACCCTTGTTTTCCCCTCTTAAGAAAAAAAACTTAAGCCTTCCAGATCCTTTCCTTCCCCGGCGCTATCCGCTCCTAAAATACCATTTACTTACGTCAAAGTTCAAGTCCCCGCATTTTCCCCAATAGCAGGCAACATATAACACAAGTCAATATTCCCTGCGGACGGCATGCTTCTATTCGCTGTGCGCTTCCTTCTGGCTATGGTATTGCCCTGTGAGGACCTTCAGATCCTCACAGGGCATTACCACTGGCTGGAGCCGGTAGGTCCTGAAGGAAGCGGGCGGCGAATGGAAGCATGCCGCCCGCAGGGAATATTGACATTTGTTATATGTTGCCTGCTAATGGGAAAAATGCAGGGACTTGAACTTTGAAGTAAGTAAATGGTATTTTAGCAAAAGATAGTGCCGGGTGAGGGTGGGAAGGGATCTGGCAGGCTTAATTTTTTTCTTTTATAAAAAAAACTCTCGGGTACAATATGCACCCCCCACTTCACATAAGGTGAAGTGGGGTAAAATTGTGCATATTATACCCGAGATTTTACAGTACGTTAAAGAGAATTTGATTATTCCGGGATATATGATTGCAATATTAGATTCAGATATGGATAGAAATATTACTCAAAGAACCAAAAATAATGCAAGAATACTCTTGGGTTCTAAATCATTTAACAGATGTTTGAAAACTAATGACTTATATGATATTTGGAGGGTTCAACATCCATTTGATAAATATTATACTTTTTTCTCTAAACCTCACTATTCATATTCTAGATTGGATTAATTTTTTATCAAGTCTAACTTCTTAGATAAGTGTAATAACTCTCAGATATCTAGTGTAACTTGGTCAGATCATGAACCGGTATTTCTGAGAATTAAGAAGAATAATACTTTTAAGATGAGGCAAAATTGGAGATTAGATGAAACATTATTTGAATCAGAAGCGATAAAAGAGAAGATTATTGAAAGTGCACAGCAGTTTTTTCAGATGATTGACAATAAGGAGGTCTTGGATCAAATATCGTGGTGCACTTTTAAATCTGTTATAAGGGGGCAATTAATTAGCCTGGCATCTTAAATGAGGAAAAGTAGATTTAACAATTTAGCTGATTTATATATAAAGTTAGCATATTTAGAATGTAGTAATAAGATCTCTCCATCTATGGAGATTACTCAGGAGATGGAAATTATACAACAACATATTAGAGATCAGCTGAAAGATAAAGAACATTAATAAAATTAACACAATATTGGTATAATAATAAAGATAAAGTTGGTTCCTTCTTAACTAAAAGATTGAAATATGGTGGAGTGGATAATAGGATTGATAAGATAGTAAAAATGGTGCTGTAACAACTACACAGATAAGTGCAGCTTTTAGAGATTACTACAGCTCCTTGTATAATTTATCAGGAACCCAGAGAACCACAGCTGAAATTATATTTTTAAATTCGCTAAACGTACCTAAATTAGCAACCTAAAATGTATTAAAATTAAATGCACCCATTAGTCTATTGGAGGTTCAACAATCTATTAAAAAACTTAAGAAGGGTAAGGCTCCGGGACCTGATGAGCATTCAAGAGCATTTTATCAGATTCTAGAACCAATTATATCTCCCTGTCTGCTAAGATTATATTCAAACCTTGATAATGGAATCCAGTTTCCAAATGAAATGCTACAAGCTTCTATTATACCAATATTAAAACCGGAGAAGGATACAAAGTTTGTATCCAATTATAGGCCAATATCATTGATAAATTTAGATGTAAACATTTTCTCTAAAATTTTGGCCGATAGACTTAAGTTAGTTCTTATGGACTTAATTAATGTTGATCAATTAGGATTTATCCTGGGAAGATCGAGCCAAGATAATATCAGAATTATACACATTCTGGATAAGATCAAACATAATAATATACCAGTAGTATTCATGGCATTAGATGCACATAAAGCATTTGATGGGGTAAATTGGAAATATTTATTCTTAACTTTAGAAACCTTTGGAATAAAACATTATTTTTGGAGTAATTATATAAATCTCCACAAGCTAAAATTATAGGACCTAACTTGAATTCAAACTTATTTTTAGTTAGCAATGGAACAAGACAGGGATGCCCTTTGGCACCCCTGTTATACGCTCTTAGTATTGAACCATTAGCAAAGATGATTAGAGACTCTGAATTAATTAATGTGGTACAATTAGGTCCATGTAATTCGAAGGTAACATTATATGCAGATGATGTATTACTCACACTAACTTCTCCAGAAATCTCTATTCCAAATTGAGAAGTATGCTTTATATTCTGACTATAAGATACATTTAGTAAATACCCAAGTTATATCAAGGAATGTTCCAGAGGATATAAGGCTTAGTATTAATCAGAGATATAGGTTGGACTTGATGAGAAAATGTATTGGATTATTTGGGGATTAAGATAACCTTTGATGTGAGGAATTTAGTAAATATAAATTACTCAGATTTAACTGCAAGATTGAGAACTCTGATGGATCAATGGAGAACCCTTGAAGTATCCTGGTTAGGGCGTATTAATATAATTAAAGCTTATATTTTACCAAAGATCTTATACTTATTTAGAACTATTCCGCAGAGAGTTCCAATTCCTTTGTTGAATAACTTGGATAGAAGGTGGCACAATAGGAAAAAAATGGCATTTTCTTACATTTCTTCCCCTTCATCTGTACAGAAATCTGTGAAAACCATGGAATTTCCAACTGTATTCATTAGCTAGTGCTCTTAGGAGAAAAATGACACCCCATTGGAATGAGTCGACCTACCTTAGGGGTGCCAGAAGCACATAACTACACCTACCTGTTTGCTTCTTCGAAAATGGCTGCTTATACTAAAATGTTCATAACTGTTAGTCATGAATGAAAGGTATAAAAGGTATACCATTTTGGAAAGTAGACATTCTACCGCATCAAGTGAGGGGTCACTTGCCTTTCTACCCCCTGGGCTGAAGTGCACAAATATTTCCAAAAGGTGGCGCTATGAGAATAAATATATGTTTTTTTACATTTCCACCACTTGAAAGATACTAAAATCTTTGAAAACCGTAACATTTTCTGCTGTATTCAGTACCTGCTACCAACATGAGAAAAATGATAGCCCATTTGTGTGGGTTAACATACAATATGTGGGTGCTAGGAACACGTATGTAAACCTGACACTTTTGTTTTTAAATTATCTGCTTGCACTAAAATGGTTATAACCATAATAAATATGCAGGAAAGGTAGAGAAACAATGCCTGTTATTCAGTCACTTCAAAGATACTAAAATGGTTCAATGGTGTGGGATTTCCTAGGAGGACTTCTTGCCAGCCTAAAAAAATGTTACCCCACTGCTGTCGGTTGACATACCAATTTGGGTGACAGGAGCGTAGCTACCAGTGAAACAGGAATGGGAAAGCAAACAGTGTACGTGCGGACCTGTGACTACCAGTGTAACAGTGTAGGAGGGTGAGGGATTAGGCAATGTGTTTGGGTATGAGCAGAGGAGCAAGGATGGTGGTGATGGTGGTGCAGTATCTGATAGTGTATATGGGGGATCTGTGACTACCAGTGTGCACTGTATGTCCCCCTCATACAAAGTCTGATTCCCAGCCTGAATCTAGTGCATACTGATACTCTGAGTCTACCAGTAGGCAGTGGAAACAGGCTGGGGAATGGGACTGCCAGTTGGCTGTGGAACCAGGCAGGGGGATACGGTACTTGGGGGGGGGGATTGGAGGCATTTTTTGTGCATGCCACAGGGGCACCCAATGCACTGCAAAGAAATGCGTTGGACCCCCTGTTGCACACAAAGAGTTTTTTTTTTAATTATTATTTTGTATTCATACCTCGTTGGGGAGGCGGTATCAGGAACATTCGTGGTGTCCCCCATCAAGGTCTAAAAACAGAATAATGAAAAAATAAAAGTGTGTGTGTGTGTGTGTTACAGGGGGTCCAACGTATTGCAAAGCACTGCGTTGGACCCCCCCCCCCTTGTGGCACATGCATTTTTTGGGGCTTTTTCCCCCAATATTTTTGTGTAGACCTCGTTGGGGGCATCAGAACCCATACAATGAGGTCTAAATAGAAAATAAAAGGGGGGAAAAAATAATCCCTTGTGTGTCACAGGGATGTCCAGTGTATTGCAAAGCAAAGCATTGGGCCCCTGTGGCACAGAAAGGGTTATTTTTTTTTTTATTGTTACTTTGTATTCAGATGGCCACCAAACAAGCTCTGATCACAAAGTAATGATAAAAAGTTCTGTGTATACCACAGGAAGGGGGTATGCATTGAACCCCCCTCCCAGTGGCACACACATGGTTACATTTTTTATGTATTTTTTTATTATATACCTCATTGAGAGGCATCAGGACCCTCCTGATCCCCCCAGTGAGGTCTTAGTAAAAAATATATATATATATCCACAAAAGAGGTGACCCTGTGAGTGCCACAGGGGTCTCCAGTGCATTGCTAAGCAATGCTTTGGATCCTTGTGGCACTCAGAGGGTTAATTTTTTTCTATCATTACTTGGTAATCAGAGCTTGTTGGGGGGCCATCAGTACCAATCCTGATGGCGCCCCAACAATCTCTGGTAACAAAGTAATGATAAAAGCCCTGTGTGTGCCACATGGGGGGCTGCATTGGACCCCTCCTGTGGCACACACAGGGTTAATTTTTTTTTTTAAATTATAGACCTCATTGAGGGGCATCAGGACACCCCCTGATCCCCCAATAAGGTCTTTCAAAAAAAAAATCCCCCCAAAAGAAGTGACCCTGTGAGTGCCGCAGGGGTCTCCAGCACATTGCAAAGCAATGTGCTGGGGACCCCTGCGGCACTCACAGGGTTTCTTAGCCACTTATTTTTTTTTAATTTATTTTTTTTTTAACATTTCAGACCTCATGGGGGACATCAGGACCCCTCCTCGTGTCCCCCCAGTTATTGATTTCCCAGCCGATTGGCTGGGATATCAATAAGGCGACCGCAGGAGAGCAAGTGCTCTCCTGCCTTTCACTCCTACCACCATAGGAGTGAACGGGACCGGGGAAACTTCCCTAATGTCATCGGTGACCATGTCACTTCCCCCGGTCCCGCCCACTCCTACCCGGAAGTTCGGATATGAGAGAGGGGAAAGGAGAAACTCCGTTTCTCCTTTGTACTTATTGATCTCCCAGCGCGATCGGCTGGGAGATCAATAACTGGGGAGGCATGAGGAGTGATCCTCATGTCCCCCCATAGATGCCAGGCTATTTTTATTTTTTTTTTTAAATGTGGCCACTGCATGCCGGTTATACCGGCTTATGCAGTGACCGCATTTAACACTTACAGCATATGAGCGTGGCACAGCAGGTACAGCTGTGTCCACTCGTACGCTGTAAGTAGCTGGCACTCTAGGGGTTAAGACATTTTTTGTCTTTACATACAACAATTTCAGTCGGGACAAACAACATATTTCCGATCACAACCAACACTCTCTGAAAATATTAATGATCCCAACGACACTGTACTTTAAATGTCATTACAAACGACAAAAGCTATTTCGCTACTTCTTTGAACATATGGCCGTTTGTGTACTTTGAAATGCACTGCATCCCTCTCCAGCACACAAAGGGTTATGGTAATTAATTATACAACTGACCTGTAATAACTTCTCTCATCGGTGGAATTACCCATTTACTTGCTTTTTATTGACACATCTCCTAGTGGAAACCACAAAACCAATATATTTTAATTAACCCTTTTATTGCTAGAGGGGATATGATAACACTATATAGATATGTTCAGGGTTCTCCAAAGACCTGTTCATTAACAGAACAGTACACAGGACAAGGGGCCACCCGCTTAGACTTGAGGAAAGGACAGTGGAAGGGATTCTTTACGGTAAGGACAATAAAGGTATGGCATTCACTGCCTGAGGAGGTGGTGCTATCAAATACATTAGCTGCCTTTAAAAAGGGGCCTGGATACTTTTTTTTAAAAAGAGCAGAACATAGAGGGCTATGTACGTTAGTATTGGGATGAATATTTATTACAGAGAAATCTGATTGACATTTGGAATCAAGAAGGAATTTTTTCCCCCCATTCAAAGCATAATTTTAAATTGCTGAAATAAGGGTTTTTTGCCTTCTTTTGGATCAACAGCAGTAAAAAAAAGAATTGGAAAATGTTTGAACTTGATTGACACAAGTCTTTTTTTCAACCTAAACTACTATGGATCTATCTATGAACCTACATTGCGAACTTCTCATATTGAGGTTTTTATTGAAACCAATATCCCCTTGCATTGCATGTTGTATGGATGACTGCAATAGTCCTGTGCTCTAAGCATGTATATATGACTTTTCTACTGAAACTGGGAAATTTTACATTGAAGCTGGGAAATCTCAAAAGAGAGAAATATCTTTTATTTTCTGCAAAACCTATAATTCAGATATCATTCTGTCTGCCCAAGTTTCATCCCTCCGTCTGAGAGCCTCTGGGTGCAGGAACATCTGGGAAGATGTCTCAGGTTGTCAACTTAAAATACTTAATTTTAACATAACCAGGTTGCATCTGATAGGAAGATCGTAAATGTGTTCACCACGTCTACGCTCCATAAGATAAATTGTTCTGTACTATACAGCTTTTCTTGTGGTTAAAGGGACACTATCATCTAACACAGCTTTAATGATTTTACAATGGATTTCAAAATCATCTGTAAGTTGCACTAATATTTAAAAAAAAAAAAAAAGTGTTATTTTGATGTATACAGGATGATAATGAAGGCGCTTAATGATTTCAGTGCTAGGGGAAGTGGAAAATGCATTGGATGAGCAGTGTCAGTAAGTGGGGGAGGTAATGCTGAGCAGTGTCATTGAGGGTAACAACTCACTCTCTAATATCACACCACTTCACAATACACTCTTGGTATAAATGCAAGTAAAAAACAATATCATACTTTATTAGCAAAAAATAAAAGCATACTTGCTTTTCTTACTTCCAATATGATCAACAGATGGAATAAAGAGTGAGACTTACAGACTGGATCGCTTCAAGTGACTTGAGTTGTTATTGTTGGTTTCACAGAAGATTGGGAAAGTCTTTTCTCTACCACACACTATCACCATTCTGGTTATATATGGTATGATCTGGTGTTTGTCAATAGTCTGTGTCATAGCATATATACTCTAAGCATTGCAGGAGTTAACACATCATTTGGAGCCGCTTAACGCACGAGAAGATTAAAGTCAGTGTCTTGAGGGGACAGTTCATGTAGGGATAAGAAAGGAAGTCAGTGCTAGGGGAGGTGGGTAATGCATTGCTGAGCAGTGTCAGTGAGTGGGGAGGTAATGTAGGGATAAGACAGGAAGTCAGTGCTAGGAGAGGTGTGTAATGCTTTGCTGAGCAGTGTCAGTGAGTGGGGGAGGTAATGTAGGGATAAGATAGGAAGTCAGTGTTAGGGGAGGTGGGTAATGCATTACTGAGCAGTGTCAGAGAGTGGGGAGGTAATGTAGGGATAAGACTGGAAGTCAGTGCTAGGGGAGGTGGGTAATACATTGCTGACCAGTGTCAGTGAGTAGGGAGGTAATGTAGGGATAAGACAGGAGGTCAGTGCTAGGGGAGGTGGGTAATGTATTGCTGAGCCGTGTCAGTGAGTGGGGAAGGTAATGTAGGGATAAGACAGGAGGTCAGTGCTAGGGGAGGTGGGTAATGTATTGCTGAGCCGTGTCAGTGAGTGGGGGAGGTAATGTAGGAATAAGACAGGAAGTCAGTGCTAGGGGAGGTGGGCAATGCATTGCTGAGCAGTGTTAGTGAGTGGGGCGGTAATGTAGGGATAAGACAGGAAGTCAGTGCTAGGGGAGGTGGGTAATGCATTACTGATCAGTGTCGGTGAGTGGGGAGATAATGTAGGGATAAGACTGGAAGTCAGTGCTAGGAGAGTTAGGTAATGCATTGCTGAGCAGTGTCAGTGAGTGGGGAGGTAATGTAGGAATAAGACAGGAAGTCAGTGCTAGTGGAGGTGGGTAATGCATTGCTGAGCCGTGTCAGTGAGTGGGGGAGGTAATGTAGGAATAAGACAGGAAGTCAGTGCTAGAGGAGGTGGGCAATGCATTGCTGAGCAGTGTCAGTGAGTGGGGGAGGTAATGTACGGATAAGATAGCTAGTCAGTGCTAGGAGGGTGAGTAATGCATTGCTGAGCCGTGTCAGTGAGTGGGGGAGGTAATGTAGGGATAAGATAGGAAGTCAGTGCTAGGGGAGGTGGGCAATACATTGCTGAGCAGTGTCAGTGAGTGAGGGAGGTAATATAGGGATAAGATAGGAAGTCAGTGCTAGGGGAGGTGGGCAATGCATTGCTGAGCAGTGTCAGTGAGTGGAAGAGGTAATGTAGGGATAAGATAAGAAGTCAGTGCTAGGGGAGGTGGGCAATGCATTGCTGAGCAGTGTCAGTGAGTGGGGAGGTAATGTAGGGATAAGGCAAGAGGTCAGTACTAGGAGAGGTGGGTAATATATTGCTAGCAGTGTCAGTGAGTGAGGAGGTAATGTAGGGATAAGACAGGAAGTCAGTACTAGGGGAGGTGGGTAATACATTTCTGAGCAGTGTCAGAGAGTGGGAAGCTAATGTAGGGATAAGACAGGAGGTCAGTACTAGGAGAGGTGGGTAATTTATTGCTAGCAGTGTCAGTGAGTGGGGAGGTAATGTAGGGATAAGATTGGAAGTCAGTGCTAGGGGAGATGGGTAATGCATTGCTTAGCACTATCAGTGATTGGGGGAGGTAATGTAGGGATAAGACAGGAAGTCAGTGTTAGGGGAGGTGGGTAATGCATTACTGAGCAGTGTCAGTGATTGGGGGAGGTGATGTAGGGATAAGACAGGAAGTCAGTGTTAGGGGAAGTGGGTAATGCATTGCTGAGCAATGTCAGTGATTGGGGGAGGTAATGTAGGGATCAGACAGGAAGTCAGTGTTAGGGTAGGTGGGTAATGTATTGCTGAGCAGTGTCAGTGAGTAGGGGAGGTAATGTAGGGATAAGACAGGAAGTCAGTGCTAGGGGAGATGGGTAATGCGTTGCTTAGTAGTGTCAGTGAGTGGGGGAGGCAATGTACAGATAAGACAGGAGGTCAGTGCTAAGGGAGGTGGGTAATGTATTGCTAGCAGTGTCAGTGAGTGGGGAGGTAATGTAGGGATAAGATAGGAAGTCAGTGTTAGTGGAGGTGGGTAATGCATTACTGAGCAGTGTCAGTGATTGGGGGAGGTGATGTATGGATAAGACAGGAAGTCAGTGTTAGGGGAAGTGGGTAATGCATTGCTGAGCAGTGTCAGTGAGTAGGGGAGGTAATGTAGGGATAAGACAGGAAGTCAGTGTTAGGGTAGGTGGGTAATGTATTGCTGAGCAGTGTCAGTGAGTAGGGGAGGTAATGTAGGGGATAAGACAGAAAGTCAGTGCTAGGGGTTGTGGGTAATGCATTTCTGAGCAGTGTCAGTGAGTTGGGGAGGTAATGTAGGGATAAGGCAAGAGGTCAGTACTAGGAGAGGTGGGTAATATATTGCTGAGCAGTGTCAGTGAGTGGGGAGGTAATGTAAGGATGAGACAGGAAGTCAGTGCTAGGGGAGGTGGGTAATGCATTGCTGAGCAGTGTCAGTGAGTGGGGAGGTAATGTAGGGATAAGACAGGAAGTCAGTACTAGGGGAGGTGGGTAATGCATTTCTGAGCAGTGTCAGAGAGTGGGAAGCTAATGTAGGGATAAGACAGGAGGTCAGTACTAGGAGAGGTGGGTAATTTATTGCTAGCAGTGTCAGTGAGTGGGGGGATGTAATGTAGGGATAAGATTGGAAGTCAGTGCTAGGGGAGATGGGTAATGCATTGCTTAGCACTATCAGTGATTGGGGAGGTAATGTAGGGATAAGACAGGAAGTCAGTGTTAGGGGAGGTGGGTAATGCATTGCTGAGCAGTGTCAGTGAGTGGGGGAGGTAATGTAGGAATAAGACAGGAAGTCAGTGTTAGGGGAGGTGGGTAATGTATTACTGAGCAGTATCGGTGAGTGGGGGAGGTAATGTAGGAATAAGACAGGAAGTCAGTACTAGGGGAGGTGGGTAATGCATTGCTGAGCAGTGTCAGTGAGTGGGGAGGTAATGTAGGGATAAGACAGGAAGTCAGTACTAGGGGAGGTGGGTAGTGCATTACTGAGCAGTGTCAGAGAGTGGGAAGCTAATGTAGGGATAAGACAGGAGGTCAGTACTAGGAGAGGTGGGTAATTTATTGCTAGCAGTGTCAGTGAGTGGGGGGATGTAATGTAGAGATAAGACAGGAAGTCAGTGCTAGGGGAGGTGGGTAATGCATTACTGAGCAGTGTCAGTGAGTGGGGAGGTAATGTAGAGAAGATAGGAAGTCAGTGCTAGGGGAGGTGGGTAATGCATTGCTGAGCAGTGTCAGTGAGTGGGGGAGGTACCAGTGAAGCAGTTAGTCAGATATAGGGTGATGGCGTGTGCATTACAGTGAGACAATGGGCCAATAGAAGGACCCTTAACCCCTTAATGTCCACTTCCGTGCCAGGACCATCACGGCTGTCTGGCATTTAAGAACCAGTGACGGCCCTGGAACGTCATGGAATTCAGGGCTCCCTATGCTGCTGAACGCCGTCAGAGAGCCCTGACTCAGATAGAAAAAAAAAAAAGCTCCTTTAGTGCCAGCCCTGCGTGCACGCTCCGGTCCTTATGGGGATAAAGTGACTTTGAGTGAGGATAGCTTGCACCAGATGACTCAGTGCAGGTATCATGGACACCGACTTCCTACAGAGCTGATCATACACAACAATGTCCAGTGTATATCAAGAATAGCTCAACAACCAGCAAACACTCTGTCAGTGGCAGTCCTGTGGCCAGAGACAGTTTGCTGATGAATGAGGGCACCAGAGGGGGAAACAAATCATGGAGTGACAAACTCCCTCTTCAGACAGAGGCAACTGAAAGTCAGTCTGAATCTACAGGGGTCAGTATCCCTGTAGAACTCTTCCTGGACCTGTTAAAGTCTATGCCCTAATGACTGTAGAGAGGCAAAGGAGACTCTGTGTGCTACAACGCTTGGCTGGGAATGATGAGGGTTGTAGGCTGGCAGCATCTAAAAGGCCTCATGTTACCCACCCCTTCTCTTCTGCAATCCTGTGCCTGAGTTCTTTTGGATACCAGGATTCCCTAATGAACAGTCACCTACAGGTTACACATTTTGATAGGGATCCTAATCTGCGTTGGTTATGATGACAGTGATGGGATCTGGCTATGACTACAATAACTGTGATGTCCCTACTTTCATTATTACATGACCCTGAGATATTTGAAATACTAACCCTTAGATCTCTCATGGATGAAAAGCTTAGTCATTCGGGCCATATTTATAAAATCAATGTTATACTGGAGTAAACCAACTGCACTACTGGGAACAATTAACAATTCTTGTTAAATTACTTTTGGCTTTTAACCCCTTGAATGTAAGAGAAGTCTTTGTATTCAAGGGGTTAAAAAGCTCTGTTCAAGTGCATGGGAATTTAGGAATGTGTATTTGCCCCCTATGGAGCAGTTGGTTGACTCCAGAATAAGGGTTTGTTTTTGCGTACAGATCCTTAAAATGCCCTTATTCCTTATTATGAGTGCTGGTATTTATAATGCACTAATGTAAAAGCCTGTGTACACGGGCCAAGATCCAGGTGTATCAAAGAGATAAGAGGCCGGTCCTGCTCTGCGTCCTGCCGCCGACGCAGTCACGCACTGTAGAGACTGCCTGAAAGCACAGAATGCTCCCAGCACAGAACTCCCAGCATTCCTACACCTCCCAGCATTCCGTACTCCCAGCATTCCTACACCTCCCAGCACAGAACTCCCAGCATTCTGTGCTCCCAGGATTCCGTGCTCCCAGCATTCCTACACCTCCCAACACAGAACTCCCAGCATTCTTACACCTCCCAGCATTCCGTGCTCCGAGCATTCCATGCTCCCAGCCTTTCGTACTCCCAGCATTCCGTACTCCCAGCATTCCGTGTGTTCGGGTGGCTTCTGACAAACATCCTAGCAAATTATTATATAGGATTCTATTTACATTTATAAATGTGGTGACAGTAAAGAATAAGAACAGGTCAGACATGGCCTTATATATTTGGGAAAAATTCTGTCTCTAAATTGTCACAAATAGCGACATTCCTTACAAACTTCCTTACGCCATTTTATAAAAAACGTACTACACGTCGTTATGATATTGAATCAGGGTCAGGGTAGCAACTTATAACCTGGGAAGTAAATAAAAGTAAGTGTCCCATGTTGCAGTCTATGAGTAAGTGATAACTGTGGCAGGAAACATGTTAGATGGTGCTACACCGGTCTAGTTGTCTCACTATTCACTGTCTGGATACCACCATGTCATTTTTATGCCTTTTTGAATAAAGATTTATTTTTATCTATGCCGTTTGATGGAAGGGCCGCCTGAATATTTCTGTCCGTATCTATTGTGTACCATTGGGGATTGGAGTACCCTATCGTGGCTGAGCACCCGCTGATGTGGCGAGTGTATTCATCCTGATTATTCATACAACTTTCTGTCTATTCAATAGTCCTGCTAGCGTTGAAGCACCCAGCACCGTATTTATTTATCTCACTTTTAACAACTTTTTTCAGTACATTTATGCACAGGAATTTCTAATTGAATTATTTCTTAAAGGGGAAGTAATGCCATCCTAATAATAACCTGCACATACCTTACTAGACCAGAAAATCCCAGTGGACCCTATGAATTTCACCCTTGTGTCTTTGTTCAAGAGATAGCGTTTGAGGTCAGTTTTGCATGTCATATCCATGGCACCCTTTAGAAAGCAGATGGACAGACCCACAATTCACGTGAGATTAGAGACAATACAGACGTGAAGTTACGGCTCCCCTCCTGGGCATGCCCCCCACAGGACTTCTCATGCCCTTAACCCCTTAGTGACGGCCGCGTGCAGACGCGGCCGTCACTTAACGCCCGTCTAACATTTTTTTTTTTTTTTTAAAACAATCCGGAGTCCCCGAACGGTGCGCAGCTGCGCGGAGAGCCGGATTTCCGGGACGTACATGTACGTCCTCTGTCACTAAGTGACAGCCACACAGGACGTACATGTACGTCCTGTGTCACGAAGGGGTTAAAGAGTGCTAACCATCGGACTGAGTAGATCTACCTTGGAGACATTGGGGAAGATGCACTAAAGTGTGAGATAAGTTCTCCAGTGATATCTTCTCCAGCTCCTGTGTTATTATATGGTACCTACGTACTAAGATCTCTTCCACCTGTGAGATCTTAGTGCATAGTCTCTATATAATAAAATAGAAGTGATATCACTGAAGTCATCTCTTCTTGATCACCTCTTCATCACACCTTACTGCATAACCCCCATTGTATCCAAATAAGATCCTTCACCCTTTGTACAAGAAGCAGAGGGGAGATTGAAAACAATATTGCGACAGAGGATTAAAATAGTGCTAAAATAGCGCTAAGTGTGGGTTCTTCCTCTCGTCCCAGAGAATGTTATGAGATATAATTATTCCCTAAATATTGGGGTGTAATATCTCAAAGCTATTTCTGTAGACTGGCCTTATACAAGTAATATAAGCACAATAAAAAGGATTACAGAGTCTATATATATATCATGCAAATGTTTATTGGCTAGCTAAAATATATCAAGCAGGTAAGAAAGCTTAGCAATAACACGATATAAAACAAGTTACATTACATTACAAAATCCAACTAGCAGAGTATGAGATAATTATAAAATATCGCTTGCCATTATAGAAAGGTGAAATACCAGTCAGACTTAGCCAATGAGAGTGTCAGATGACCTGATCTGTCCGCTAATGACTTATACGGGTCCTGTCACTCAATATATACCTTTTCTCTTAGCATGAGCCAAGGGGGTAAGGAGCATGCACTTGGCTCGTGCACGGAAAGACCATATTTGGGGATGGATATAGCAATTGGATATGTGGGCTTGTTGCTAGGGTCTTAGAAGCAGCCAATGGTATATTTCTGTTATCTAGAGGCCCAGGGGTAAAAAGGACAATTGTCTAACCGTCTGCTTCCTTTCCTAGGAGCTATAGGAGATGTGTGGTGATTATCAGTTAGGGCAGACGATTATGTGACAAAGGTCTGTCCAGATATAGTAAGAATATGTTCTAGCATTCTCTGCCATGGCTAGAAGAATAAATGTATATAGTAACCCTTTGTGTGCCAAGCAAGAATAGTTACATGCAGAATACAATAGGGTTGTGCGTTGAAAGTATATAAATCACATAAAAGTTGAAGAGGGGCTTATTCCACTGCAACAATATTGATACACTTTTACTAAACATCCAATCTGGGAAGTCAGCTGAATAAGTACGTGGAGAAGTGAGGACATAATTTTGTTGCTTTTAGGTCCAGGTGGGCGATAAGATATATTCTTCTTACTCAAATGTAAGTGCAGTGTCTGCATGTATATTTAAATGCACAAACATTACTTTTAGATGTTCTACCTTTGTGCTTTTTTTGTACAGATTCATACCTACGGCAACAGACATAAACTACAATGGGAATAAAGCTAAATATTTTAGTGCCAGCAGATTCTCATGGAACATCAGAATACAAAGAATTATAGACCTAACAGAGCCATTATGGTCTAAAGTAAGGTGGGCAATGTGAGGTCCTCTATCTATTGTCAGACTGCAGTTCCCAAGATCCCCTGCCCACCAGTGGTTCAGTACTATCAACATCTCAGTGATGAATGGCAGCTTCTAATCAGGGGCTTTCCAACATGAAAAACAATTACAATCTGTATAATAAAGAAGCACAAAACACTATTTATTAATTATATAAAATCATTTTTCTAACACAAACAATTGCACTTACAAGACAACACCCATACACCAGGCTTATTGGGTTCCCACTTATTGGGTTCCCAGTCCTTATAACCAGGTCCTGCAAGTCCCTTCCATTCCACTCTGTATTGGAGTCCATCTCTCTCCCATCTCCTGTTGGCTCTTCATATGTCACACCTCCCAACATTTCAAATGGGACACTTGTGTTTAAGGTGGTGTTGCTGGAGGTTTGGCTGGTGGAAGAGACATTTCCGAGAATGTTTAGGTTATTTCATGATCAAATGACACCTCTTTCTGTAAGTGAATAGATGATTTAGAACAAGCTCAAATTATTTTATTTACACAGACTAATGTATAACCACATAGAGTGAAGTTTACACAAACATTAATGTGAGTTTTTTTGCTGTGGAACAATGTGATCAGAGGCGTAAGTAGAAGCCACCTGACCCTGGTGAAGAAATTGCCATGGGCCCCCTTGACCACATTTCTACCAGTCTCCACATTTCTCCTCATTGCCCCCAATCTCCACACTGCCAACACATTGCCCCCAATCTCCATATTGCTGCTATTGACCACCCCTGGTGTCCATCTCCTACCTCCCTGGTGGTCTAGCGGCATGGCAGGAGAGGTCTGTACCGCCTTCTGCACAGACTTCAGAAGCTGGAACTCCTGCGTGGTTCTCTTTTCAGTAATGCAGAACGCAGGAAGATGATGTCATCACTCTGCATCACTAGACCGCCAGAGAGGGAGATCAGCTGTTAGAGTTCTTTGCCTCAGAAGGCATAGACCTACTTGTTTCGGGCGCCGGGCGAGGGCAAGTGCAAACAGCTGAATTCTACATCAGGAGTGGGCAACCAATGACTCTCCAGCTGCTGATGGATTACATTTCCCATCATTCTTCACTTGTAGTTGCCTCTACCTTTATAGACCATGGAAGCAGGAACGTGTAATAGGTGGAGTTACAGATGTTGCTATGCATTTAGCATTAAATATCCAAGAATATACTCCAATTTCCTTCTGCATATGACTGAAAGATAAACATTCTTGAGACAAATCTCACTGGAGTGAGTGGATGAAGTGTATGTAACATGATGGGACTCCAGGCCCCGGTGCATTGTGGGAATCCCCTTTACATTCCCAACAGGAGGACAATATCAGACATTCTGTAACTTCCTGCTCCAACTCCGTATTGGTACAGCCTTGTACACTAAATCAATGGACACTTCTAGAACCAGTTCATTTTAGGGGACTTGGAATAATTTGGGGGGCTCATTGCTAGAGAAAGACCTGGGTATCCTTGTCAACTACAAACTTGTGAACAGTGACCAGTGTCAAACAACAGTAGCAAAGTCAAACAAAGTATCGAAGCAAGAGTGGATAACATTATTTTGCCATTATACAAATCATTGGTAAGACCTCACCTTGAGTATGAAGTACAGTTTTGGGCACCGGTTCTGAAAAAGGATATACTAGAACTAGAGAGGGTACAGCGAAGAGCAACAAAATTAATTAAGGGAATGGAGGAATTGACATATGAGGAACGACTAGACAAACTTGGTTAATTTACTCTAGAGAAAAGATGACTAAGAGGAGACCTTATCACATTGTACAAGTATATTAGGGTGACCAGACCTCCCCTTTAACCGGGGACACATATGAAAGATGCATACTACAGGCTACTTTAATTTCAGTGCAGTCCTGAAATATGCCTATTTCCTATGTGTCCCCGGTTAAAGGGGAGGTCTGGACAGCCTAAAGTATATGAGAGGTCAATACAAGGATCTCGGCGGTGAGCTATTTATTCCAAGGCCTGATCAGGTGACCAGGGGACACCCCTTGAGATTAGAGGAAAGGATGTTTAGACTTCAGCAGAGGAAGGTTTTTTTACGGTAAGGTCTGTTAAATTGTGGAATTCATTGCCCAAGGAGGTGGTTATGGCAGATACAATGGATACATTTAAGAGAAGATTAGATACATTTCTTTCAAAAGGGAACATACAGGGTTATACTGTTTATTAGTAGACAGATCAGGAAGGTCTGATAAAGACTAATTTAATTGGTAGCAGGAAAGCTATAAAATTCTCAGTTACTGGGGAATGAGGAGAAGGTTGAACTTGATGGACTTGTGTCTTTATTCAACCTAATTTACTATTTCACTATGTAATAATCTCCAATTTACCTTAATATGACCAGTAAATTCTAATGGCCCTTATGAAATTTGCCATTTTCAATCCAAAGAGGCAGATATGACAATTGCTGGCAGTTTTTTTTTTAATTCCTTTGAGTGCCAGAGGAGTACGCAACGCATTGCAGAGCAAAGCATTGCCTTGCGTACCCCTCTGTCACTCAAAGGGTTAAACTGAAGCAGTAAGAGTACACAAGCCTACTTAATCCTTTCAAGACCACAGGGGTGTAAAACATCTTGCTTCGCAAGGCGCTGTACACTCATGTGCTCCTTAAAGGGTTAATATTGCCATGTTCAGTGAGAATCATAAAAGTGACATCCATAACAGACTGAAGATGTCATCTCCTTGAACCAAGAAGTGAGGGACAATTCCATAGGAGACATTAAAGGGATAGTTATACTTAATATGTAAAAATATATATATTGTAGAGTTTATATCACTGAGTAAACCAAGTGGACTCCCACTGCAGAGAGATGTTTTATTCAGAAGTTATCACAGTTCAAACTTGAATTTACTACAATTCAGTGTCCTTAAATTGTACAGTGGCTCTGCTGCTACACCATCCCATGGAGGTTTATGGTCAACTGACCAGAACTGTCCATAGGATGGTGTAGCAGCAGCGCCACTTTACAATTTCAGGACACTGAGATACTGCACCTAAAATAATTCAAGTTTGATCTGTAATAACGTAATTTTTTTTTGTTTAGGCGAATACACCTTGCAACATATTTTTTTTACATATTAAGTATTACTATCCCGTTATGATTTTCTGAGAATAGGAATAATATTAGTTGTTACTTCCACTTTAAAAAAGACTCCCCTCCATTCTAGGTGTAAATAGCTGGAAGGTCCTTTGCACCTTCAGGAAAGGACTGATAAATATTCATTCACGTACACTTATGGTTTTATTAGAGGCAGAATTGTCTCCTTTGTTCAGTGAACACATCCTGCATTCTGATGAGCCCAAGCTCTGCCACTCAACATAAGATATCAAGGCCAGGAATATTGCCTAAAGTCATGAGATATCAAGGCCATGAATATTGCCTAAAGTCATGAGATATCAAGGCCAGGGATTTTGCCTAAAGTCATGAGATATCAAGGCCAGGAATATTGCCTAAAGTCATGAGATATTAAGGTCAGGGATTTTGCCTAAAGTCATGAGATATCAAGGCCAGGGATTTTGCCTAAAGTCATGAGATATCAAGGCCAGGGATAGTGCCTAAATTCATGATATATCAAGGCCAAGGATATTGCCTAAAGTCATGGGATATCAAAGCCAGGGATACTGCCTAATGTCATAAGATATCAAGGCCAGGGATACTGCCTAAAGTCATGAGACATCAAATCCAGGAATACTGCCTAACGTCATGAGATATCAAGGCCAGCGATATTACCTAAAGTCATGAGATATCAAGGCCAGGAATACTGCCGAAAGTCATGAGATATAAGGCAAGGGATACTGCCTAAAGTGTGAGTTTCAAGGTGAACCCAATGCTTTGACAAAGTCTGCACATTGCTCTGCTATTATCTAGCCTTTGTAGCTTAGTTCAAGAGATAAGGGGGGTTATTGCACTAAGGCGTGATAAAGAGGTGATTAAGTGGAGATGACTTCTCCAGTGATATCACTTTTCCAGTTCCTATGTTATTGCATGGAGCCTATGCACTAAGACCACCAACGTTGGAGAAATCTTAGTGCATAGGACTTGGAGAAGCGATATCACTGGAGAAGTCATCTCTGCTTTATCACCTCTTTATCTCACCCATGTTCTTCACTGTAGGTGGACATGACACTTGTAGGATCACAGGACCTCACACTCAGTCCAGAAATGCCAGAACATTGCAGAATGTTGGTATCTGGTACTTAGCTGTGCACTTAATTACTAGTTACTAATTACTAGTGATGGTTCAGGCACGTAATGGAATCCTGGGGTCACCACTCTTTGACCCTGGAATTGGTTGCAAGGAAAAAAAATGACTTTGTAAGAAAGTTTTACTTCACTGAGAGGGTAGTAGATAAGTGGAATAGCCTACCAGCAGAAGTGGTAGAAGTTAATACAGTGACAGAATTTAAGCATGCATGGGATAGGCATAAGGCTGTCCTTAACGTAAAACAAGACCAAGGACCAAAAAAGGTTTGAGGTTTTTACTGTAGGAAAATGGGCGACTAGATGGGCTGAATGGATCTTATCTACTGTCAAATTCTATGTTTCTATGACCCGTGGTCCTTAAAGGGATAGTAATACTTAGTTTTATCTTTATTTTATTTTGTAGGCATTAAAAAAACATGAAGAACGATATAAGTCTTATCTCTCAGACCTTTATGGTTTGAAAGATATTCACAAGCAAAGTTCCCCTCACTGACCAAAACAGTCAAGTCTGCCATCTAGCTGTCAGATTTGGAATCTGGTCCGCAGATCAACCAGTGGCTCTTCAGCAGAGCCGAGATCAGAAGATATAAAAATAACTATTTCATTGGAAGGGTCTAAAAAGTGTGCTTGCAAACCAGGCATACATTGTAGACTATTCTAATGAAGTAGTTCTTCTTATATCTCGCTATCTTGGCTCTGCTGCAGAGCCACGGCCGGTCCGTGGACCGGATTCCAAATGTGACAGCTTGAGAGATAAGACTTCTTGATGTTTCTTTAATTCCTACAAAATAAAATGAAGATAAAACAAAGTATTACTGCCCCTTTAACAGCAGGCCCACACTGTGTTGGCCGGTCGCTAAAAGGGATAGTAATTAGTGATGATCGAGCACCCCAATGCTCGGGTGTTCGGGTGCTCTGGCCGAGCACCCCCGGAGGCTCGAGTGCTCGGCCGAGCACCCGAGCCCCATTGAAGTCAATGGGAGGACTCGAGCATTACACCAGGCACCCCCTGCTCTGATGAGGGGAGGGTGCCTGGTCCATAGGAAAAAGGCAGAAAATGATGGAAACACCACAGAAATGGTTCAGGGACAGCATAGGGAGGATGTCTGGATGCATCTTGGACTCCAACGTCGCTGCTGGGAACGATGTTTCGCCCGTAGTACGCCATTTTTACAGACTGACCGTAAAACACACAAAAAGGAAGATAAAAACGACTTTAGGCGAAAAATTGTTACCAAACAGTATTTGCTGTATATTTACTTGTATATCATCTGCAAATTCTGCAAAAAATTTCATCGATTTTTCGGAACTGGGGCCATGATTAAGAGGGAAACGTGTGCAGAGACAAATTCTGCAAAAAATTTCATCGATTTTTCGGAACTGGGGCCATGATTAAGAGGGAAACGTGCGCAGAGGCAAATTCTGCAAAAAATTTCATCGATTTTTCGGAACTGGGGCCATGATTAAGAGGGAAACGTGCGCAGAGGCAAATTCTGCAAAAAATGTCATCGATTTTTCGGAACTGGGGCCATGATTAAGAGGGAAACGTGCGCAGAGGCAAATTCTGCAAAAAATTTCATCGATTTTTCGGAACTGGGGCCATGATTAAGAGGGAAACGTGCGCAGAGTAAAGCAGGTGTTCAACGTGGTTATGGCCCGGGTAAGGTACAGCATTCAGGAACGGAGGCCGCAGCTACCACAGGTTTTACAACATGTCCGTTTGCCCTTGTTAAGTCCAAAATTTATAGTCGGAACAGTGGGGTCTGATCCATTCAGTAAAAGTGACGAAGTAACTTAGTGGATGAAGCCAAGAACTACCTTCTGCTCTGTCGAACACCCCAACCCTATTTAATTCAATGGGAGGACCTGAGGCACTCCGATACAACCTGTATATCACAAAATGGAGGGCCTCATTCACATTGTGGTACAATAGTTCAGGTAGTGGTCCAACACTCATAAAGCCGATGCACTAAGTGAAAGGGCTGCCAAAAATTAGACTGAAATGTCACTCCAATAAACCCTTTATTACACATAAAGGAGGGCATCATACACACCCTTGAAAAATTAGGATTAATAGCCTGCTGGTGACCCTCTAAAACATTAGGGGCGAGGGCATGCCGCTAAGCTGACCATCTAAAACATTAGGAATGAGGGTCTGCAGCTGAGCCGACCATCTAAAACATTATGTGGGAGGGTCTGCTGCGGAGCTGACCATCCTAAACATTATATGCGAAGGCCCGCTAGTGAGCTGACGCTATAAAACATTATATGAGAGGGCCCGCTAGAGAGCTGACAAAATAAAACATTATATAAGAAGGCCCGCTGGTGAGCTGACCTATACAAAAAGTTGTCAAACAGGGCCCGCTGGTGAGCTGGCCCTATATAAAAATTATATCACAGGGCCCGCTGGTGAGCTGGCCCTATATAAAAATTATATCACTGGGCATATGGAAGAGAGTCAACCATATACCCGTTTTTTGGGTGGAAGGGGGGAATGGGAATACAGAGTATTCCCATCATTGTAAATAACATATCTAAAGTGACTTTATGTTCACCCGTGGCTTTCCTCCAGTGGAGTGGAGAAGTCAGGGGAAATCCAGGCCTTGTTCATTTTTATAAGTGTCAACCTATCAGCATTTTCGGTGGAAAGGCGGATACGCTTATCTGTTATGATGCCACCAGCAGCACTAAATACCCGCTCAGACAGAACGCTGGCGGCAGGGCAGGCCAGCACCTCCAAGGCGTAGAGTGCCAGTTCATACCACGTGTCCAGCTTGGACACCCAGTAGTTGTAAGGCACAGAGGGATCATTGAGGACGCTGACACGGTCTGCTACGTACTCCTTCACCATCTTCCAAAACTTTTCCCTCCTTGTGACACTAGGCTGCGCATCAGGGTGAGGGTGCTGGCGGGGTGTCATGAAGGTGTCCCACGCCTTGGAGAGTGTTGCCCTGCCTTTGTCGGAACTGCTGTGTGCTCCCCTTTTCTCCCCTTCTCGGTTGGCCAAGGTAGCACGTACTCTGCCGCCAGCGTTGTCAGATGGAAAATTTTGGAGCAATTTTTCAACAAGAACCTTCTGGTATTGCACCATTTTGCTTGTCCTCTCCACCGGAGGAATGAGAGATGAGAAATTCTCTTTGTAGCGGGGGTCCAGAAGGGTGAACACCCAGTAATCCGTGTTGTCTAAAATGCGTATTTAGAAATCGCTGAACCACTAAATTAAATACATGTGCTAGGCATGGTACGTGTGTGAGCTTGCCGAGCTCCAAAGCCGCCACCAAGTTACGCCCATTATCACACACAACCATGCCTGGTTGCAGGTTGAGTGGCGAGAGCCACTGCTCGGTCTGGTGACTAATCCCCTGCAACAGCTCTGAGGCCGTGTGCTATTTGTCCCCAAGGCAGATCAGCTTCAGCACGGCCTGTTGACGCTTCCCCACTGCAGTGCTACACTGCTTCCAGCTACCGGCTGATGGGTGAGTGGCGCTGCGCGCAGAGAATTCGGAGGTGGAAACGGAGGAGTAGGAGGAGGAGCCAATAACGTAGGTGCTGGCGGAAACCCTGATGGAGGTAGGGCCCGCAATCCTCGGCGTGGGTAGCACCTGTGCCATCCCAGGGTCCGAGTCGCTCCCAGCCTCCACGACATTCACCCAGTGTGCCGTCAGGGAAATGTAGCGTCCCTGGCCACAAGCACTTGTCCATGTGTCAGTCGTTAAGTGGACCTTCCCAGTAACTGCGTTGCTCAGGGCACGGGTGATGTTAAGGCACATGGTGGTGTAAGGCGGGGACGGCACACCGGGAAAAGTAGTGGCGGCTGGGGACTGCGTACCGAGGGACAGCTGCTGCCATCAGGCTGCGGAAGGACTCAGTCTCCACAAGCCTAAATGGCAGCATTTCGATGGCCAGTAATTTGGAAAGGTGTGAGGTTAGTGCTATGGCCTGTGGGTGGGTGGCTGGGTATTTTCGCTTGCGCTCAAATGCCTGGGGTAACAACATTTGGAGGCTGCGCTGGGACAGGGAAGTGGATGTGGTCGCTGATGGTGCTTCAGATGGTACAGGTGCAGGGCGGGAGGTATGCGGGCCTGCGCCTTCGACAGGCGATTGGCCGGCACCGAAAAAAGGGGAAGAGGAAGCAGTGGTGTGGCCTGCAGACACAGATTGGCGATCCGGGCGTTCCTCCCACTTATTACGGTGCTTGGATGCCATGTGTCGGATCATGCTGGTGGTGGTGAGGTTGCTAGTGTTCATGCCTCGGCTCATTCTGGTGTGGCACAGGTTGCAAACTACAATTCTTTTGTCGTCCGCACTTTCCTTAAAAAAACGCCATACCGCGGAACACCTAGCCCTTGGCAAGGGAGATTTACGTAAGGGGGTGCTCCGTGGAAGATTTGCGGGCCGGTTTGGTGCGGTCCGCCTTCTTTCTTTAGCCACATCACTGCCTCTTCCAGCCTGTTGCGGTGCTGCAGATGGCTCACCCTCAGGACTGCTTTCATCGCTCGGCTCTCCACCTTCCCAGGTGGGGTCAGTCACCTCATCGTCCACCAAGTCCTCCTCCACTTCCTCACTCTGATCATCCTCCTCATTTCTTGATCCCACCACATACTCAGTCATTGACAACTGTGTATCATCCTCCTCATCAAGGTCTTGAGACAGTAATAGTGGTTGATTTGATGGCAACTGTGTCTCATCATCATCCTCATCCACTTCCTTTGACCTTAAATGCCGTTCCCCTCTGTCATCTTCTTGTGATTGGGTACCCTCTAGAGGTTGTGAATCAGGGCACAAGATCTCATGTTCCTCTGCAAGCGTGCTTGGAGAGAGGTTCAAATGAAGGATTGGTGATGAGACGAGCTCCTCACTATATCACAGTGTGGGATCACTTCTTTGGCCAGACCCTCTATGGTGGGAGGAAGGATGATCAGGGTGAGGATTATGTTGACCAGACTCTTGGCTAGTGAGAGTGGACTTGGTGGAAGACAGGGTGGTGCTTAACCGACTGGAAGCAGTATCAGCTGAAATCCAACCGACCACCTGTTCGCAGTGGTCTGACCTCGAGAGTGATGTCCTGCGACGCCCTGTAAACTGAGACATGAAGCTAGGTATGGTGGATGTCTTTCTTTCTTGTGCTCTGGCACCAGGCACAGTTTCTACGCGTCCTGACATGTGCCCTGAACTATCAGGATCACGTCCACTTCCCCGTCCCTTTTTACCCGCCTTCTTCATATTACATGGAATATGTGCTGCTAATCTGCAACTTTGCACACTAAACAGAATGTGCTGCTAATCTGCGGCTAGGCACAGTGAACGGAATATGTGACGTTTATTTTTTACACTTTGCACACTAAACAGAATGTGCTGCTAATCTGCAACTTTGCACACTAAACAGAATGTGCTGCTAATCTGCGGCTAGGCACAGTGAACGGAATATGTGACGTTTATTTTTTACACTTTCCACACTAAACAGAATGTGCTGCTAATCTGCAACTTTGCACACTAAACAGAATGTGCTGCTAATCTGCGGCTAGGCACAGTGAAAGGAATATGTGACGTTTATTTTTTACACTTTCCACACTAAACAGAATGTGCTGCTAATCTGCAACTTTGCACACTAAACAGAATGTGCTGCTAATCTGCGGCTAGGCACAGTGAAAGGAATATGTGACGTTTATTTTTTACACTTTCCACACTAAACAGAATGTGCTGCTAATCTGCAACTTTGCACACTAAACAGAATGTGCTGCTAATCTGCGGCTAGGCACAGTGAACGGAATATGTGACGTTTATTTTTTACACTTTGCACACTAAACAGAATGTGCTGCTAATCTGCAACTTTGCACACTAAACAGAATGTGCTGCTAATCTGCGGCTAGGCACAGTGAACGGAATATGTGACGTTTATTTTTTACACTTTCCACACTAAACAGAATGTGCTACTAATCTGCAACTTTGCACACTAACAGAATGTGCTGCTAATCTGCGGCTAGGCACAGTGAAAGGAATATGTGACGTTTATTTTTTACACTTTCCACACTAAACAGAATGTGCTGCTAATCTGCAACTTTGCACACTAAACAGAATGTGCTGCTAATCTGCGGCTAGGCACAGTGAAAGGAATATGTGACGTTTATTTTTTACACTTTGCACACTAAACAGAATGTGCTGCTAATCTGCAACTTTGCACACTAAACAGAATGTGCTGCTAATCTGCGGCTAGGCACAGTGAAAGGAATATGTGACGTTTATTTTTTATATTTTCCACACTAAACAGAATGTTCTGCTAATCTGCAACTTTGCACACTAAACAGAATGTGCTGCTAATCTGCGGCTAGGCACAGTGAACGGAATATGTGACGTTTATTTTTTACACTTTGTACACTAAACAGAATGTGCTGCTAATCTGCAACTTTGCACACTAAACAGAATGTGCTGCTAATCTGCGGCTAGGCACAGTGAACGGAATATGTGACGTTTATTTTTTACACTTTCCACACTAAACAGAATGTGCTGCTAATCTGCAACTTTGCACACTAAACAGAATGTGCTGCTAATCTGCGGCTAGGCACAGTGAAAGGAATATGTGACGTTTATTTTTTACACTTTCCACACTAAACAGAATGTGCTGCTAATCTGCAACTTTGCACACTAAACAGAATGTGCTGCTAATCTGCGGCTAGGCACAGTGAACGGAATATGTGACGTTTATTTTTTACACTTTCCACACTAAACAGAATGTGCTGCTAATCTGCAACTTTGCACACTAAACAGAATGTGCTGCTAATCTGCGGCTAGGCACAGTGAAAGGAATATGTGACGTTTATTTTTTACACTTTCCACACTAAACAGAATGTGCTGCTAATCTGCAACTTTGCACACTAAACAGAATGTGCTGCTAATCTGCGGCTAGGCACAGTGAACGGAATATGTGACGTTTATTTTTTACACTTTCCACACTAAACAGAATGTGCTGCTAATCTGCAACTTTGCACACTAAACAGAATGTGCTGCTAATCTGCGGCTAGGCACAGTGAAAGGAATATGTGACGTTTATTTTTTAAACTTTGCACACTAAACAGAATGTGCTGCTAATCTTCAACTTTGCACACTAAACAGAATGTGCTGCTTATCTGCGGCTAGGCACAGTGAACGGAATATGTGACGTTTATTTTTTACACTTTGCACACTAAACAGAATGTGCTGCTAATCTGCAACTTTGTACACTAAACAGAATGTGCTGCTAATCTGCAACTTTGCACACTACACAGAATGTGCTGCTAATCTGCAACTTTGCACACTAAACAGAATGTGCTGCTAATCTGCAACTTTGCACACTAAACAGAATGTGCTGCTAATCTGCGGCTAGGCACAGTGAATGGAATATGTGACTTTTATTTTTTACACTTTGCACACTAAACAGAATGTGCTGATAATCTGCAACTTTGCACACTAAACAGAATATGCTGCTTATCTGCGGCTAGGCACAGTGAATAGAATATGTGACTTTTATTTTTTACACTTTGCACACTAAACAGAATGTGCTGATAATCTGCAACTTTGCACACTAAACAGAATATGCTGCTTATCTGCGGCTAGGCACAGTGAACGGAATAAGTGACTTATTTTTTACACTTTGCACACTAAACAGAATGTGCTGATAATCTGCAACTTTGCACACTAAACAGAATATGCTGCTTATCTGCGGCTAGGCACAGTGAATGGAATATGTGACTTTTATTTTTTACACTTTGCACACTAAACAGAATGTGCTGATAATCTGCAACTTTGCACACTAAACAGAATATGCTGCTTATCTGCGGCTAGGCACAGTGAACGGAATATGTGACTTTTATTTTTTACACTTTGCACACTAAACAGAATGTGCTGATAATCTGCAACTTTGCACACTAAACAGAATATGCTGTTTATCTGCGGCTAGGCACAGTGAACGGAATAAGTGACTTTTATTTTTTACACTTTGCACACTAAACAGAATGTGCTGATAATCTGCAACTTTGCACACTAAACAGAATGTGCTGCTAATCTGCGGCTAGGCACAGTGAAAGGAATATGTGACGTTTATTTTTTACACTTTCCACACTAAACAGAATGTGCTGCTAATCTGCAATTTTGCACACTAAACAGAATGTGCTGCTAATCTGCGGCTAGGCACAGTGAACGGAATATGTGACGTTTATTTTTTACACTTTCCACACTAAACAGAATGTGCTGCTAATCTGCAACTTTGCACACTAAACAGAATGTGCTGCTAATCTGCGGCTAGGCACAGTGAAAGGAATATGTGACGTTTATTTTTTAAACTTTGCACACTAAACAGAATGTGCTGCTAATCTGCAACTTTGCACACTAAACAGAATGTGCTGCTTATCTGCGGCTAGGCACAGTGAACGGAATATGTGACGTTTATTTTTTACACTTTGCACACTAAACAGAATGTGCTGCTAATCTGCAACTTTGTACACTAAACAGAATGTGCTGCTAATCTGCAACTTTGCACACTACACAGAATGTGCTGCTAATCTGCAACTTTGCACACTAAACAGAATGTGCTGCTAATCTGCAACTTTGCACACTAAACAGAATGTGCTGCTAATCTGCGGCTAGGCACAGTGAACGGAATATGTGATGTTTTTTTTTTAAATTTGTGCCCCCCCAAACAAAAAATAACTGCTGCCCCCACACACAACAGTCCTAAAAAGGACGTTTGGGTCTTTATATGGTGTTCCAACACTTTTCTTCTCCCTACACTGACTTTCCCTTCCTATCCTCATCTCTCCCTGGCTAAGACTGAGCCGAACTCGCTGGTCAGGTGCTATACAGCACCCGATTACGGGTTCTGGCCAGCCAATCAGTGTAATGCCAGCAGCCAACATGGCTGCTGGCATTACACTGATGTCAGAGCTTCCCCGCACGTTTATTGGCTGCGCAGCAGCCGCGAAACATGCGGGGAGGAGACCCGAACATGGCGGGCGAGCACATGCGGTACTCGTACGAGTACCACCATGTGCCGAGCAGAGCGATGCTCGAGCCGAACCGAGCTTCGGCCGAGCATGCTCGCTCATCACTAATAGTAATGTTTCATAATAAAAGCAGCTCTAATTAATCATCATAGTATTTGGACTTTGGAGAGTGTTATTTCAATTCTGTCAGAGTTGTAGTTCCAGAGTAATTCAATTATAAAGTGTCTCCCTCCCCACCCCTTTTACTGATGTAACACTGCTCAGCCAGATCAGAAGGGAGGTGCCCAGGTAGCCTGCAGGGAGGGACAATCTTCAATTAAGATAAGGGAAAATCCTGAAAAGCTTGTCAAAGGGGGCAGGGATCTCATTGTTCTCATAGGAAGAAGATTGTCCCTGCTGTTATCTGTCTGGTCTATGGACTGGATTCCACATCTGAGAAGAGATGACTTACACTAGATAAAAGGGGCGGGGCTTTCATTGTTCTCATAGGAAGAAGATTGTCCCCTTCTGTTATCTGTCTGGTCTATGGACTGGATTCCACATCTGAGAAGAGATGGCTTACACTAGGTAAAAGGGGAGGGAGGGGAAACTTTGCTTGTGAATATCTCTCAAACCATAAAGGTTTGAGAGATAAGACTTATATCATTCTTCATGTTTTTTCAATGCCTACAAAATAAAATAAAGTTGAAACGAAGTATTACTATCCCTTTAAGCGTTACTATCTCTTTAAACTTGCATTGCAGATGTCTTTAGAGTTCTTCGGGTTAAACGTCCATTTAAATAAATGGGATTTATTTTATTTCTCCCCTACAATGTTTGTCCTACAATTCCTGAACTTTTCTTATGCAAGCACAGCTCTTAGCATCATTTGCAGAGACCACAGCGTTCCAGAATGTTTAATAGACTGACTGACCTGACCTGGATAAAGCAGATGGATTTGTCCAGCAGCCAAGATTGCAGGAGAGCAGCGGAAAGGTTTGACAAGGGCAGTAAAGTAAAGTAAATGAACGTGAAGTGTTAAGAGCTGACGTTTCTCACAGACCAAAGACATGTGGGAAGTATATATATTATACCATAAAGAGACAAAAACAAAATGTCATGTGTCCAATGTAAATAAATGACTCTGGGCAGACATGGCTGCATCTATCAACTGTGAAATTGTTACGCTTTGGACAAATACACTAAGCCATATGAAGGGGAAAAAAGCAAATTGTTACTTAACCCATTGGATTCTAAAATCGTAAAATCATTTCCACTCGAGGGAGAAACTTCTTTCAAAAGTTATTTGTTTTTCTAATAAACTGCCATTACCAGCACCACAAGGTTTGTGGACAGAATTTCATTAGGATTCTGTGGGGGAGATGAAAGTGACGACTACACAATTTGAGATGTAATAACATTTAAACTAATTCAACAGCCAACAGAACAAAACTGCACCCTTAACCCTTTGAGTGCCAGAGGGGTTTGCAACACATCACGAACACCCTGTGTTAAGATTGAGAATGTATCAAAACAATTAAAGAAGAAAAAAGTGGATACTGAGACGACTTCGCAATAAACTATAAATGCATTTCAGTGCTTGGTTGTACTCACAGCAAATGTATGTAAAACCAACCGGAGCCAATCAAAAGCAAGTAAACATCATTTTGTTTGCCTAGAGTTACAACAGTCCTGCATCGTGGGATTGGAAAATATTACATTTCAAGCAGTTTGCAGTAAGACAGTAGACAGACCCCCGACAAAGTGGTTATAGACCACGTAACGCGTAGGGTTAAGGACAAGAGTAGAGGACTATTGTAACAGATACCTAAGTCAGCGGATAGATTTAGGCCATTGTGCCGGGTTTTCTCTCTCCTGAAGGGGATACAAGCAGATAGCCTTGCCGGTCATTCTCCCAAAGTTCCTTCCTAGGATGGGGGTCAAAAGGAGACCCTTGATACCACCCAGTAACAGAGACACATGATGCAGTTCAGGTTCCAAAGTAACACACACTTTATTCAACAACTTCAGCTCTTTTATACACAGTGAACCACATCAGGATATAATACCAGACAAAGGACAGGGACATATGGTGTGAACATAATAAAAAGGGCCAGACATGATTACATTATTTAGACAAAGGGACTGATGAGGAGCAAACACTAGGACAAAGGGCTGAGGGACTCGAATACACATTTCACACAATGGCCAGAGGGTTGAAGCATCTTTAAATATTCCGCTTCAACCCCTGGCCAATCAGGAACCTGGAATCAGATGGCCTATCCTGGCCAAGATTAGCATGGCTGTCTCAGCCAATCAGAACCTTTGGGTGGGCAGCTAACTGACCAATCCCTGGGCTGCCTACTTTCCCCCATGTTAACTCTATGGGGGACCTTTAAACTGGTCACCCAGGGCTTTGGCCAGTCAGGAAGCTGCTTACTCTCTCATGTAAAGTCTATGGGGCTTTTTTTTTAATATGTTGCCCCACACGGCAGCCAGCCTGCGGCCTGTTATAGTTCATGTATTTCAGTCTTTTGGAAAGAGTTGATCCTCTACAACTCCACCAAGTTCCATGTAACGGCCTACGGCCCCTTATACACGTGAATCCGGTCTTTTGGAGGAGCTGTTCTTCATGTAACCCCAACTACGCTGCCAAGTACTGGTCCACGGCCTGTTACAAGTCTTTCTAGGTGGCGGTCTTCCATAGCTTCACAAATAACCTCCAAGTAACGTCTGAGTGTCCTTTACAACTATGTGATTGTACATTGAATTTATTTTAATAACATCACTTATGGAAGTGATTTTTATTGTATGACAGTACTGTCAGTATCTATATATGTTTTTTATTTCCTGTTATATTTTTATTTTTGATACAGAATAATTATATTATCTTTCATTAAGAGAGGAGTGATTCTATAAGCGTGATCTATCACCAATACTTATAGCGTGAGGCTCCCCAGCACTCAGTCCCCTTTAGGCTGTTATATAGCTGTCCACCAGATAGAGGGCTATCCAAAAAATTCCATCCAAGCTGTGGTTACAGTGGTTGAAGAACAAACAGGATTTGCTCTGGGTGGAACAGCATACGAATACTCAGGCCTAAGGGACAGCGGACGGAGGTACGAGGAAACCACACAGATACCCGCACTGGGGGTAATCCAGTGATTGCTCAAACGTTGTGAGGCCAGTCATCGCCTCACCTACATGTGAGTAGAACTGAGCACGTGAGAAGGTGGATATCCAGTGGTGGTCATCATTGGTCAAAACTGTCTGTATTTAGGCGTGTGCGCCCCTCTTTTTTGTCTTTGTCTTTACATGTATTGGGAGTCGAGTGCCAGCGACTAAGTTGGGGAGACAGCACCGCTAAGAAGAAAGGATTCAATTCAAGACAAGACCTTAGAGACTGTCTATAGCTCTGTGTCTGATCCTGCTTGTAAGGGTGGGATCATATTATCTGTGGCACAAGCACCTGTACATAGAAGTATTGCAGTAAGAGAGTCACTCTCTTTGGACACTGCTCTGTTATTCAAAGGGATAAAAACCCAACATGGATCAAGAGAAAAATGTTTGTTTGTCACCTATGGTGCTATTGTTTTGAACCAGAATTGATTCAGTTCTCCTTAGTAAATCAGCTTTACTGGTTGTCAGACAGTATTCCGTGGAACTATGATGTTCCGTGAGAAGATAAACGTGGCAGACAATGGAACAAGGCTGCTATGACAGCATTCCGCGGAACTATGGCGTTCCGTGAGAAGATAAACGTGGCAGACAATGGAACAAGGCCGCTATGACAGCATTCCGTGGAACCATGATGTTCCGTGAGAAGATAAACGTGGCAGACAATGGAACAAGGCTGCTATGACAGCATTCCGTGGAACCATGATGTTCCGTGAGAAGATAAACGTGGCAGACAATGGAACAAGGCTGCTATGACAGCATTCCGTGGAACTATGACGTTTTGTGAGAAGATAAACGTGGCAGAACTCCGTGCAATCGAGATACTAACATTCCCCACTGCTCTCCCTCCCACCTACCACTCCCTGCCAGAGAGAGAAAACATTCCACTCTGCTTCTCATCTCAACTGTCACTCCCTGCAGGCCAGATACTAACATTCCACACAGCTCTCCTTCCTAACTACTACTTCTTGCAAGACATATACTAACATTTCACACTGCCCTCCCTCCCACCTGCCACTCCTTAGCACCCATATACTAACATTCCACTATGCTCTCCGGCTACTTCTTGCACAACATATACAAACATTCCACACTGCTCTCCCTCCTACCTGCCACTCCTTAGCACCCATATATTAACATTCCACTCTGCTCTCCCTCATAAGGCCACTCACTGCCATCCAGATACTAACATTCCACACTGCTCTTCATCGCACCAGCCATGCCAGCTAAGTATGAACATTCTGCACTGCTCCCCATCCCAACTGCCACTCTCTACAACCCAGATACTGACATTCCACACTGCTCTCCCTCCCACCAGCCACTACCTGCCAGGCAAATACTAACATTCCACACTGCTCTCCATCCCAACAGTCACTCCCTGTCAGCCAAGTTTGAACATTCCACACTGCTCCCCATCCCAGCTGCCACTCCCTACCACCCAGATACTAACATTCCACACGCTCTCCCTCTCACATGCTAACTCGGGTATTCAACTCCTCCCTATCCTCTGGCATCTTCCCCTCCTCATTCAAACATTCAATAGTATCTCCAATCCTCAAGAAAAGTTAATTAGACCCCACCTCCCCATCCAACTACCGCCCCATTTCCCTCTTGCCCTTTGCTTCTAAGCTCCTCGAGCGCCTAGCCTACTCTCGTCTACTTACCTTCCTCAACTCCCATAACACTCTGGATCCCCTGCAGTCTTGCTTTCGGCCCACTTTCTCTAAAAAACCGCCCTTCTCAAAGTAACAAATGATCTCCACACTGCAAAAACCAAAGGCCATTTCTCTCTTCTTATCCTCCTAGACCTTTCGGCAGCATTCAACACAGTCGACCATACCCTTCTATCCCAGATTCTCAAATCACTTGGTATCTGCGGCCTGGCACATTCCTGGCTTCTGTCCTATCTCTCTCAACAGTCTTTCTCTGTGACATATGCTAACACCTCCTCACCTCCGATCCCCTCTCAGTAGGCGTACCCCAAGGCTCTGTTCTGGGACCTCTTCTCTGTATACACTATCCCTGGGGCAACTGATAAAATCCTTTGGCTTTAACTACCATCTCTATGCAGACAATACACAAATATATCTCTCAGCACCCTCAATATCACCTGAAATACAGCAGCGGGTCTCAAATTGCCTTAACGCTGTCTCTTCCTGGATGGCTCATCGTTGCTTAAAACTTAACTTATCCAAGACTGAGCTCCTTATCTTCCCTCCTAAATCCTGCACAACACCTCCATTCTCTATAACTGTCGAAGGCACCACAATTTACCCTGTAGACAAGGCCCGCTGCCTCGGGGTAACTTTGGACTCTTCTCTTTCCTTCTCCACCCACATTAACAACATTATCAAAACCTGTCACTTCTTTCTTCGAAATATAGCAAAAATCCGGCCATTCCTCTCTCACTCTACAACAGAAACCCTCATGCATGCTCTTATCCTTTCTCGCCTGGACTACTGCAACTCTTTACTTACTGGTCTTCCTACTAACCATATCGCTCCTCTTCAATCAGTTCTTAATTCAGCCACCAGAATACTCTTCCTCTCCTCCAGAACAGTACTCACCCCACCACTCCTAAAATCACTGTTATGGCTTCCCATAAAGCTGCGTATCACATTCAAAATCCTCCTCATCACCTTCAAGGCTCTTCATCACTTGTCCCACCCAATATTCGCCAAGCCTCAACCCTCTAAACTAAAAGATCACCTTTTATCTCTAGCAACAGCATAATATGGAAACATTATCATTATTATCATAAGCCAAACACTGCACTTCCTCCTCTACCAGCTTGTATCTGTATGTCACCCATCCTATACTTAGATTGTAAGCTCTACGGGACAGGGACCTCTTATCCTAATGTATACTCACCTGTTGTTCCCCTTATGACTGCCTATATAAGCACTTAATCACTGCACTTATTGTACCCCTGCTGTATTAAATGTAATCTGTAAAGTGCCAAGTACACCGGTTGGCGCTATATAAATAAAAATATACAATACAATACAATACAATACTCCCTACCACCCAGATACTAACATTCCACACTTCTCTCTCTCTCACCTACCACTCCCTACCACCCAGATACTAACATGTCACACTGTTCTCCCTCCCACCATCCACTACCTGCCAGGAAGATACTAACATTGCACATTGCTCTCCCTCCCATCAGCCACTCCCCTGCCAGCCAGATACTAATATTCCACACAGCCTTCCTTCTCAACTGCCACTATCTCCTAACCAGATACTAACATTCCACACTGCTCTCCCTCCCACCTGCCACTCCCCTGCCAGCCAGATACTAACATTCCACACTGCCTTCCTTCTCAATTGCCACTATCTCCTAACCAGATATTAACATTCCACACTGCTCTCCCATCCACTCTTCACTCCCTGGAAGCCAAATACTAACAGTTCACATTGGTCTCCCTCCCACCTGCCACTCCTTGCCTTCCAGGTATTAACATTCTACATTGCTTGTCCTCTCAAATTCCACTCTCTACCAGCCAGACATTAACATTTCATTCTGCTCCCCGTCCCAGCTGACTTTTGGCCAGTATTAGCTCATGTGAATAAAATGACAAAGTGAAATCACAAACACTTGTCTGAAATAATAAAATTACCTCATGTAAATCTAGGTAATCCTGAAAGCTCTTTCAAAATAATATCTATTTGTTATAAAGTGAAATTTCCACTATACCAGACACCAGGTCATGTTCTATGTTGGCTGGTTTATTTATAATTTATCATTTACATAAGATGTTACTGGCAATTATTTAACCTCTTGGATGGGGCTAGGGTGTGGTCATGGGAAGAGGTAAGGGTGCCTTGCCTTGTGTGTCTTAGATATAAATCCAGCCCTGCACTACACACAGGAATCCAGGTCCCTCAGTCAGGGATTTACTTCTCTCAGCAGACTTAGTAAGAACCCAGTGTAAGATTTATGTATTTATTTGATAAATGTTTTACCAGGAAGAATACATTGAGGTTTCTCCAATTTTCAAATATATCCTGGAGAGTTTACAGTAAAGGGTTACATATTTACATAAACAGAAACATTTTTCTATACATACATATCAATACATACCAAAATGTATATACAGTTACATATTGTTTTTAGACATAAGTTATTTTAAGGATTTTAGACTGGGAGAAGAGCTGATTTTTTCATGTAGGTTATTCCAGGCTTTTGGAGTTCTGAAAGAGAAGGCAGATTAGCCGGCTTCTTTCTTGTAATATAGTATACTCAGTGAGTTGTTAACAGTGGAGCAGAGGTTTTTGTCACAGTGCTTTACCTCGGCCTGATCCATTTGGCTGGAAGCAGGGGTCTGGACTGACATCCATCCTGGTGCAGACCTGGGGTTCTGGCAGACTCCAGCCTTACTGACTGCAGGCGTGAGTCAGTAGTCTCCATTGTTGTGATCCTTATTGGAGACGAGCTCTTCCTAACTGACTGCAGGAGTGAGTCAGTAGTCTCCATTGTTGCTACGTTATGGGTGACTGTAGGTTCTGTGTTGCGTTCCACCTATTACCCTGAGACTAACAGCTGGCTTCGGCCTAGTGTCCAGCAGTTGTGGTTGACCCGTCGCTAGCCTCTCCAGTCACCCTCTGCTTATAGTCTCATTATTATTTGCCTACTATTTACTATTCTAACAAAGGTGATTTTAACTATACCATCTGACTCCTTGTCTTGCTTGCAAACCATAACAGTTATAGTTAGTATGGAGAGCTGGAGTAAGCATACTGCTTAGGTAGTCTGGTAACTTTTCAGAAAAGTGGTTGTATACTAAGGAAGAAAAGTGAAGGGCATGTTGAGATTCACGTGTTAACCACCTTAGTTCTTTAAGCATATCACAGTGATGGGTAGTGTAATTACAGTGGATGATTAAGTGACATAATCTATATATATAAAAGAAGACTTTGTGCCTGCCAAAACACACCCAGGGGTGGTATTAAGGAGGAGTTACTATTCCTATTGGGTGATTCAGTCATGCAGTGAGTTGGCCCACCCCCACTATGCAGCCCGCCCACCACTATCAAATTCAGAAAAAAACAATATGGCCGCCACTTGCTCCTACACCACAGAGAAACACACATGCCTCACTCATACAGCACCAAACTCACACACATGCCTCACTCACACAGCACCACACAAACACACACACATGCCCCACTCACACACACAGACCACCACACACAATGCCCCACTCACACAGCACCAAACACACATGCCCCCACTCACACACACAGCACCACATACACACACAAAGCCAGAAATAAATATGGCTGACACACACACACACACTCACTCACCCTGACTCCCAGTGGCCTCAGCAGGACCTGTAGTGCAGCACCAGAAGAACAAAATGGCACTCAAAGGGTTAAGGTAGGCCCTCATTGCTCAATTATTTCTTCACTGTCATCATTTGGCATGCAAGACACAGGACAGACAGCCATCAGATTCACACTTAACCCACTGACTGCCACAGAGTTGTGTATCAAGTTTTAGCCCTCAGAGAGTGTGTTCAAACCCCTCACATTGTAAACTTGCATTTCCCTCCCACTTCTCCTCCTTCCCCAGCCTATTACTAACACTTTTCCATATTTATGTTAAGCCCCGCCCCCACTCGCGATTAAGCCCCGCCCCCTTTTAACCCAGATTGCCCCATTTGTCTCTCCACATCAGCACCACATCAGTCCCCTCTAGGGACTACACAAGTCAAAGTTCCCAGGTATGAACACACTTCCCACTGCTATTTAACTCTGACATGCCTCTCTATACCTTAACCCTTTGACTGCCAGAGGGGTGCACAACTCATGAGTGCATGTGTTTCTGCTCATATATGTTGCATGTGTGTTTGTGTCCATCTCTGTTACATATATGTGTCCATGTGTGCATCTCCAGTGTGTCTGTGTGTGTACATCTGTTACATATGTGTGCATCTCCAGTGAGTCTGTGTGTGTGCGTGTCTTTTGCATGTTTCTGCCGCTCACTGTGTGTATGTGCATACCTCCCAACATTTCACATGGCCAAAGAGGGACACTGTAGTTTTAGGTGATATTGTTGGGGAGTGGCTGGTGGGCAGGGCATTAGTAAGAATGTTTAGGTTATTTCATGACCTATTACTGGCTATTTATGTAACTGAATAAATGATTTAGTGCAAGACCAAAGTATTTTATTTGCACAGACTAATGTATAAGCACATATACTGAAGTTTATTGCTGGAGAGCAAAGTAAAACACGCCACACAGTCAGGGCTGGTGCAAGGATTTTTGCCACCCTAGGCAAAACCTAATTTTGCCACCCATTTCGCTCCGCCCCTTGTGTCCCACCCCTTTATACCCTGCCTACTTATACCCCACCTCTTTTCATGATTGTCCTCTCTCTGCCCCCTGGGCCAGTCTGCCCCTGGTCTGGAGATGCCTGTAAGAGATGCCCCCTACCAGCTCCAACTTGCCCCTTATCAGCTTCACTTTGGCCCACCAGCTCCACTTTGCCACCATCAGCTCCAACTTGCCACCATCAGCTCCACTTTGCCCCCCATCCACTCCAACTTGCCCCCATCAGCTCCACTTTGCCCCCCCATCCGCTCCAACGTGCCCCCACCAGCTCCACTTTGCCCCTCATCTGCTCTAACGTGCCCCCACCAGCTCCACTTTGGCCCCTCAGCTCCACTTTGCCCCCATCAGCTCCACTTTGACCCCCATCCTCTCCAACTTACCCCCATCAGCTCCACTTTGCCCCCCATCCGCTCCAACTTGCCCCCCATCCGCTCCAACTTGCCCCCACCAGCTCCAACTTGCCCCCACCAGCTCCAACTTGCCCCCCATCTGCTCCACTTTGCCCCCCATCCGCTCCAACTTGCCCCCCATCCGCTCCACTTTGCCCCCCTCAGCTCCAACTTGCCCCCCCTCAGCTCCACTTTGACCCTCATCCGCTCCAACTTGCCCCCACCAGCTCCACTATGCCCCCTCAGCTCCAGCTTTCCCCTAACAGCTCCAACTTGCCCCCATCATCTCCACTTTGCCCCACATCCGCTTCAACTTGCCCCCTCAGCTCCACTATGCCCCCTCAGCTCCAACTTGCCCCCCATCACATACCTGTAGCTCCCGCGCAGTCTTCTCTTCAGTAATGCAGAGCGCGGCGGGAGATCATGACTCCCAGCGCGCTCTGCATTACTAAAGATCCGACCAGATGAGGGAGCGCTGTAGCGACACAGACCTGACTGTGTTGTGGTTCCCGGCGTGGTGTGTGTGGGTGCACCTCTTCTCCGCTGCATGCCCGCGCCCCCAGTACGTGTGCACCCTGGGCCGGCACCTACGTACCCTATAGGTGGAGCTGCCCTGCACACAGTCTGACCTCCTAAAAAGAGGGACAACATGATTGTCCTCTCTCTGCCCCCTGGGCCAGTCTGCCCCTGGTCTGGAGATGCCTGTAAGAGATGCCCCCTACCAGCTCCAACTTGCCCCTTATCAGCTTCACTTTGGCCCACCAGCTCCACTTTGCCACCACCAGCTCCAACTTGCCACCATCAGCTCCACTTTGCCCCCCATCCACTCCAACTTGCCCCCATCAGCTCCACTTTGCCCCCCCATCCGCTCCAACGTGCCCCCACCAGCTCCACTTTGCCCCTCATCTGCTCTAACGTGCCCCCACCAGCTCCACTTTGGCCCCTCAGCTCCACTTTGCCCCCATCAGCTCCACTTTGACCCCCATCCTCTCCAACTTACCCCCATCAGCTCCACTTTGCCCCCCATCCGCTCCAACTTGCCCCCCATCCGATCCAACTTGCCCCCACCAGCTCCAACTTGCCCCCACCAGCTCCACTATGCCCCCATCCGCTCCAACTTGCCCCCCATCTGCTCCACTTTGCCCCCCATTCGCTCCAACTTGCCCCCCATCCGCTCCACTTTGCCCCCCCTCAGCTCCAACTTGCCCCCCCTCAGCTCCACTTTGACCCTCATCCGCTCCACTTTGCCCCCATCAGCTCCAACTTGCCCCCACCAGCTCCACTATGCCCCCTCAGCTCCAGCTTTCCCCTAACAGCTCCAACTTGCCCCCATCATCTCCACTTTGCCCCACATCCGCTTCAACTTGCCCCCTCAGCTCCACTATGCCCCCTCAGCTCCAACTTGCCCCCCATCACATACCTGTAGCTCCCGCGCAGTCTTCTATTCAGTAATGCAGAGCGCGGCAGGAGATCATGACTCCCAGCGCGCTCTGCATTACTAAAGATCCGACCAGATGAGGGAGCGCTGTAGCGACACAGACCTGACTGTGTTGTGGTTCCCGGAGTGGTGTGTGTGGGCGCAGCTCTTCTCCGCTGCATGCCCGCGCCCCCAGTACGTGTGCACCCTAGGCCGGCGCCTACCTCGCCTATAGGTGGAGGCAGCCCTGCACACAGTCTGACCTCCTAAAAAGAGGGACAACAGGGTGGGAAAGAGGGACAGAGGGATTTTGCCCTTAAAGAGGGACACTTGGGATGTATGGTATGTGTCTGCCTGTGTGTTGTATATGTCTGTGTTTATCAGTGTGTCTGCATTTCACACACGTGCGCCCAACGGTCATAACATGACGGGCAACGCCATCCCACATTGCTAGTGAATTATAAAGAGTGTCTAGTTTGCCAAGATACATTTTTGTTGCGGGAGCATATACTATGTCCTCATAGTGTATGACTGGCAGTAACATCTGCTGAACAATACATTTGCTTACCAGGGGACATAAAATGGATTTTTTTCTTAACAGAGCACCTTTTCTGGGATAAAGTTTGGATGTAAATTTATCAATATGAACACCAAAAAGTGAGTCTGGGGTCAAGCCACAAAATATTTGTAGAAGTTTACTGGGGCCAAGTTATGATTAGACTCTGTTGCAATGGATAGATTGGTATTGCCGAGATTATGCAGTGTGTGCTTTGTACCAAATATCATTGTGACTGTTTCGTTGGTGTTTAAGAACAGTTTGTTCTTTGCTAACCACCATTTTTAATGCCAGTCTAGATATCATTGGAGACTTTTAGGAGGACAGTGACTGTTGAGTGATTTGGACAAAAGCCTGACTGAAGGGGGTGTGTGAAAAAAACGGTCTGCCGGTTTAAATTTATATTGTGCACTTGGACACATTTCTCTAGGATTTTAGATAATGTGGGGAGTAGTGATATTGGTCTGTAATTCGATACTACATTTTTATCCCCACTTTTGTGGAGAGCACAACTCTAGCTACTTTCTAGACATTGGGCATACACCCGGATAACAGGGAGGCATTAATTAGGGATGCAATAGGATGGACAGTGACCAAGGCACTGAGCTTTAATAACATTGCTGGTAGTTGGTCAGGGTCAGATTGCAATTTCATTTTGGGTTGAGGAGGTGATCATATATTTCTACATAATTTACTGGCATGAAATTTAATTCATTAGTATCGTTGGACCAGGTTGTGGGTCACTGTTCCATGCACATTGATACTTCAGGACTACCTTTTTTTGTGTAATCAGGGTGGTGGCACATCCAAAAAAGTAGCTGTTGAGTGCATTTGCTATTTATAGTTAACTAGTTGAAGAGCCCGTTACACGGGCCACAGTGCCACTGCCAGCAGGTCGCGGGGCAGTCATGCTCAGTAGAGACTGCTCACTCCGCAGCTGATACAGAGCTAGACGCTCCTTCTGAGTGTCCAGCTCTGTATCAGCCATGGCACCGGCAGTGTCTACTGCGCATGACTGTTTCGTTATACACGTTTTGGGTGAAAGTGGTTGGAGTGGGTGGTTGTAGATGTTTTTAATAACCTTCTAAAGGTTGGCCTTTTTTGATATCTTACAGTTCAAGTTGTCAGTAAAATATTGAGCTTTTGCTAGTTTTGTTTGTTTGTGAAAGTATTCCTCAATTGCCTGTATGTAGTGTGTTCATAAGTGGCACCGGTTTGTTTAACCCCTTAAGGACCGGGAAAATCTGAGGTCGTTTTCCCTTAAGGACCGGAGCAATTCTGACCTTTTTGACTATGTCTTTGTTCAACAGTGTTTTCCCTCTTAGGCATTTATTCCACCCCCATAAATTATATACTGTTTTTTTAAGCATAAATAGGGCTTTCATTTGATACCCTATTTATATGGCTAACCCACCATTCACTTTATTAAAATTAAAAAAAAAGGTAAAAAAATGTAAAAAAAACACCATTTTTGATTTTTCTCTTAGGATCAATTGGCCACAAAGGGTTAAATTTGTATGTAGACTGCATGAAAGGTATGACCTTAGTCATACCTACAAAATGTGCAGTTTAAAGTGGCCACTGTCCCCCCTGGGTGAAAATCCCCATGTCCCTTTTTCCCACCCTATTTTGACACTTTTTTGTCCTGGCATTTGGTGGTGTATATAAGTGTATTACATGGCTCCACAACAATCACACTTGTAATATTGTTTAATTATATTTATTTTTTTAAAATAAAAATGTTTTTGTAAAAAAAAAAAAAAGTGTGTTGTGTTTTTTTTTTTGTTTTTTTTTAAAGTGTAAAATTGCAGGTCAAAAATTGACCTGCATTTAGCCAGCCTCCTGCACCAGCAGTGAAGGGGTTAATACCCCCAACTGCTGTATTTTTTTTAACCACTAGGTGTCTCCCGTCTACTTCTGTCTCATTTACTTTGAGAGCAAGGCAGACAGAGGCAGACGAGACAGGTACAGACAGCATGCTTTGCATGCTGCCTCTGCCTGTCACTATGCCGGTACATGTGATCGCTGATACGGCGATCGCATGAACTGGTAGAAGAAAGAATGGCTGAGACTGAATGCCCCGGTCTCGGAGCGCTCAGTCTCAGCCTGGATTTAATGATAGCAGTGTGCACGGAGGCACGCTGCTATCATTTAAGCCATGACGGTCCTGGACCGTCATGGGTCGTTAAGGGTATAACAACCCATGACGGTGCAGGACCGTCATGGGTCCTTAAGGGATTAAAGGGAAAATAAGGTCCCAAAATAAAGATAAGTGAATTGGTAGAAGCAATAAAAAATACTTAATACCCTTAATTCTATCTCTCAAACCTTTATGGTTTGAGAGATATAAGAAAATAAAGGTATCTGTTCCCTCCCCTTTCTGTCTGATGAGATGAAAAGCTGTCAGAAGCAGATTCTGGTTGCACGACCAGAAGCGGTTCTTCAGGAGCATTGAAATTGAGATATCTAACTATAAATACCAAAAGACAAAAAAAAAAACTCACAGCTCCAACTCACCATAACCAATCCATACAATAAATAAATTTTAATTTTTAAATGTGAATATAAAGTGTATACATAGATAGCAGCCAGGAATGAGAGGGTTCTCCAGACCCCCAAACTTCAGTCCAAAACCCAAAGTACAAACAAACAGACAACAACAAACCAGTGCTTCTCTAGGTATAAAATAAATATGTGCCCTGTGTTTAGCATATATAATAATATTTCTAAATAAATAAAATAAGTGAGATATTAGTTGTCACAAATTGGCCAAGTTGCGGGTAAGCTTGCCACCTCGCCAAGGTTTCTCACTGTACGGCAAGTCCTACTCTATACATCTGTAATGCCCTATCTAAAAATTAAAAATTAAAATAAAACTTGAAATTCCCTGAAGAGGTGTTATTATAAATGCGTTGGAGAGCAAGGGACCCTTTAAATGTGCTCTTTTTATTGCTGGGACCCAGGGTAGATGGGCCCGCCTTACCCTAACCTTACTTAATGGGGCATGGGCATTACAGTCCTGTAAGAATTCTGAGTTTAAAAAGTCAGATGCTGAATCTAGATCAGGTATAAGGTGTATTCTCAGGGCCAGATTTACATTCCAGGTTCCCATAGACAAGGTACTCTGGGCATCCTTAGCTCCGCCCTTGGCCACACCCCACTCCTCACATGACCACTCCACCAGTCTCCTCCACTGGTTTCTGGCACAAAATATACCTTTGGCCTACAACAAGCAAGGACATAAAAGCTGTACCCCCTTGGCTGCAACTCGTTGGAGATCTCACTAGCGTCCAAGAAGTGAAATAACAGCCTGAAAAGGGGTGTATACGCTACTGTATGGATACAGAGATTGCTCTGGCCCCACCCACAATGCAGAATGTGGGTGTGGCCAGCTCTAGGCAGGTGCCTAGTCTGCCTATTGGGAAATCCATCCCTGTGTATTCAATACCACAGGTAATTTCTTAAATCATTTAGGGAAGACTGGAGAATACATTTTCCAGATGATCTAGTAAGTAAGACTTAGGAACATGATTTGACTGGTTTTATTTTGCAAACCCAGTTGACTGTGGAGTGATGAAAAAACATTTGCTAGGACAACTGAATCTTGGATTCTGCTTTGGCAGGATGAAAGTATCCAGTCTAGCAGAGTAGGATTGGATGTAAGTAGGGGAGGATATCAGTTGTGATAATTTCAATGTCCTAAACAATGAACAGAATTTTTCATTCTTGGAGTCCAGCCAATTAATATTAAGGTCTTCAATAACCAACAGCTTGCTTTTCTTGTTTTAAGTGGTAATCACATTTAGGTGGTGGGCTATTTTCTCGCATATTTAGCGATTGGCAGATGACAACAACTGTGATTTGTTTTGAGAAGGGAAGAAGAATTTTGCCAGCAATGTATTCATAAGAGTCATTTAAAAGTGTAGGCTCTTGTATGCATATGATTACACCTCCTCCTCATTTTGTATGGTCTTTCGTAAAACATGAGTATCCTTCAATGGCAACAGTAGTATCAGGTATTTTAAGGTTTAAAGGGATAGTAATACTTAAAATGTAAAAAAAAATATGTTGTAGGGTTTATCCCCCTGAGTAAAACAAGAGTACTCCCACTGTTGAAAGGTGTTTCATTCAAAAGTTATTAATTTTCAAAGTTGAATTTTTTTAGGTGCAATATCACAGTGACCTGAAATTGTACAGTGGTCCTGGGACCAGAGCTGTCCATAGGATCGTGTAGGAACAGTGCCACTGTACAATTTCAGGCCACTGTGATATTGCACCTAAAAAAAGTTGAAAGTGCAAAATGGAGGCTGATTATTAGTACATACCACAAAGGGTTAAGTGACAGCATGAAGACAACATCAGGTTTGGAAGTGTAGAATGGAGGATGATTGTTAGTACATACCTGTAAGGAAAGAGAGAATACCGGATACATTAAACTCTTATGTTCAACTCTCAATGCACTTAGAAAAAGATGCACTTTAAATAAAGGTGGCTATGATGCCCTAACTATGCATTAATTGAAGCTGGTTACATTGACTGACTAATATGACTTAATCATGAAAGTAGAGATAAACTGTAAATCACAGTCTATTAATAACCAATGAGGGTCCCACGTACTGTGAGTCCCAGAGAAGCAGCTGATGATGCCTATTGGGTGCTGTGATGTCACACCCAATGGCACATCTAGTAGGAGTGAGCATACCAATACTAGTATCCCCCTCTGGCATCAGTATCAGCATTTAAACTTATAACCCTCCATATTCAGATCTGAATGGGCTTCTGACTCATAGCTGGTATTCTAAGCTTCAAAGAGTCAGTTGATAATTCCTATTGGATGCATAGGCGTTGGCTGGCACCGCCAATAAAACCAAGGATGCCAATGGCAGCTTCAGCTCTTGCAGAAAGCGGAACAAGAACCCTGGGTAGGACATGTACAATTGGGGTTGTATGTTTATAATGTTTGTACTCCCAAAGGTGATATAATGAGTAAAAAAAAATACTTTGTGTTAACGTGTTGAATGTTTATACACTGGATAAAATGAAGGGCTTAGCATGATGAATTAAGACAAAATGTGCAATAACATTGGCTGCCTCTGTATCTACACAAGTGAAAGGATTGGGTGAGAGCCAGGAGAGCGCTGACCTCAGTGACATTGGTTCGTCTTCATAAGAACAATAAAGACTTGGCGTTTGGCTTTGATGTAATAAAGAAACATTGCTTCAGCTCCTCTCTGGAAGATCTGAGAGCCTAATTGAACTGCTAACTTAAATCCATCTTTTACTGATGGCGGAAACTCCAGTACAGTGAAACACATCAATTATGCTAATTAGGCCTCTATGAAGGCTGCATTTGGAGGCTTTCCAGGGGAATGGAAGCAGGACGAGATATTAAAGCACTTATTTCATCAACCCACTTCACACAACCAGACACTATTAACCCCTTCTCATCTGCGGTATATACACAGATCTGAAAGGGCTGAACTAGATTCATCTAATGACCTCATTCTGTAACACACTGGGGAAGATGTATAATGCCAAAGCGGATCAATGTCTGCGTAAACAAACATCCTGACTGATGTTAAATGGGTTGGGACTTTTAACCCCTTAACCTTTTGAGTGCCAGAGGGGTAGGCAACTCATTGTAAACCAATGCGTTGCCTACCAATCTGGGACTCAAAGAGTTAAATGCTAGAAAGCATTGTGTGGATTGGAGACCTCTTAGCACTGAAGGGGGTAAAACGTCCCATTTAACGCTTTGAATGCCAGAGAGTGCTTTTGTAATGCATTGGGTGCCTCTCTGGTACTCAGTGGGTTAAATCAGTGGGCATTTTGGAGATTTTTTTTTCCTGTGGTACAATGGGCTTCTCGCAGATTTGCTCCACTTTCTTTATTCATATGTCCCTGTTCGTTAACCCATTGGAACAGTTTATACACACAACAAGGCTCATGTACTAATAACTAGTGCAATTCTGGAGCGTACTAACCACCATAGGACAAAATACACATTCCCAAAACTCCCATTGATATAAATTGGGTCTTTTAATGCCTTGGATACTAGTGAGGCCTCTAACCATCTCTGGAATTGTAGAAAACAACAGAAAACAGTACAACAGCCTTTGTGTACATCGATGTAATATCAGACATGACAACTACATGAGGAGTGTCAGACTGAATGTCACTAATGTCATTGTGTAACTTCAATCTCCTGGAAGGTTCACTTATAAAAGGTTTCATTTTAAATATCGCAAGGCAGCACACTGCATTAAACATGTCGCCTGGATGAAAAGGGTGCCATGAGAATGTCACCCTGCATATAAGCGCAAGAGTCTCATGTCGCCTCCTTAAATGCCGTAGCATCGCCAAGAATCTAGTTCAGCACTTTCTGATCTGTATTTATACTGCAGACAACTCTGCTCCCTAAATGAAATGGTTAAATCTAAACTCAGCCTGCAGTGGAACATATGCTGCAGTATTTGGGACACAGAAGAAATCTTGGCTTTTTGTGTTTGCCGTCCAACCTGCATTCATTTTATTGCTTCCCGCAAACCTTAGTATAGCTGTCTGTCCGGCTCTGGTGCAGCCTCCTCCCGCGGCCGGATCCCATTGTCAGAGGCTCCGAAACTCCCTGATCTCCTCTGTGTGTGGGAGGGGAGGCTGGGCACAGGATCCTCAGCCCAGAAAAGACAGAGGAGAGACAGCTATTCTAAGGTTTAATGCGACCTTTTAAAAGGATACCCCCCGGAAAGGCCTTTTTTTTTGTGAAAGCATTTTACCAAGAAGAATACATTGAGATGATCTCTTCTTTTTAAGTATGTCCTGGATTTATTTTACCTACCTCAGATAAGTAAAGGGCTGAGCTGTCCTTGCCAGGACCAGAACCTATAACCTCACAGTGTGAGCAAATTCTACAGCGGGTGTCTTAACCAACTGAGCCATCTCTCCAGCCTTTGATAGAGGAAATGTGCAATAACCTCAAGATTACCATCAGCCGACAAAGGAGGTGCTGTGCTGGTTATTGATACATTAAAATACATAGAGAAAGGTAAGAGTCAGCTCGCAGACTGTAGATATCAACCCCTCAACAACCAGCAGTCCCGGGACATTACCTACCCTTAAGGGCCGCTTTGAACTGCACCAACACACTGGCAGACGTGACCTGTTACGTGTTACAGATCTTCTAGCAGGGGTCTGAGAAACACCACTCCGGTCTTGGAGCGGTCAATTTCAGACGTCATTTGTACTTACAATGATCCCGCAGGAGCAGTGTAAGTAAAAAGTGTGTAACATGCCAGGTCCATCACTGG